>OX421500.1:8734453-9149328 GCA_949126835.1 Anisus vortex
CTTTCCGGAAATGCATCAATGAAATATGAAATGCATATAATGATAAGAAATACACGGCGGCCGAGCGGCAGCGCGTTCGACTGGCGTACCGAAGGTCCTGGGTTCGAATCCTAGTGAAATCTAGATTTTTCCCGTGTCTGGAGGGTGTCACTGAGGCTACCCAGCTCTGATGGGTACCTGACCTTAGTAGGGGTAAAGTAAAGGCGGATGAGCATTGTGCTGGCCACACAATCACCAATTACGCCGTGGCCACAGAGGCTGGTGAACGCTGCGTCACCGGCCCTATGATCAATTTAACTTACACAGTCCGAATATTAGTACAAAATCTCAAATGAGATTACAAAGACTGTAAGTACCCGCTAGTAATTGCTTCTTTATATGCTCAGAGTATCTTCGAGAATTTAACTTCTATAAAAAGTACACTTTCAGGGTCAGTACTTCATATATAAAAACAAAATTTTCTAGAAAATAAAAAGAAATGTAAAAAAATGTGCTTTGGTGTGCGCTGAAGCGTGACGTTACCCAGCGACAGCGTTCAATAGACAAACAAAAAAAACAAGGGAGGGGCTTTAATGCCTAACGTAACAAACAACACATGCCAGAATCTTCTAGCACCTCCCTCCTAAAAATAAAAGTTTTCATTTCGAAGAAATGGAAATCTTTTTATACATTCAAAACAAAACTAATTTTAGTAAAAACACCATTTGAAATCGAGAAAATTCGTCTGCAATAACATTGTCATTACCTTGTAGTAGTATCCCGTCGGACCAAATTTATCTATGGGGCCGGTGAAGCAGCGTTCACAAGTTTTTTTTTGTGGCCACGGCATAAGGAATTGTGTGACCAGCACAATGCTCAGCAGCCTTTACTTTACCCCAACCAAAGTCAGGTACCCATCAGAGCTAGGTAGACTCAGGGACACCCTCCATGCCCGTTGGGTAGATCCAGGCTAAATCCCATTGGAAAGGTATTTGGGAAAAAAACGCAAGTGTGTTGGGGGGGGCGGATAGGTTACACACCTGAGAGAACCGGGGGAATGATATGGCAAATCAAGGCAGTAGTGTGGCAATACACAAGTTGGGCAAATCAAGGCAGATTTGGAGAAGGTCGCAATCCGACGAGGCAAAAAAAAAAGCTGTGGGCTTCACATGAACCCAACTGAGGGGAGCCACCCAAGAGGAAGACTGCTGGAGAGAGTTGCGTTTACGGCCCTATTCCCCCCCCCCCCCGGGCCATGAAGATCCACGATGCTAAGTAAAAGAACATAATAGAAGCTTTAAAAATAGAGCAAGGGGGTCCATAGGTGCTATGCAATAATTGGTAAGGACAGGAAGATGAAAAAGGCTTCTCCGCCTTCTTGGCAGGAAAGAAAACGTCTTTTAAGTCATCTAAGCATTGCCCTGAGATATACAACATCTCGAAAGGGAATAGATGATGTCTTATGTTAATGCTAAACAGATAAACAGCTGTTTTTCGCCAATAATTTTAAAATAAAAATTTGAACAGTTCTTTTTCATAGGCCTAACAATTTTAAATGTTGTTTTTTTTTATCCAATAAAAAAATAAAGTTTGAAATAGTAAACAGCATCTGGACATAAACTCGAAATTGTAAACTGCATCTGGTCATAAACACACAATAGTGAACAGTTTCTTGACGTAAAGACGCAATAGTGAACAGCATATGGACATAAAGTCGAAATTGTAAACTGCATCTGGTCATAAACACACAATAGTGAACAGTATCTTGACGTAAAGACGCAATAGTGAACAGCATATAGACATAAAGACGCAATAGTGAACAGCATATGGACATTAAGACGCAATAGTGAACAGCATTTGGACATAAAGTCGAAATTGTAAACAGCATCTGGTCATGAACACGCAATAGTGAACAGCATCTGGACATAAAGACGCAATAATGAACGCATCGGACATAAAGACGCAATGTGAACAGCATCTGGACATAAAGACGCAATGGTGAACAGCATCTGGACATAAAGACGCAATGGTGAACAGAATTAGAACATAAATACGAAATAGTTAACAGCATCTGGTCATAAAGACGGGCTAGAATTCTTCCCGACGCTGGTACCGTATATGGACTAGTAAAGAGAAAAGTGTCATCAAGATTCTAAGATTTTATGCTCAAACTTTATTATTATTGTCAAGAATTATGTGTAAATAAAAACGTAGCTTTGACATCGTAGACTCTTAGTCAAAACAATGATGCAGCATGTTCAAACACAATTTCTTTCAAAGTTTGTGTATGTGTGTGTGTTGGGGGGGGGGGTATTGAAAGCTGGAGGTACTAAGAAACAGAATCAAAGATGGCTTCACCAGATTTGAGGTCGTGACCCAATGACCCTCAGGGGACGACCATCAAACATTTAACAAACACATTTTACTGTACGAAAAAAAAAAATACTACATAAATAATGTAGATCTAGTAATACTTTAAATAATGGATTGGGCTGTTAAGAGAAGTAAATACCATTCAATTAATAACACTTCCTGAATATAATCACAATTTTCCCTCCTTCCCGCCCCTCGTTCCATTTTTTCCCGCTCTTTTTTTTTTGTTCTGTTTTTTCTCCCCCAAAAATGATTCCGCTTGAGGCGCCGATGTTCGTTCAGGCGGGATAATGGACAATTACCGCGCCAATTTACTCGGCAGATCAGAGCAGCGGTGGAGATTTGTGTCCCTTTTGGTGACAAGGCCGGTTGTCGGTCTTGCCTCGGAAGACGGAGTGAAATTGTTAGGGATTAAAAGAAAAACTATTGAAATCTACAATGACAGATAAACCTGGAGATTGAAACGATACATACACGTGAGATAATTTAGATCTATTACATGTCGCACTTGTTGACATTTGACCTAGATCTTATCTTATACAAGTCAAATTGCCCGGCGTTGCTAAAGGTGAAAATAAAACAGGCCAGTATAAGCTACAGATAAAAACTTTATGAACTACAATGAACAGAAAACTATAAATCGAATAATTTTACAAAATTATTATTTTGTATTGAAGACTTTTAGGAAAGTAATTTAAAATAAATATTGTAATCGGGTAAAAAAAATAGTCAAAATCTTTGTATTTAACAAAAATCTAAATTGCCCAGTGTTGCCCTTTTTTTAAAAGTAGGCCTAATGTGATTGAAATGTAAAAATAAAATGTGAAAAATAGTAGGCTATAGACTGGAGAATCAAACCAGGGTCGCCCGCATGGAAGTCCGATACGCGATTCACTTAGCTAGCGAAGACATGTCACATGTCCGAAGTGAAATCGTAAAAGTATAATATGAAACAATAAGGTCACGTGTCTTTAAATTAACGAATAAAATTGGTCGAACAGATACACAATCTACTTTATATATATGTATATATATATATATATATATATATATATAGAGAGAGAGAGAGAGAGAGAGAGAGAGAGAGAGAGAGAGAGAGTGAGAGAGAGAGAGAGAGAGAGAGAGAGAGAAAAATATTACAGAAGCTCTTTCTATTTAAAAAAATGATTTTTGCGTCCTACGTGGTCTATCTAGTCCTGCATTTCTATTAGTATTTTAAATGATGTTAAGTTACTGGTTTTCCTGGTTTGTTCAGGCACCCCATTCCATTCCCGGATGCCACTCGGAAATAAAGATTATTTATACGCATTTGTTCTTGCATAACGGATAAGTAAAGTATTATGGTCATTATGTTTATCTGAGCATTGTAGCAGGTTGTTATTGTGTGATATTTCCAAATCGGAACGTAACGCCTTATGTATTATTACTACTTTACCCGTTGCCCTTCTGTCCTCTAGTGTTTTAGGTTTATTGATGTAATTAACCTTGCAGCTTTTTTCTGAGTTTGTTCTAATGTTTTAATATTTTCTTTAGTTGATGGGTACCCTATAGAAGATGCATATTCTAGTATACCCTAGGTCTAACTAACATGAGAAAGCATTTTAGTTTTATGTTCTTATTACATTTATTTGTACAAGCGCCTTTTTAAGAATCCTAGTGTTTTGTTAGATTTTTTTCATTACTTCATCAATATGTGGATTCCAAGATAATTTATCGTTTATTATTACTGCTAAATACTTTGAAATTTTAGTTTGGCGTAGGTATTTATATGAATGATTGTTAGTAAAAAATATAGATAAAAGGCTAGAGCTAATAACAAAATGGTTTTGTTAGATAAAAGGCTAGAGCTAAGAACAAAATGGTTCTATTTGATAAATGGCCAGAGCTAAGAATAGAATGGTTCTGTTAGATAAAAGGATAGAGCTAAGAACAGAATGGTTCTATTAGATAAAAGGATAGAGCTAAGAACAGAATGGTTCTGTTAGATAAAAGGATAGAGCTAAGAACAGAATGGTTCTGTTAGATAAAAGGATAGAGCTAAGAACAAAATGGTTCTGTTAGATAAAAGGCTAGAGCTAAGAACAAAATGGTTCTATTTGATAAATGGCCAGAGCTAAAAATAGAATGGTTCTGTTAGATAAAAGGGCAAAACTAATAGGCCTAGCTGTGACAATTTAAAACAAAAGAATTCATGGGTATCTCAAAGACCAATGCGAACAATTAGAACTCTACAATGGCTTCTATTCATATCTCCGACTATCTCTTGGACTATTGAATATCGATACTTCGTGAATAGTGATCCTCTCAACACAGTGTGATATGATGTTTACATAGGTATCGACAGATGTTTACGTAGGAATCGACGGATGTGTACATAGATACCACCCGATCCATAACTCTGTGTACACTCGTTCTCCCAGTTTTTTTTTAAACAGAAACCACCAATAAAGTGCAATCGTACTGTAATGGAGAGAGAATATTATGTCGCACTAAGAGTTTGACTAAATGAAATAAAGCCATTTGCTTACCTTTTTGGGGGGACTACAAGCTAAATTCCCCGGCGTTGCTTAGGGCAAAATTAAATAGGCCTGTATAAGATACAGATAAACATTTCATAAGTTACAATGAACAGAAAGCTAGAGATCGAATAATTTTTAAAATATAATTATTATTTACTGGAAACATTTTAGGAAAGCTTTTAAGTACAAAAATTCTTTACAATCTTTAAAAAAAAAAAAGGTATACCTTAATGGGAAAAAAAAGTTGAAAAAAATCAACAATAAAGCTATCGTTAGGGAATCGAACCCAGGTCACCATCACGGCAGTCGGATACGCTAACCTCTCAGCTAAGGAAGACACCTTCGGAAGCGAGATCGCAAAGGTCTTATAAGTTTACAGACGTTCCTTCTAGATAGAAGATTATTGCGTCCACTAGGCCCAAAACTCCTGCAGGGCAACAGGGATCCGTCGGTGGCAGGGATAGAACCCGCGACCTGTCTATTGGTTTTTGGTTGACAGTCCGGTGAACTAACCGCTGGACCAGCCGGCTTAATGCAAAAGAATTTTTATTTGTTTTTATGAATTTACGCATTTTGTTTTTCAATAACCAAGAAAACGCAACTCTTGACTCATTAATTTTGTAAACAAATAAAAATTTAACGTCACGCGACTAACACTTGAGTATTAATGATCGCCTGTTCACTTTTGATGTTAAAAACGGATTCCTCATAACTAATATTGTATCATTTGTATAATTCTAAAAGACTAGAACTGGCCGTCGAGGTTGAAATCAATTGTCAAACACCAGCAAAAGCATGCTTTTTTTGTTATTAGTTTAAAAATAGAACAGGAAGTTCACGAACATTCGGGTTCAAAAGTTCACGCCTCATATTAAGACTTGTCCATAGGGATCGGAAACTACATTCACAATCTACTTTACATATATAGATAAATAACCATTGCCTAAACACGAAGTCTGGGGGAGGGGGGCAAGAATTGTAGGCCCTTTTAATTAATAAATATTATTTAGTATTCTTTCTCAAAAGACGGGTAAAGTAGGTCACATGTGAACCATGTCATGGTTTCAAGTTTAAGCAGGATATTATCTGATGCATTAAAGACGCTTCTTCTATTAAGAAGATTATTGCGTCCTAGGAGCAAATGTGGTTTGAGTCTGATCGTGCATTTCTATTAGAGTTTTAAATGATGTTAAGTGAATGGTTTTTCTGGTTTGTTCAGGCAACCCATTCCCTTGCCCCGGATCCCACTCGAGAAGAAAGAGTACTTATACGCATTTGTTCTCGCATAAGGGATAAGGAAAGTGTTTTGTCCTTATGTTTATGTGAGTACTGTAACATATTCTAGTTATTGACTCAAAATGAATGGAGATAAAGATCGGTGTCATTCAAATCGGAACCTGAAATAAAAAGGGCCAAAGTTGAGGGTTTGGAAACACGTATGGTCATCAACTGCCATATCCCCTTTGTAGAAAAGGATTTTTTTAAAAACCTGCGTGCCATCCTTGAACTCACTGGCAAGTCTTAATGATTATGCATGGATAGTGAACTTAAAAGGTCATAGTGTGCCTACATTTCCGGTCTTATTCGTTCATTTACTAACAAAACATGTCTATGGCTGCGTTACTGGTTGCACTGCGTGTAAGAAAAGATGTAGGGGATTCAATTTTATTTCATTTCCAAATGATGTTGACGAAAGAAAACGATAGATTGTGAACGTCAGAGGTGAAGACTTTAAACCTCACTTCACCGGAGTGATCGAATCGAGACTAATCTCTTAGGATTCGGAGGACAAACACACTTGTACTACGTAGCACAGCTAGATCACCGTATAGGTTCGGTGCAAACTGTTGACCATTCCCATCTACTCTTTCCTCCTGCAAGGCAGGGCAGTCTAAAAGCAAATGCTCGACCGTCTCTTCTGCTTCAGAGCAATGTCGGCACCGCGAATCGAAATTGGGCCTAAATCGTCCGAAATAGGCGCCAATGGGGCAGTGCCCTGTACGGGACTGGGCTATCGTAGCCTGTTCTCTCCTGCGGAGCTTCCACCACGGATCAGCTCGATTTGGCCGTTTTAGTTGCTGCCACACACCTCGACCCTTGTCAGATTCGTCCCAGTTCTTAAACCATTGTCTTGTCTCCCACTCACGGATCGTTCTGCGGGCACTCTCAAAGGTGGACGGACCCTCTGGAGTGGGTACCAGGGATCCCTTCTTGGCCAAGGCATCCACTATCTCATTGCCAGGGACTCCTGCATGACCTGGAATCCACTGCAAAATGACCTTCACCTCGTACCTGAGGATCAGATCGGAAAAAGCAGCCAATAGTCGTACAAGCAGATCGGGCCATGACCCCAAGCCGTCGATGGCTTTGAGTACTGAAAGCCCATCACTGAAGATTACCACATCAGCACGAGCAGCTGGGGTTTCCTCAAACGTTTTCCCAATTGCCTCTACGGCAATTCTGATGGCTTCCATCTCTGCATCAAAGGCCCACTTAGCTCAACCCGTTTTTCTACTGCCTTCGGGTACGACACAAGAGCACCATACCCAGAATGCGCTTCGGCCCCACTGATCGCGCTCCCATCAATTTACGTCAGAGGTGAAGAAGAATCATCTATTTTTATTCCCAAACTTTTTGCTTGATGCAAAAGAATTTTTGTTTTTTGTCATCATGTATCTCTATCAAGATCATGTTTTTTAATTGCCAAGAACCGCTACTCTTTACTACATTTTTTTATACAGCTAGTTAAATATACTTAACGCGACTAACACTTCGAGTACTAATACATACTCTTTGTTGATGTTAAAACGGATTCCTAATTGTAGCCTTTGTATATTTCCAAAAGACCAAAACTGGCCGTCGAGGTTGAAATAAATTATCCAGCAGTGGCAAAGGCAATATTTTGTGGCGCCGGAAGTATACCGGAAGTTCGTGAACACGATAAACCATAGACTATTATATACTTGGACCGCTTACTTTAGTATTTCTGCTATATGATGACTTGAAACACTGATTTTCGGAATTCCCGATTCTAAATAAAGTAATTGCTATAAAGGAATAAAGTTATTGATATATAAGTTCCGTTTTATTTAATCGCTATGATTTTCTTAATGAAAAATTAAAATCGAAATTTTTACAGAGCGGAAACATTTATAGATCAGTGTTGTGTGCGCACGGAAAAAGACCATAAGCTCTAAAAATATCTTGCGAAGTTCATGTAACCATATTTTCGATTACTACTCGAATACGGCCGAGAAGGAGAAAACCAGCGCGCTTTAAGTCACATTATTACTTTTCGGTGAGTAAACCAGACTTGAACGTTATTTTTTTTGGAGAATGTGAGCGAGCGCACTCGTTTGGGCCTCGGAGAACTAACTCTGCTGTATCCACGCACCACTTATACATCACCGTAAAAGTTAGGCACAAACGGTTGGCCATTCCTGTAGACTCTAAGCTCCTGCTTATGACCTGGTATACACTAGAAAAGGGGACGGAAACCTAAGGACAAACTTGGCATGCAGAGCGATTTTCAATGGCACGCGAGAGACCTCCAAGAGGTGTTTTATTATTGATGAAAACAAAAACAACTATATTTTTCAGTAATATTTATATTGAGTGAAATCAATTTCACAACATTTAATTGCAACCTGAAACTAAATATATTCAGATATGGACAGAGGAGGCGGTGGGAAGACTACAAAGCTGTCTAGAACAGACTGATTGGAATGTCTTTATAAATAATTGTCCCGACATTGATCAACTAACAGATACTGTCAACTCCTATATTATTTTTTGTGAAGACCAAATTATCCCTCGAAGGAAAATTAGGGTATTTAAAAACAACAAACCTTGGATGACTAAAGAAATTAAAGAAGCAATATTGAACAAGAAAAATGCTTTTAAGAATGGTAGGCCTACATCAGAATTTATTTCCGCAAAAAAAAGAACTTAAAAAGAAAATACATGAAGGCAAAAAACAGTATAAACAAAAAATTGAAGGTTTCTTTCGTATGAACAATTCAAAAGCATGTTGGGATGGCCTAAAGAAAATCACGGGCTATGTACCCAAGCGTAACACTCTGAGTGTGAATGAAGATAGTAATACTTTTATCAACCAACTAAATAATTTTTACTGCCGTTTTGACTGTCACGATTTTAGATCTATTCACCAAGACATAATGTCATCTTTTAACAATTTAAATTTAATTCTAGATGGAAGTCAAGAAGGTTTCAGTGTAGATGTTGTGACGTCACTGTTTAAACAAGTAAACATATCAAAAGCGTCAGGACCAGACAGAATAAGTGGGCGACTAGTAAAGCTTTGTGCGGAACAGCTGTCCTTTATTTTTTGCTGAAATAAGCACTGGAGCGCCTCAAGGGTGTGTCCTCTCTCCCGTTCTATACACAATTTACACCAATGACATTCAAAGTTCAGCAATCGATACAGTATCTGTAATCAAATACGCCGATGATACAGCCATTGTCGGCCTTGTTTCCAGTGACGACAGTCTCTATCACAGGACGACCTCAGATTTCTACAAATGGTGCGGAGAGAACTACCTGATATTGAACATCACAAAAACGAAAGAAATGATTGTAGACTTCCGGAAGGAAAAACACAAGCTGACTGATTTGCACATAAACAACCAAATAATAGATCAAGTCTCGCAATATAAATATCTTGGCGTCACAATTACTGACAAACTGACTTGGTCTGACCACTGCCAAATCCTTTGTAAGAAAATGCACCAACGACTTTTCTGTCTTAATAAACTAAAAATATTTCACAAAGAGAAAACCATTATGAATCTATTTTACTCGGCGACTGTTGGTAGCATCATAACCTTTGCAATCACCTGCTGGTATGGTAATACCACCACATTGAACAAACATCGGATAGACCGCCTAATAAACAAAGCCTCTCGTACTACACAGACAGAATTACCATCTCTTGCGGATATTTTCAGTTCAAGGTGCCTGTCTATGATTGATAAAATCCTCCAAGATCATGCACACCCGCTTCATGATAGTTACATAATAACTAGTCGAAGTGGTCGGCTTCTTTCTATAAGGGCAAGAACAGAGAGATTTAAGAACTCTTTTGTTCCACTGTCAGTGAGACGCTTTCAAAAGAATCATCTTTCAGCCAGGAAATACGATGGCTCAATAGCTGACTCCTAAATAATAGGCCTACTTTTTTCTTGTATGATAAATGGTATGATAGTGTGCGTGAATGTCTATTGTGTTTGAGTACAAATGGTTCTTTAATATTGTTTTAGGTATGCTGAAAGACGGAATTTATGTAATCAAGTCAATTTTCCATTCATTTGGATCAATAAAGCAATCTTATCTTATCTTATCTTTATATTATGTACTTCCCTTTACAAAGGCATATATTAAGATAGATTGTTGGGCTTTTTCAGAAGCACACCAAAGCACTCAAAGCGGAGTTTAAAGACATTCAAATAGATTTTTTCATACCTAATCAAGCATAACTGGCTTAATCTTACTACAACCTTCTAATTGTAGATACTTTTTTTTTTATTAAGTATAGGGATATTGGCGATTTGGAAAACGTAGCCAGTTGAATTTTAAACCTTTAATGAAACGGGCATCGAAATGTGCCAAATTGTGAAATAAACTCCTCAAGGTTAAATAGACAAATAATGAATGCAAGAAATTTTACTTACAACTATTTAACGTAAATTTTTTTTATACCTCTAATAATTAAATCTTGTAAAGAAATAATAATTAGTAATATTTGTTATATTTTGTTATATTACAAAACATTTATACTTGTTTGGCATCACTATTGAATCAAATTTAGAATCTTTATTTTAATTAAAGGGAGATAATTAGCTTTTTTATTTCCGCTAATATTTCTAATATTAATTATGTTTTTTAATTTGTATTTTGTAAAAGACTAAATGGTCTACAAATTATAACTATATAATGACTAAACTGTCAAAAAGTAGTTGAAAATTTAAAAAATATTATATTACTAATATAATATATGCACATTTTTTGAACATTACCTTACTACCCAGTTTGTATGATAACTTTGTATCAATTCCGCTAAACGATGATAACATAATCGACGTCAGTCAATAAATGACAGTACATATCAGTTCAATCGAGAACAAAAGATAATAAATCTAAATAAATATTATCAGTTGATAGTAGTTTGACAACTAATTGATATCCTTTACAAAATAGTTACCATAAATGTGGAAGTTTGGTAATATAATTGTGTATTTGGTATAAATGCTAATAAAGAGGCTTTCACTAGAGAATTCCTTTGCTATTGGCCTTTGTCTAGCTACGGATTTAAATTACTTACTTGTCTTATAAGAAAGCAAGTATAATAGAGCAGGTTGACTTTTAGGCTGTTGGCACGCTGAATGATTTAGAAATTCTAGATTGGCACACCATTAGCAAAAGGTTGCCGACCCCTGCACTAGAGTGTGACCTTCACTTCGTATCAAATTAAATTAAATTAAAATTAACTAGATCTAACAAGGTTTATTAATCATATTGTAAAAAATTAAATTGTTTAAATGCAATTTAAAAAAAATATATATTAGAAACAATATAAATTGTGCTACATGACTTGTTAAAATTATTAAATTATTTTTTCCCGAAAAGGCCCTTTTTTTTTCGAAAATGGTCCTAGGGGTCGGCCGCTCCCCCTGTTCCCCCCCCCCCCGGCTAAGCTACTGAAGTCAGCATGATTAATGGGTGCAGCATTGTGAACTACATGGGATTCACACTGGACGTCGACTTGTCAACGTAATAAAGTTCATAAGTGAAAGGGGGTTGGCATTCAGATGAAGCAAGCAAACTTTTGGTTCGGTCGCAAATGGTAATTTTCCTGGTATTCTGGAGTTGATAGCAAAATATGACGATTTTCTAGATGAACACATTACAAAACATGGTTATCGAAGAAGTGAACACACAAACTATTTTCTTCTGTAGGGAATGAATTGATGTCAATTATGGGTAAGCAAGGGTTGAATGAATTCACTGCACAACTAATGCAAATCAAAAATAAAATTGTAAATATTTAACTAAAAAACACACACACACACACAAACATAAAATAAACAGAAGTAAAAAAAAAAAAAAGAAATCGCATTTGATTGTTAACTGACACTGACACACTGTTGGCCTATATGGTTGTTCATGTATTAATGTTCAAACGAGCAACTGAAGTTAAATGAAGTGAAATGCTAATTTGTTCGCCAAATTGGCAGTCAGAGTCAGACAGAGTGGGTTACCGGTAATGGTTATCATACAGCATTAACAACACATAGGCTAACACAGCAATGTCGGAAGGCAGGGGCGGGGCCAAGAGGAGCCACCACATAAGTGTGGGAACAGGGCCCCCACAATCCTAAATACGACCCTGGATAGGAAAAGCTACTTAGGAAAGTCATCTGTTGTCAACTGCAAGGCATTCGCAATACTTTCAACTTTTGGTCTAATTTATACTAGTGAACATATTTTATCGCACATGCAAGCTGTTTTAAGCATTCCAAGAGGTCATTTAAACTTGACTAATCAGAAGTGACTAAGTATGTACCTGACATTTGACATTGAACAATTGGCGAAGAACATTCAAGAAAAATGTACTTATTAATTGACACATGCTAATTACAGTCAAAAGAGTTTTTATGCTCATCTCTCTTAATTAAGCATAAATATAATTATTTCTTAAACAAAATGTGTTTGTTTTATTATTGTAATTGATATAACAGGCTTATATACTAGCATTATATTATGTAATTGTTGTGATTATTAATGTTTAAAAAAATTAACTCCTAAAATCATTTTTATTAATGCAGAAAATGTTTATTTACAACGTAAATTAATTTTATACATTTTATTCCATGTTGAAAGAAGAGCACAAGGCTGAATTTGAATAAAGAAATAAAAATTTATAAGTAACGCTAGTTACATTAAAAATATTAACTAGTTGTGGCATTGCTAGATTCAAATTTGGAGAAATTAATTATAAGGGAGATAATTAACCCGTTTTCTTTGCATTAATATTTTTAATGTGTTCCTTACTTTTTTCTTTTTAAATAAATTATTGGTTTACAGTTTATAACTTAAAAAATTATCAAACTATAAAAGATAATTTAAAATGATATAAATATTATATGACTAAAGAGTTCATATGTACATTCTAAAACATTACATTAACTACCTAGTATAAATTATTACTACGTATCTATTCTGCTTTACTGAAGTGGATTAGCTATAGATGAAGAGAGTATTTAGGATAAAAAAATATATCAGCGGAAATCTCAGTTATGCTGAGATCAAATTTATAAAGAATTTAAAGAATTTATTTTACTGGTATTATATCTTGACAACTATGTGAAGTGTTGATACAGTAACCAATAATGTGTAAGTTAATAAATGAAATTGTGTATTAGCTATGAATGGATTTTTTTTTAAGATGATAATAACAAACAGGTTAATTTGTTTTTACATTTAAAAAAACGCTTTAATGATGTTCTCTATAACGCTTCATTTTCTTTTGGTCTTGGTCTTGCTACGGCACTAAATAAATTGGCATTTAAAAATAATATAGTTGAGCAGTTTGACTTTCACGCTTTGGGCACGCTGAATGAGGCAACCGTTAGTCCGACCCCTGCTCGAGATGCAAGCGTATTGGTGGCCTCCACACACATAGCCAGCGATGAGGCCCATGTGTACATAAGTGATATGCGGGACCGAATTATAATGTCTCTTAAAAACCGGACGAGCCCAAAGGGCCCTTTA
Source organism: Anisus vortex (assembly GCA_949126835.1). Lineage (NCBI taxonomy): Eukaryota > Metazoa > Mollusca > Gastropoda > Planorbidae > Anisus > Anisus vortex. Next base: position 8,748,115 of record OX421500.1, read on the forward strand.
GTCCAGGGCGTAACGGAATGAGCTCTGGGTAGTCACACCAAAGGCTCTGTCCGGGCTCCAGCCACCCAACGACACGCCAATGGCATGACGTGCCGTGTAACAGGGAAGGTTTCCGCAGTCCAGACATTGTTCACTGCAATTCCCCTGGGATCATTATCGTGGTGTCCCGCCCGTATACCTGCAATGTACCCCGGTAGCAAAAATCCTATACTATAGGCACAGGCATCCAGGCACCAGGAGGATCGTCAAGACGGTTCGCAACGTCCTTTCTACCTCCCCCCCCCCTCGGGGCAACGGGCCTACCCGGTGTGCATTGGATAGAGGGACACCCGGAGCAGCTGCGGGAGCTGTTCGCCCGCCGGTGTAATCCTTATGCGATCGTATCGGCGGTTTACACACTCCGCCAACTTTGAGGCCCATGGGTACAGAAGTGATCCGCGGGACCAGCCAGCCTTCTTATCGAGATAAACCTTGAGGGATATACGTTTTCCGTGAGAGAAAGTGCATGTGGCTGGGAAACCATCGCTACGTCCTCGTCGTCCAGGACAAAACAAGCCAGAAACCTCGTCATGTTTTTTTTATTTATTTTTATTAAGTATAGTATAGTACGACCCTGCCTTAAGTACACCGAACTGTATACAAAACGGTCCTTGTTCTAGCTTTGCCAACTACCAATCCCTGCCGCCCTGAAGGGGTTTTCGAACTAGGGAGTTATAAACTTCTATCTAGACTTCTATAACTCACATATAAACTCTTTTCTAGATAGCTTGACGAAAAAATGAGTCAATTAGCTTTCCAGAGATCGGATCTTCGGTCGGTCGGTCGTTTAATTAAGCATTTGTATTTTGCAATATTTTTTTTTCTTTGGCACCTAAACGAATTATCAAAAGGAGACTTAGACAAATCTAATAGGTATACCGTATTATTAACCCTTCCTGTACCGACCTACTTCTATCTATGCTGCCTTCAGTTCCACTATATTCGCGCCCGGGACTGTAAGGGTTAAAAGAACTACATTTTTTTATTATTAAACAAATTGTGGGAATGTGTGTTTAACTGTGTTTAATGGAATTTCACCAATGCCCACCATAAAGTGTACAGAGGTAAAATAAAACAGTTAAAAACTTATTTTTGTGGGTTGGATTGGGGAAGTGTGGTTGACAATCATACAGAATATCTATGTACTAAGTTTCATACCGATAGGACGAACGAGATGTGGTTCTATTGGCCTCGCGAAGGTCGGAACATTCGCCAGCTAGCCAGAAACATTTTTTTCCGAATTTTATATTAATGATTCAAAAACAAACGTAATAATATGTAGCGGTGTTGGTAAATTATTTACAAATCTTCTTATCTTATCTAATATATTACAGACGCTCCGTTTATAAAGAAGGTTATTGCGTCCTACGCTCTTCCGTGGTCCGAGTCAAGTCTAGTTTTAAATGATGTTAAATTACTGGTTTTCTTGGTTAGTTCAGGCAACCCATTCCATGCCCGAATGCCACTCGGGAAGAAAGAGTACTTATATGCATTTGTTCTCGCATAATGGGTAAGGAAAGTGTTTTTGTCATTATTTATATCCGAGGGCATTGCTACAGGCTGTTATTTAACTTATTGGGTTGTATTTCTAAATTAGAGTTTTATGTCTTATGTATTATTATTACTTTACTCTTTGCCCTTCTGTCCTCTAGTGTTTCTAAGTTTAGTGATTAGACTAATGGTGTTACTAAACATGGCATCCGTCCGTCCTCAAGGGACGATGGCGTAATCACCCTATTCCTCTTCCCCCCCCCCCCCCCCCCCGCCTTTCTCCTAGCTCGCTTTTCTTCGCTGCTTTCTGTGTGAGCGTGTATCTGCGTCTTGAGTGCCCTCTCGCACATTTGACCGCCAGGAAGTGCGCTCCTCAAGCAAGGCCTTCCCACGGTTTATGATCAATGTGCGCCAGAAGCATGTCATTTTTGTTTGTTTTTTGCAAACGTCTTTAAGTCGCAGGCAAGGGCGGCATCTTTTTCTTGCTTCAACTACCATCTCTCCATACTGCAAGGCTCATGGGATACGTTTCGGGCCCATTCTGTGTCATGACCTCCTATTCACCACAGGCGCCTCTCGCTCAGAATTGAATTCATACTCAGCATAATGGCTTCTCATGAGCACCTCCACATTTGTGACTCTATCCTGCCATTTGATGTGGAGTATAGTACCCAAGTGAAAGCTATTGAGCTGCTTTATGGTGATGATGATGATGATTATGATGATGATGATGATGATGATGATGATGGTGATGATGATGATGATGATGGTGATGATGATGATGATGATGATGATGATGATGATGGTGATGATGATGGTGATGATGGTGATGATGATGATGATGATGGTGATGATGATGATGATGATGATGATGGTGATGATGATAGTGATGATGGTGATGATGATGATGATGATGGTGATGGTGATGATGATAATGATGATGATGATGATGGTGATGATGATGGTGATGATGATGATGATGATGATGATGATGATGATGATGATGATGATGATGATGATGATGATGATGATGAATGACATTCAGGAATCCAGAGACTTTATATGAAATTAATGTCCTTTTTTAAATTTATAACTGTGCTTCTATCATATTTCTATCCGTGTATTTTTACGCTAGATTTCTAAGAATGTATACCCAGTGCCCTCACATAGGAGAGGGCAGTGGGTGCGTATGCCCGAGGGGGTTACACTTCTAGGGAGGGGGGGCAGCAAATATAATCTATAAGTTCATACCACAAATTTTAGGAAAGTTGTATGGGAAATAAAATTTGAAACAAATTGTGAACAAAAGGAATAATGAATAAAGATAGTAGAAGTTAACTTCTCTATTTATTTACACTCAAACTGTTTTATACAAATGTTTTAATGGTTACACTCTTGAGAGTGTATCAGATGCCTAGTACCTTGGAGTGAATATCACAGAAAACCTCTACTGGGGCACATATGTACAATCTATTGCTGCCAAAGCAAGCAGAGCCTGCGCCTTCGTCCATAGGAACCTCAAGGGATGCTCCACCAGGATGCAGACCAATTGTTATAAAAGATTAGCTCGACCCATGCTGGAGTAAGCATCGACGGTGTGGGATCACCATCAACAATACCTACTATCTAGGTTGGAGATTACCAAACGTCGAGCGGCACGTCGTATCCTACAGGACTACGATCTTAAAACAAGCGCCTCTGCTTTGGTGGCCAAACTCGATCTGGAGCCCCTACAACACAACAGAGCGGCAAACAAGGTCACCACTATCTACAAGATCATGAACCGCCACGTAGAAATGCCCACACAGCCAGGTCGCATCTATCAGGTGTCCCGCTCTACCCGAGGTCATCAGCACAGGCGCACGCACCGACGTCTACAAATATTCTTTTTTTTTTTTCGACAGTCATTAGACTGTGGAACACACTGGACCAGGCCTCCATCACTGCTCCTTCTGTGCCGGCTTTCAAATCTTCACTGATGGACAGGACTAAATAAATACCTGAAGTGAAACTTTGTCATCTGTTTGTAGTTCTTGTTTGCGATGTTTTCAATTTTATATGTAGTTAAATTGTGGACTCTTTCCTCTGTCTTAACGGAGTCTCCACAATAATATGAAGAAGAAGAAAGGTTTCATGAAAGGTTGGCTCATCTAGAATATTCTTAATATAAAATTGCATTTGAACATTTCTTTAATCGTAATAATTAAAACTGAGCGCAGTCACTAAAAAAAGCAGTTATAATTTATAATATGCAAGGGGGCGTCGCTGAAACGTTTGCCCTGGGGCGCTACATAGGCTTGTGAGGGCCCTGCCTACGCATGATTAGTCGGGCATAAGGTCAAAACAAACCAGGCAAACCAGGAACCTAACATCATTCAAAACACAACTCAAAGTGCAAGACTAAACTCAGACCACAAATTAGCGAAGGACGCAATAATCTTATTCAGAGAAGGAGCGTCTGTAATAACAAAAAAAAAAAGATGAGATAAGTCAGAGTGTCTGTAACATAGGATTATCAAAATTATTTTTCATAAAGAAATCGATATTGTAAGAAATCATTCAACTATTTTAAATATATCTGCATGTTGCAGTATTGGCAAAAACAACAAGGAAATAAAAAGAAGAATCGCAATAGCTAAAAACAGCTTCATGAGCTTAAGCAGTATCATGAAAAACAGGAATATTAGAATATGTACCAAAATGCGCATACTGAAGGGATATTTTTGGTCTGTTCTTTTATATGGGGTGTGAATGTTGGACTATTGATAATGAAACAAGGAAAAGATTGGAGGCAGTAGAAATGTGGTTTCTAAAAAGGATGATGAGAATATCATGGACTGAAAAGAAATATAATGCAGAGGTGTTGAAAACAGCATGTACCTCAAGAGAACTCATTAAAACCATTAGGAACAGACAGATGAAATTTCTAGGACACATCTATTGGTCACGTGATGTTGACTAGATACACTTAGAAACATTAACAATATTTTAATGCGCTGCTTGTTGGGTGCGCAAATTCTACCGCTAAATTATTATGTAAGGAATATAAAAATACAAAATATCTTTTCATCGATTTCCTTTCAAAGATCAACAAATAGGTGTTGTTCTTTAATAATTAAATGTCTAATAATCATTGTTGCTTCCGTGAGCATCATTTATAATATCACACTATTCAAGGATATGTGGAAAATTAAAATTTTTAATAATCATAGGTGCCGATAAGATCAATGTAAGATCAGCCATTTTTTTTTATAGTTTAGACAACATCACGTGATATATTTTCTGTCTCTAAGGAATTATGCATAGACCTCATTGAAAGACTGGTTTTTGTGTGGGAAAATATCTGGTAAGAGAGACAGAGGAAGACAAAGGCTAACATATGTAGAAAGCCTGAACGAATGGGCCACGAACAACAACATAAGCAATAATAACTTCATCCAAATGGCTAACAACAGAAAAGAATGGAGAGTCATGACCGCCGATGTCTGCTCCAGACCTGGCACCTAAATAGGAAGAAGTTGTAGTATTAATTTGGTTTCGGATAATTTCCGATTTACATTTTTAAAAAGTCAGACTATTGCGTCGTTTTGGTGCGCCAACTTCCGTTGTCAGCGTTGAGTTAGTTTTTTTTAGATTACGCGTCACTTGTTTGCCTGTTTAGCTAAGCTGGAAAGAATGTCCTACAGCGCCAGTAGAAACAAAAAGGACTCAAGGGCAGTACAACTCAGTGAGTAGATAGGTTTATACATTGCACGTCTACAATCTATAGTCTAGATCTAGAGTCACAGAGGCAAGTAAATATTTTCTTAATCTATTTGCAAGACGCCTGCTAATGTTGCATTCGTTTCTACTGCACAAACAAACTGGGAAACTTCCGACTAGATTGCATTGTTGTCACCGATTTATAACTTTTATGAGTGTCTTTAAAAGTACCGGCAGAGCCTTCTGGCTCCTGAGCCCATGGCGTAACGATGTTCATTGTTAAGGGGTGGAGCGGGGGGGGGCATACTGAGATTGTAATGCGCTCACTCTGCGGATCTCTCGTTTGAGGCTAGTGTCCGCTGGCCAACGTGCATTTTCCTACGCGGGACCGTCCGCTTGGAATCACCTCCCACTACAGTCTACAGCTTCGCCAGAGCCCTAGCTTCGACACCTTCAGGAGCCGGCTGAAGATTCACCTATTTCGTTAGCAGTATTTACGTACACATATTTACATTTTCGTCTGTTGTTCGTTGTATGTATTCTGTAACTGTCGTCAGAGCATAGAACTGTCATCAACGGGATATGCGCTATACAAGCACCATTATTATTATTATTATTAAGATTCTGTCCGAGACAAGCACCCCGCGGCACAGCGATATGGCGTGCCGTGTAACATAGGATACTATCTTTATCGTGGTGGCTCGCTCGTATACATGCTCTGCCGCCCGGTTGCACAAATTTCAGACTATAGGTCTGGACATCCAGGCACCTCGGCAGGTTTGAGAAGGCGCTGTTGCGCTCATTGCTTCTTCCCCCACCTATTCTCGAAGCCTCTCGGCAGTGCAACGATCCTCGGATGCACGCACCAGGGTCTGAGGGTCTGTCCGTCAATCGTTAGCCCGCCGGTGCGGTCTTAATGTAAGCGTATCGGCTGTTGACACACTTCGCCAGGGGTTAAAATGGGAGAGTTTGATATAGGAGAGTTTGATATAGGAGAGTTTGATATAGGAGAGTTTGATATAGGAGAGTTTGATATAGGAGAGTTTGATATGGGGGAGTTTGATATAGGAGAGTTTGATATAGGAGAGTTTGATATGGGAGAGTTTGATATAGGAGAGTTTGATATAGGAGAGTTTGATATGGGAGAGTTTGATATAGGAGAGTTTGATATGGGAGAGTTTGATATGGGAGAGTTTGATATAGGAGAGTTTGATATGGGAGAGTTTGATATGGGAGAGTTTGATATGGGAGAGTTTGATATAGGAGAGTTTGATATGGGAGAGTTTGATATAGGAGAGTTTGATATAGGAGAGTTTGATATAGGAGAGTTTAATATAGGAGAGTTTGATATACGAGAGTTTGATATGGGAGAGTTTGATATAGGAGAGTTTGATATAGGAGAGTTTGATATAGGAGAGTTTGATATAGGAGAGTTTGATATGGGAGAGTTTGATATGGGAGAGTTTGATATAGTATAGTTTGATATAGGAGAGTTTCATATAGGAGAGTTTGATATAGGAGAGTTTGATATAGGAGAGTTTGATATGGGAGAGTTTGATATGGGAGAGTTTGATATAGGAGAGTTTGATATAGGAGAGTTTGATATAGGAGAGTTTGATATAGTATAGTTTGATATAGGAGAGTTTGATATAGGAGAGTTTGATATAGGAGAGTTTGATATAGGAGAGTTTAATATAGGAGAATTGATATAGGAGAGTTTGATATAGGAGAGTTTGATATAGGAGAGTTTGATATAGTATACTTTGATATAGGAGAGTTTGATATAGTATAGTTTGATATAGTATAGTTTGATATAGTATAGTTTGATATAGGAGAGTTTGATATAGTATAGTTTGATATAGGAGAGTTTGATATAGTATTGTTTGATATAGGAGAGTTTGATATAGGAGAGTTTGATATAGTATAGTTTGATATAGGAGAGTTTGATATAGGAGAGTTTGATATAGGAGAGTTTGATATAGTATAGTTTGATATAGTAGAGTTTGATATAGGAGTTTTTGATATAGTATAGTTTGATATAGGAGAGTTTGATATAGGAGAGTTTGATATAGGAGAGTTTGATATAGTATAGTTTGATATAGGAGAGTTTGATATAGTATAGTTTGATATAGGAGAGTTTGATATAGGAGAGTTTGATATAGGAGAGTTTGATATAGGAGAGTTTGATATAGGAGAGTTTGATATAGTATAGTTTGATATAGGAGAGTTTGATATAGTATAGTTTGATATAGGAGAGTTTGATATAGGAGAGTTTGATATAGTATAGTTTGATATAAGAGAGTTTGATATAGGAGAGTTTGATATAGGAGAGTTTCATATAGGAGAGTTTGATATAGGAGAGTTTGATATAGTATAGTTTGATATAGGAGAGTTTGATATAGTATAGTTTGATATAGGAGAGTTTGATATAGGAGAGTTTGATATAGGAGAGTTTGATATAGGAGAGTTTGATATAGTATAGTTTGATATAGGAGAGTTTGATATAGTATAGTTTGATATAGGAGAGTTTGATATAGTATAGTTTGATATAGGAGAGTTTGATATAGTATAGTTTGATATAGGAGAGTTTGATATAGTATAGTTTGATATAGGAGAGTTTGATATAGGAGAGTTTTATATAGTATAGTTTGATATAGGAGAGTTTGATATAGTATAGTTTGATATAGGAGAGTTTGATATAGGAGAGTTTGATATAGGAGAGTTTGATATAGGAGAGTTTGATATAGGAGAGTTTGATATAGTATAGTTTGATATAGTATAGTTTGATATAGGAGAGTTTGATATAGTATAGTTTGATATAGTATAGTTTGATATAGGAGAGTTTGATATAGTATAGTTTGATATAGTATAGTTTGATATAGGAGAGTTTGATATAGTATAGTTTGATATAGTATAGTTTGATATAGGAGAGTTTGATATAGTATAGTTTGATATAGGAGAGTTTGATATAGTATAGTTTGATATAGGAGAGTTTGATATAGTATAGTTTGATATAGGAGAGTTTGATATAGTATAGTTTGATATAGGAGAGTTTGATATAGGAGAGTTTGATATAGTATAGTTTGATATAGGAGAGTTTGATATAGGAGAGTTTGATATAGTATAGTTTGATATAGGAGAGTTTGATATAGGAGAGTTTGATATAGGAGAGTTTGATACAGGACAGTTTGATACAGGACAGTTTGATATAGGAGAATTTGATATAAGAGAGTGGGTTTAATGAATGTTTATAGCTGTGGGATAATGACTTTGTGTTTAGATTAATATGTCATTGAATAGGAGGAACATGTTCGAAAATGAGCTCAAATTTTCAATTCAAACAATACAACTAGAAGACTGATTATACTTTGAATGCATCTCTTTGCATTGTTTCATTTCAACATATCTTTCATTTACCTATTTATCTCCCGTAGGTCCAATAGAAACTGCAGTTATCTGGATGAATGAAATAAAACAGATAATAGACAACAAGCCATTGGCTATGGCCCTGTTCACTATAGGTGTGGCGTTTGTCTTCCTTGCCACCTGGCAGGTCAAGTATTCCATCTATCTATTGGAGAGTTCTGGCGTAAGTATCGTAGTTACCAAACATAAGTATGAAGGACATTTGCAAATACCAAAACAAGGACATTTGTAGTTACCAAACATTTAACGTTATATTGAAGTAAGGGTTATGGGGGCTGGGGGGAGGGCGGGGGTCTTATCCACAATTTGGTTATGACGCAATAAGTTGTAGCAATTCGTGCAGCAGTACGTGCCCGTTTTACATAAATGCGAAATGTTTACTTACGTTTAAATATAATTGTTTGTAGCCATTTGTATTGCATTGCTTGCAGTTTCATTTTGTAACATTTTGAAAAGAGCTCTCTGTCGGGATCGTTTGTTTTTAAATAAGACTGTCATGAATTGTTAACGTGACCTCTTCTTCGGTCACGCCTCGTCTGTGTTGTACGTCAGACTTATCTCTATGTCACTTTGTCGTATGCTCAGGATTTTGAGCAAACGTTTTTTTTTATTTCTTCTGCAACTTTATTAAGGAATTTTAATTAGTTTTAAGTTGAACGTATGTTCTTTTTCTTTTCTTTTAGATGGTGAATGAAGGGAAGATGGTGAGCGCGCTAGGCCACCTTTTGAATGTGGTTGTCGTTTTCTTTGGGTGGGTTGACCTAATTCTTCTGTCTCACCTGAAAGTTTGGACCATGCATGTGTGTAGGTCAGGATTCTGGTAAGTTCAAATTTTACAACTCCATCTTTAAAGCTGATTAAAGAATGTATTATTTATATATTAGCGTTTTATCGTATGACAATATAATATGTATTCTATTTTAGGACTATGTGGCCTATAGCAGGAGTCGGCAGCCTTTTCATAATAGTGTGCCGAATTAGGATTTTTAAAAGTAATCCTGCTCTACCACTCAATTAATTGTAAAAGAGACTTGAATTGCGTTTTTTAGGGGGTATTCCGCGTGCCATTGGTAATCGCTGGCACGCGTGCCATGGGTTGCCGACGCCTTGCCTATAGGTCTATATTGGGATTTTTTTTTTAATTGGCTGTTTAGTTCTGCCTTTTATGTCCTTGACCTTTAGGTGGCTGTCCAGGCTGGTGGTCATCATCAGGAAATTGCGCGAGGAGGACGTGGCGGACCCTCAGCAGCCTGGCCAACACAGGCATGGTCATTAGCTACGATAACACACGCTTGATAAAGCGCTCTCACGTGTAGCACTCCTAATATAGCACTTAAAATATAGCACTCCTAATGTAGCACTCTAATAGAGCACTTTAAATATAGCTCTTATAATATGGCACTCTTATTTATAACACTCCTAATATAGCACTCCTAATATAGCACTCTAATATAGCACTCTCACTTGTAGCACTCTTGATATGACACTTTAAATATAGCTCTTTTAATATGACACTCTTATTTATAGCACTCCTAATATAGCACTCCTAATATAGCACTCTAATATAGCACTCTAATATAGCACTCTCACTTGTAGCACTCTTAATATGACACTTTAAATATAGCTCTCCTAATATAGCTCGTCTAATATAGCACTCGTGAAGTACAAACCTAATATAGAAGTCTTAATATAGCACGTCTGATATAGCAATTTGTTTATATAACACACCTAATATAGCACACCTAATGTAGCACTTTTTGACAATAAAGCACTCTTGATATGGCAGACTCCGTGGTAGTTTGTAGGGGGGGGGGGGGCGGGCACGTAGACAAACAAAAAAGATAACCAATGACATCAAGTATTGTATGCAGGTCACGTGATTTAAATACTCCAATAAGAGAGAAGACATCTGAATTTAAAAAAAAAAAAAAAACATGGCAATCTTACCATCCAAATTAAAACATATCAAATAAAATAAAAAAATGAATCGAAACTACACTTTAAAGTTTTTCTATGTTTATTTATTTCCTTTTTGTTGTTTTTTAATTTTTCAATATCTTGTGTAATTTTTTGACTGTATGGTCCTTGTTGTGTCTTCTCTGTCGGTTGTCTACACCAGGAGGTCGGCAAACTTTTGATAATAGCTTGCCAAAGAAGGATTTCTAATTAATCCAGCGTGCCTACATTTTGAAGGTCATACTGCTCTAGCAGTTGTTTGTCGTTGAAGATGCCTGAGTTGACTTTTTTTGTGGGGGTCTTCCGCGTGCCATTTAAAAATTGCCTTGCATGCCCCCCCACCCTTCTTCAGTCTGGCACGCATTCCATAGGGAGCCGATCCCTGGTCTACACAACACTTTAGAAAACGACCAAAAACGAAGGGGAGGAAATATGTAGGTTCGAACAAAACGACAGAATTAGATTTTTGCTCCTGGCCAGCGACCACATTGTTTCACAGCAAGGTCTAATTATATTAATTGCAAGGTCTAGTTTCGCTCGCATTGTTTCACAGCAAGGTATAATTACATTAATAGCAAGGTCTAGTTTCGCTCGCATTGTTTCACAGCAAGGTCTAGTTACATTAATAGCAAGGTCTAGTTTCGCTCGCATTGTTTCACAGCAAGGTCTAGTTTCACTGGCATTGTTTCGCAGCAAGGTGTAGTTTCACTGGCATTGTTTCGTAGCAAGGTCTAAACTTAGTTGCGCTGGCATTGTTTCGCAGCAAGGTCTAGTTACATTAATTAGGGATAACTGCAACACTTTTTCTAACATGTGTAAAAGAAAAAAAAAATTTAGGCTATGTGACACATCGATGAATGAATAACATTTTCAGTGAATGTATTTTAGTGTTTAGATGGACCTTATTAACAAAAAAACCACAACAACAACCTTAACAAAAACAAAAAAAGAAAGAAAAATATTTAACCAATTCAGCAATATTTGTGATATAATACAAAGTTCTTTTTGGAAGGCGTTTAAATGTGTTCCGATCGGTCAAAACTATAATATATGTTAGTGATGTTATTTATAAACAAACAAAAGTAGAGTATCCCGTCGCGCCTTTTTTTATCCATGAGGCCGGTGAGTTATAAGGTCTAAAAAAAGAACGGGAGTCCCAATGGCTCTTTAGTCCAGGGCGTAACATCACCCCACGACACTAACAGTGTGTAATAGTGTAATAGTAAGGTTTCCGCAGCAAGCGATTGTTTCACTCCGGTTCCCCTATGGATCATTATCGTGGTGACTCGCCCGTATACCCGCAATGTCACCCGGTAACACAAATCCTATACTATAGGTACAGACATCAAGGCACCGGGTGGTTCTTGATACGGGGTTGCTGCGTTTCATTGCTTCCTCCCCACCGAGACCCCCGTAGCAACTTGGCAGTGCAATGGGTCTCGGGCCCGGCAGCCGGGAGCTGTCCCCCATTGCGTTAGCCCGCCGGTGTAATACAATGAAACGAAAAATATATTTAAAAAAAAAACTTTAAAAAACTAAATTCCATTAGACGTGACATCTTATTGCATAATAAAATAGTTTAATTGTGTAAAAAAAATAAATTCTCAGATGCTAAAAAAGAATTATTTGGACAAAAAATTAGACACGTGTATTCTTAATTATTTTGTTCTCAGTGTGACTTAGTAGTGATGATGATGCGTGTCCATCGTTTACGATGAGGATTATCCTATGTCAGAGTAAGTTGACAAGGGTGACTTGCGCGTGATTTGGATCTAAGTGAGGAAGAGTTGCGTAGCGTCATCCTCACTCGCTCGTCCAGGCCCCACTTTACCCAGTGGCAAGACGTGGTCAAGACGACTGGAGTAGAGACTGGATGCAGTGGATGACCAGGGTATTCTACGTGTCATGCCGTGCTCTATGCGTTCCACTACACATTGCTGGCTATCGCACTTCAGCCCGTTGATCAGCCAGTGATTCCTCCGCGCTGTCCGTCAAATTCCAGTCTTCACATGCATAGGGGACAAGTCTGATTCACCAAGGTTTTAAGGCCCTTTTGGTTACGCTCATCTGGTTCAGCCGGCCAGTCGAAGCTGTTTCCCTGGGTGTGGCCTGCTGCGCGCGCTACAGCTACTTGGAGCCATAGATGAGATCTGGCTGCCATATGGGGACCAAAGGTGGGTGAACTGTTCCCAGAGGAACAAGACATGTCCTCCACATCAGAGGTGCTACCCCTCCCAGAGCACCCCATACACCCCGACTTAGTCATGAGGGTATGATACATGTAGTAGGGCTATTTATCGACTTAATATGAAAGAAAGTAAAACCGTTTGGGGGGCGGTGTAACAATGTTTAACGAGGGTTACGGTGTTAACCGTTTTAACAGTAGCTTAACATATTTTAAATCACTATTAGGGATACATGACTAGACTGAAACCACGGATAAGTAGAGGGCGCAATAATATTCTTGATAGAAGGTTCATCGGTAATGTATAAGATAATGTTAGCCTAATCTTACAATAATTTGTTTGTAAGTTCTTTTTAAAAGTGACGACAGAACATGACTGCCTGGGCTGTATAGGGGAGCCGATTCCAGACTTTCGGGTCAGACATTGAAAAGGCTCTCGGGCCAACGGTCGTCAATGAGAAAAAGGGCAACTTCCAGGAGCGAATAGTCTACAGAACGGAGTGATCTTTGCGGAACTTGAGGATTTGATTAGTTCCTTGTTTCATTATTGTGTATGCACTGATGGCAAATTATCGCCACTTTGTATTCACTTCTGGCTTTCACAGGGAGCCAATGAAGCTGACGCAGATGAACTGTCGCAGAATCATGCCGCTGTGTATAGTATAGGCCTAACCTAGTCCTAATGCGATGTACAGTATTATTTTTCAGATAATTTTACATGCTTTTAACTTTACAACAAAACCTATGATATATGTGTGGCTAATATGCGTATGATAGTTAACAATACAATTACTCATAATTATTAAGATTAAAAAAATAATAATAGGCCTATTAGGGAACAACAGGGCAATAAAAATATTAACATAGGTCAAGGGAAGCAGCTCGTGAAATACACCACCTGCGTGTAAATTACATTGGTTATTTCCCTTTGATCACATACTCTGTTCGGTGTCACGGAAACGTCAATATCAAATTTATGTAGCCATTGCCGAATAATACCGCATGTACATAACATATATAAAAGCGTATTTTTATTTCAATTGTTAAAACATGCATTGTCTTTTAGATTGTCTATTCTGTGATTTTGCTAATGACTTTACACATTTAATATCGTAGTTTTGGAGAAAAAATAATGCCTGTGTTTTGTTGGTTGGCTTTATGTTTATTTTTGTTTGTTTGTAGACTAGTTTTTTTGTTTTGTTTTAACTTATAAGATTTACAGACGCTCCTTCTAGGTAGAAGATTATTTAAAAAATTACGTATACCTATTCTGTGATGGGACCCATCAACTAAAAAAAACATTAAAAAATTAGAACAAATCCAAAAAAGAGCTGCAAGGTTCATAACCAGTGAATATTCCCAATTAACAAGAGTAACACCATTAGTCAAATCACTAAACCTAGAAACACTAGAAGACAGAAGGGCAAAGAGTAAAGTAGTAATAATACACAAGGCATTAAACTCTAATTTAGAAATACAACCCAATAACAAATTGTTGCAAAGCTCAGATAAACATAAAGACAAAAACACTTTCCTTGTCCCTTATGCGAGAACAAATGCATAGGCCTATAAGTGCTCTTTCTTCCCGAGTGGCATTCGGACATAGAATGGGTTGACTGGACAAGCCAGGAAAACCAGTAACTTAACATCATTTAAAACATTAATAAAAATGCAAGACTAGACTCGGACCACGGATGAGCGTAGAACGCAATAATCTTCTTTATAGAAGGAGCGACTGTAATGTATAAGATAAGAAGATAAGATATAGTTAGGCTAAGCTTATTCACTGAGCTGTTCAAGTGAATCATATTAGCTGCTTAAATTTAAACAATTTTCATTTAAATAATATTTCAAATATTTTTTTACCGGAATATTACACCCCATTCCAAATAGAAATAATTTATAAAATGCTAATAACTATAAAAATCTAGACCGACAATATATAAAATATATTTTCTCTGTGGTTCGCTGTCGACTATATTATATATAGCCTATATACGAAGACTTTAATAGGCCTATATTCTGTATATATTTATATACCCTCTCCCCTAAAAAAATGTGTTTTTGTGGACAGAACCCTACAATTTGGATATTAATATTAATCGATAGATACCGGGTAGAATCTATATATTACATCTTTGAATGTGCGTCGATCGTAATTAATGATGTTTACCTATTATAAGTATTTATTTGGGACCAATGTCTTTTGCGGTAAAATTCGTTTATTTGAGCAGACTAAATTTAACTTGCTCTTGTCTATGTTATAGCATTTCCGGCGTTGGCGGCATTGCAGATATCAAATATAGGTTGCAAAAAGTTCGGCTATTTATATTCTTGTATGTGAAATTCTATCTAGTAAGTAATATTTCATACTCAATATTATCATTATATTGGATTATTATTTTTACCAGTTATTGCATTGGTTTGATTATGGTTAACCATTCAACTCTATCTATGAAAAGAAGTTGTATTGTATTTTTGTAGATTGTAGGTCTGAATCAGAATCACAATATCACGCATTTTCATTCAGTCACCACTGCTTTTTTAATTGATTAGTTTTTCGATTAATTACGTTTAATGCATATTTTCGATATTGATACTACCGAAAATCAGCGCTTATATCATTATTTTGCTTAGTTTGATCGCGAGAAAACCGTTAATAACTCAGATCTAGTTAATTCTAATTCTTAGAAAAGTTTACATGACACATGATTTGTGACATGAATTGACATTTCAAGGCATTTGTCATCACTGACATGATAATGATAGCATGATGCCTGATCACCACCACACACTACAGATAGTAAACATAATTTTTCAAGATTTTAAATTTAGTCTGTAATTTGTTTTTTTATTTAATACTGTCATGTCATGAATGGAGAAGCAGAATAAGATTGGGGTAGGGTAGGCCTATATAAATATATGTTTATGTCTATGTCCTATGTAAATGTAAACTATGTAGGCCTATTATTGCCAACATCAACATTGGTATTGGTTTACTGCAACTTAAATCGCTAAATATTGTTACAAATCTTGGGAGGCGTTACGCGCAAACTTATTCCTTCATAAAACTATAACGCAGATACATATAAAAATATTTTTTTTAAACATTATCACACAATCTGCCTAACTGCCTAGTTTTGGTGGCTTTCTTAGTCTTATAAATACTCTTGTCTTAGCGTAGCCATATTACCCCTTATTTTAGCCTATACTCAGTAGGCTCTATGTGACACTATGTCTTTTTTTTAAAGGTTAGTACTATCCCTGACTGAGAATCAAATCCCTGTCGCCTGCATATATATAACTCTATATTGACTATATAAGTATAGGATAGGCCCTAATTATTATATTTTACTTACTGAAAACATTTTAGGAAAGCTTTAGGCCTAAGCCCTAAATTTCTTTACACTCTTTAAAAAAGTAATAGCCTATAAATGGAAATGTAAAAAAAAGACGCCTACCTATTGCCATATATCACAGAAAAAGAAAAAAAAAGTTTTAGTGGAGAATCGAACACCTGTCTCCCACTTGTCTAAAATATAATGATTAGATTTTACTTACTGCAAACATTTTAGGAAAGCTTTAAAAAGTCCTTAAATTTGTTAACAAAATAAATGTAATATTAATTATTTATGGAAATGTAATAAAGTAGCCTGCCTATAGCTAATACAGAAGAAAAAGAAGTTCTCTGAGTGGAATAGAACCCAGGTCACCTGCATGGCAGTCTGGGAAGCTAACCACTTAACTAGGGAGGACACAGGTAGAAAGCTAGATGGGAGTTGGATTAGACACATTGTAGCCTAGCTTTTATATATTTAGTCATAGTGCCCCTAAGGGAGGGTAGTTGCAAAAAAAAAATTCATTTTGTGTCTTTTTCCCCTATGTCTTTAATTAGTTTATTTAGACTACAATATTAGTCTTGGAAAAGTCCTCTTTATTCTCTTGACATCATTTAAAACACTAATAAAAATTCAAGATTATCCTCAGTTGCAATAATCTTCTTTACAGAAGGAGTGTCTGTAATATAAAACATTCTCATGATTTTGTTGTTGATTTTTTTTTGACTATCTGTAAACGCAGTTGTTTTTTTTTATAATATTTTTTTCTTCTAGATTTGAAATGACTGTGGGCAATCACCGTCCTCGTTGTTTCTTTGATATAATCATAGGAGACAAAGCTGGTAAGATTTTTTTTTTCAGTCAGCAAAGTGGATAATTAAAATAAAGTTTCTATTCCTGGAAAGAAATGACAAAAATTCATAAATAGAATGAAATTGCTAAGTACCTTTGGTTTCTCTTTCGCCTGCGCACACAACACATACATCTAAACTCGTACCTTAACCTCATCAAACCAGAAAAAAGCGGCGACATGCGCCCTCTGTAAACTCTAAAATGAAACAGTTGCCCATCACCCTTTTGACTGTCCGGCACTACAGGGCATACGAAATACCTACCTCCCCAAATCCTGTCTACCAAAACACCAAGTCTCTCTAACACTCTATATTCAAACTACAAACAGCTACAAAAAATCTGCAATTTCTTCAACATAGCCTCAGGCCAAAGTGAAAGTGCCCAGATGGCTGCTGGATCAGGACGATGATGATGTGAATGGCAATAATTATCTTTGTTTATTAATTAGGGCAACTTTGACTTATAATAGCTTGACATAGTGATGTTTTCTACTAATTTGTTGTTGATTTTTTTGTTTTGTTTTTTTACAGTTGGTCGAATTGTTTTTGAGTTATTTGCTGATGTTGTACCCAAGACATGTGAAAACTTCAGAGCTCTCTGCACTGGTAAGTGTGTTTGTTCTTTTGCCACAGTAATCAAGCCAGCGTTCATTCAGATTGGCACAAATGGGAAAAATGACTTTGTATTTGTTGAATTTTATTTATTTTTGTTAGGAAAAACTGTCCAAAGTTGGGATGAATTTCGCTTTGATAGACAATGCTGATTGAAAAATAATTATTTTAAATTTAAAGAAAAAGGAATCATTTTGTTGTCAAGGAGTCGTTAACTCCCATTGTGTTATTTTTTTCTGAGATGATTCTATGAGTACTGAAAAACATCCACAACCATAATTATAATTTGGGTTACCTATTACATTACTTTTTAACATATCAAAATATATACAGATCAGTTTTGCTTTTTTTTTTCAAATTTGTGAAAAGCTTTTATTGATAAAAAGTTTATGGTAAAAACTCTGATCCATATCTTCTTTTTTACCTGCTCCAAGTTTTATTAGTACATGGTTGGCTAGTAATAAAGCTACATTTAAAAAAAAAAAACAATTATAATTCTCTGTATCACCTAGGTGAGTGTGGAGTCAGTGAGAAGACAGGGAATACATTGCACTTCAAAGGAGCACCGTTTCACAGAGTTGTTAAAGATTTTGTAATTCAAGGAGGGGACTTCACCAAATGTAAGTGCATTAAACATGTATATATTTTATTTTACAATGTTTTGTATCTACTTCTTAAAAAGTTGGTCAGTGCAGGCAGGTTAGAGCAGACCTGCCTACACGTACGCTTTGGGCGTATTTTCGTACGCTTTAGGATACAAAATACTGCTGTTACACCGAGCGTCTTAAAAATACGACTTCTTGAATAAAAAAATATGATTTTGCAATTTTTCGTTTTTATTTCTATTTTTTTCGGTAATTAGACGATCACTAAACCGCAGTTACATAAAACCGATGTTTTGATTGGTCGAAAATGGATATCGTCTGTTTCAATACCTAACTTGTTACACGGCGCGGCGACCTTGACCTGATATCCTTTTTTTCCTCTCGCAAATATCCAAATTCGGCGATCAAAAGTATGGTTGACAGCAAACTTACACAGCGTGCACGAAATCATGGAACAGATGACGAAGAAGCTTCCGAGTCTGCTCCGAGTAAAAAAGCGAAGGGGTAGGCTATTCTGCTTGGGTGCAAGAGTTTAGAGTGCCGGCTATCTGCCAATTTAAGTTTTGGGAAACTATAAATGATCAACTTTTTTCTTTCATAAAAACTTAAAAGGCGAAATAAAACGCATGTGTGATTCTATATTTATTTTTAGGTCAGGGTTTCCCTAGTTTTTGCTTTCGTGGCCTATTCGTGCCTACTGAGTTTTAAAAACTTTTTTTAGCACAATCCCGTAATGTAGCTTTTTTTTGGACCATGTAGTTTCATAGGCTATAGTCTAGATCTATATAAATCTCCAAGAAGTCAACGTTTTTATTGTCTGACACGGCAATCAGTAATAAGCCTACTTCACGCGAATTTGTTTTTAGGTCAATCTGTACATCACGCACGCCTTACTCGCGGCTTTCTTTTAAATTCTTGACGTTTTATTTTACTAACGGAGAGATTAAAACTCGTTGTTTTCATTACAATAAAACTTTTGTTTATCAGCCTACTAAAACGAAAGCAACTATTTATTAATAGACTTGATCTCGTCTTAACGTCGGGGTTTCAATTATTACTATCAATGATCCAATGATGTAAAATCGTCACTATAAACTTGTTTTTGTACAACACGGAGCTCGCTGTAGGCCCTACATTGTTAGTAGTACCTAACTTGTTACACGGCGCGGCGACCTTGACCTGATATCCTTTTTTTCCTCTCTCGCAAATGTCCAAATTCGGCTATCAAAAGTATGGCTGACAGCAAACTTACACAGCGTGCACGAAATCATGAAACAGATGACGAAGAAGCTTCCTAGTCTGCTCCAAGTAAAAAAGCGAAGGTGTATTCTGCTCGGAAGCAAAAGTTTATAAATAAATATTCTATGAAATATAAGTACTTGCATGTTTCATTGAAAAGTGACACATCGGCACACTGCACTATTTGTCATATCGACTTCTGGGTGGGACACGGAGGGCTCTATGACTGTAAGAGACATGACGAATCGCAGTCGCACCAGAAACTGGCTGTTGAGAAAGAAAAGTCTAGGCCTACACAAAATATTAGGTCTTTTCTTGTGAAGCCTGAGCCCGTCGCTGGGGAGGAGCAACTTCAGCATGATGTGACTCGTCCAGAAGCAATGATTTGCAACATCATTGTTGACAATAACTTGTCGCTGTCGTGCTCTGATGTGCTGACAAAGGCTGTGGCGTCGATGTTGACTAGTTGATGCATGCAGAAGTGGCAGACGTCAAATTGCAGGAGTCTTGCAGGTTCAGCAATCTGGAATTCATCATCAACAGATTTCCTGTCCTGGTCACCAACACCTCACTAGACAAAGTTGCTGAGCAGGTCTGCCTATATCAATCTACTGATGTGTCAGGGTGCATCAAGGACAGAATTGGTTTTCTATTGCTGAAATGAAGCATGAAGATACTGACAGCTTGATGTTTGAAGACTTGGCGAATGTGATGTTGGGGCTTCTCACCATACCACACAGCAGTGCCCAAGGCGAACGTGTTTTCAGCTGTGCCAGGAAGAACCGAACACCACAGCATTCCTCAATGTCTGACCAGACCATGGAGAGCCTTCTGGTGCTCAAGTCCCGACCAGTGGGCATTTTGGAGTCTGTAAAGGCTCTTAATGATAAAGACTTAAAACTGCTGAAAGGGGCATATTACCAGAGTCTAAAAAAGAATGACCAAACAACTAGCTGAAGTAACCAAATGGAGGAGGACAGAAAAATTATTGAACACACACTAGCTGTCTATTTTGTTAACATTTTCAACATACATTTATTAAATTGTGCTGAAAATACAAAACAGATTTTCTTTGTGCTTGTTTTAAACATTAAATGAAACAACTGTTTAAATTTTAATGACTATTATTTTGAATAATTTGTGCGATAGATAACAATTATTATTGCATAGTACACTTGACCTAGGAAAAGTACACTTTAGCCTTCTCAAGAATACTCCAAGCGTTTTTCCAGGGTAGACAGGTCTGTTAGAGTGAGGGTTTCCTTTTTGGGTCACATTTCATTTGTAATAAGAGGGCCACACTAAAAATTGTCTAAAATGTAGGTGTGCTTCTTGTAAAGAAGGCCATTTAACATGCCTCTTCTAGTGGGTGCAGGATTGCTTAGAATGTTCATGTGTTTAGAGTTTGTGTGTTTTATTACATTAGTTTGAGAGTTTGTTAATGCTTATGTGATTAATTTGTAAACTTATAATTTTTTTAATGTTTTTTAAATTGTACAATCTTGGTTATCTTTAATCACATTGTCCATTCCAACAGTTGATGGCACAGGAGGAGAGTCCATATATGGTGGAGTGTTTCCAGGTAAGAATCTCTTGTTTTCTGTTACTGTAGCTTTTTGACAAGGCAGATACGTAAATCGGTGGATGCTGACTTCATGGTCCCTTATAACTATAAATGAATCTAATCTAATAACAAGAAGGTCTAAAAGTACATGTACAGGTTGACATTCGACAGCGGAAAATTTCTGTTGAACAGTCAGATTTAGTCAAAATCCAAAAAGGCCGGGACAAATATTTTTACATTAATGATCTGGTTCATCGGTCGGCTATTCTCCCCCCCCCCCCCCCCCCCCCCCCCCCCCCTAAAAACTCAATTCAAGTCTCTTCTACAAGAAATTGATTAGTGGCGGAGGTTGACTTTTAGTCTGTTGGCACGCTGAATGAATTATAAATCCTAATTTGGCGCACTGATATCAAAAGGTTGCCAACCCCTGATCTAGTTGTTTTTAATAAATATAGCAAGTATTTTATTGCTCTTTTTTTTAAATGTATCAATAGTATGTTCTTTTGTGCTTATTAAAAAGTATTGTTCTGGTTATCATGTAGATTATTATGGTGTTATATTACAGCTCTATACTTAGTTTTCTATTGATGCCAGCTGAATTAATGTTTTAGTCTCTGTTGCCGAATAATAAAGGATGCACACCTTTATAGTTTTGGTACCCAAATTGAGGTTTCATGGTATTCTTTGTTAAACATTATCTAAAATATCAGAAAGAGGAAGTAAATCTTCAAACAAGTCGAGTACGTTAAATAGAATTCCTGAAAACTTCCTACTTTCTTTAAGCCTATAGTGGGTCATTTATTTATTCTACGAATGGTGCTGAAACAATTATATTATTACAGGGTTCGTACAGCTCCTGGAAACTCCTTGAAACTCTTGGAAAACAAAAAGTTGTGTTCCAGGACCTTAAAACTCCTGAAATAACTGCATTTAGTCCTGGGAAAATACTAAAAAACTCCTTATTTTTTTAGCGAGATTATTTTTAAAGAAAAAAAATCATAATCACTGCTCTTAGATTGTACTTTCACTTTTTCAGAAAGCCCTTTTGGAGTTTACCCTCTTTGCCACTTTCTATTTCCGCGTACAAATGTTGATGACACCAGTGATGCCACTCCTTGTTTTTACTAGATCTTGTTTTTTTAAAATCCAAACTTGGGATGTAGGCTATATAAGTACCAGTAATGCCGTAAAACAAACAAAAAAAGCTGTGTTGCGAGATATGTTTTTTTTTTTTAAAGAGCTCAGCTTGGCTTTTCAAAAAATTTACTCCTGAAAAACTCCTGGAATTTTGAAGCAATTTTTCTGTACGAACCCTGAATTAGTATACTTGAGTATATACTTTATTCCTTCTAGAATGTGTTTGATGTTGTTTAGTGAAATTATTACTTATTATTCTCACTGAGCTTGTGTTCTATTCCAGATGAAAACTTTCAGCTAAAACATGATAAAGAGTTTCTTCTGTCCATGGCTAACAAGGGGAAGGATACCAATGGCAGTCAGTTTTTCATGTGAGTACTCTTTCGGCTCAATATAAACAAAATATGAGTTGTTGATTAACTTAAGGATTAGGAAGAGATGGGTCATCTTGACTGTGGAGCTAATAGTACTTTGGCTTGGCCTATTCAGACATGCCTACCGTTCCGCTTTTGGCGTATTTGTTCCGCTTTTTTATTAAAAAATACACTTTGTTACGCCGTTACGCTTTTTACTAGTTTTGTTACGCCAAATTGGAAAGTTTGGGTTTTTCATGTGTTGAAATATAGTCCGTGTCTAGGTTGATAAATCAAAGGCATAAATAAGGTCACAATGATATAATTATTATTACTTGGGTTTTCTGGGTTTTTTAAAAGACATATTCTAGTCTTTTGTAATGTGTTTTTGCGGTATTACACGTGTTTGGCAATGAATCTTATTTTTCTTTACTCTATTGCTGAGATTGTGAAAATGTCTAAACTTCCTGGCTCAGAAAGTTTAAATATGATTTGTTCAAACTGTAAAAAAAACAGACAGTTTTATAGGAAGGAATATTCAGAGGAGTTTATTCAGCAAAGAAAAACGTAGATTTAGGCCTAATGTTCTTTGTACTAAGCTCTTAGGTCTTAGATCTAGATCGATTGCGAACTGTCTGTAAAACGTAGGCCTACCTACATTTTAAATAATGAAATAGTAAATAGATGGGTACCGTATGTTCCTTTTTTTTTTGTGTTATAAAAGATTGTTACATAAAGGGTGTTCCGCTTTTTTGTTGAAAAATCCTCTTTTTCATCAAGATTGTTCCTCTTTTTAGTCCTTAGGGGTAGGCATGTCTGCCTATTTATACATGCATTTGTAAATATAAGCTTCTACAATTATTATTTTTTTAACCTATTTTTGTAACTATAAGAGAATGATTGTTTTAATAAATAATAAATAATTGTTGTTTTTTATCCTCTTGTTCCCAGCACCACTAAAGCTACTCCACATTTAGATAAGTAAGTACTTTGTGTGTTTTTTCTATACATTTGTTACAGTATAATTAGACTAATAGATTGTAGGCCTGCCAACTGATCTTCTCAAAAGTTGGAAATACCTCTCCCCCAGTTGATAAAAGTTAATTTAAGCTCATTATTGTGTTTGAACACATACTATTTTAAAAAGCAGGTACAAGTTGGCATATTTTACCTTTGTTAGGGAATTGTGAAGTTTGCTGTAATGACGAAGCAGCAAAAAATATTTATCTGGCCAATATTAACATTTGTGTTGTTAAGTAACCCATAACTCTTATAAATTATGTCTATTTTTATAAGCCTTATGGCAGGTTTCACAATAAGGATTTCAGAATTTCCCATTTTTTACATTTTTTTTGAAAAAAATAATGTTAAGCTATAGTATAGTATTATATGTCATTTTAAAGCCTAAAAGCCCAGAAATCCAAATATGACACTTATAAAGTCAGCTGATATTTCCATATTTTATAATTAATCATTTAAAAATCGGGAAATTCCCTCTATCAAAAAGTTCCTGGGGCTACAAAATGAGTTAGACTAAACATCATCAAACTAGCATTAAAACACACAATATTGTTGAAATTGATACTTTTATGACAAATAAACTCACAAAACGTAAATATATCAGTGTTTGTGCTGTGTTTTATTATTATTTTTACAATAAAGCGTGATTTCGCACTCGGGCATCATAAAGTCTAGAACTACCGAAGTCGCCGCAATTTTGAAAAAAACGTGGCTTTATTGGACGTAAACAAAGCGTGTGTGTTAAAAGCGAAAAAAAGGATTTTTAACGTTTAAACCACAATAGTTTGCGTAAATATAGTTTAAAACTATAAATAATAGTATTTTGTTGCAGTAGATAGTACACAAATAGTCGGAAATCAGAAAATAAATGTGTAAATAGTGTTTTAGAAAATACTTTTTCGACATCGATCGAACGTTCCAAAAAGCGAACGTTTTGCACCGAATGGAGTTTAAAAATAAAAAAAAATAAAAATCCTCTTTTTGCGAACTCAAAAAGTGCATCAAATGTAATTTTTAAGATATCTGATCGGATTTACATTCTATAATTTGCACGTGTGCATTTAAATTGACCGTAATCTCGAATCTTGTTTTGACAGCGAACGATATCTTTGCTAGTCCGAAGCCTTTTTTGTACCAATCGATTTTCATTTATTTACTAATAAAATGAACTCTTCGGCTAAATATTTAAAACAAACTTTGTTTTTATGAAAAGAATTAAATTTCTGGTTAAAATTAAAAGAGTTTTACGAAATTACATAGATAAATCTTATTTTAGATCTAGTTTTAGACTTAGCCTCGGCGTCGGAAAAAATTCACCGATAAGCCGTAAAAATTAGGGCTTTTTAAAACACGTTTTTTTTTTAAAATAAACATTTTTTTGTGCTTCTAATGGTGGCCTAGGCAAAATTAACATGTTTATGAATGTTAAACATTAAAAAAACATAATATTTCGGCTATATTTATTCCTGGTAAGTGATTTTCAAATGTATACAAAAAATCGGGAAATGGGATCGGTGGATTATGTAACGTTTGAGGGTGTTTAAATTAATATAAACAACACAAAAATATAATTAAAACATACAATACTGATGCAGCTGATACTTTATGGACATATAAACACATACAAGTAAAAAAAAACAGCATTTTGTATCAACAATTTTTATTTTTTAAATAAACAATAAATCTCCATCATTTGGTGGCCATTTTGTGAAACCTGCCTTATGCTAACATTCATCTGACATTACTGTTGTATGTCAAAGGGAAATGCGTCCAATGCATATTTTATATACAGTCTGGACTAGAAAAGTAACATGAAATTTTACACTGTGCACATTGTTTTCATTTTTCTTCTTCCAGTGTCCATGTTGTATTTGGCCACGTGCTGTCTGGACAAGACATTGTCAGGACAGTGGAGAATCTACCGGTGGATGCTAAAAGCAGACCTACCTCAGAGGTGAAGATAACAAACTGCGGAGAACTTGTGCTTCAGCTGAAAGCTAAATGTAAGGACATTTTAACATTTATAATCATTCATTTGTCAGAACACTGAGAGCTATGATAACAAAACAATCAGTTTTTTCAGTTTTTTATTGCTACGACAACCAAAATGATCGCTTATGTTATTTTGGTATATCAACAAATTAGGTTAATGGTATTATTTGTTTGTAATTTGTAGGTGTTTTTTTTTTTTTTTTTTTTTTCAATTTTTTATTTTCAATGCAGTAATAATTTTGGAATTAAAAAAATTTACTTTAAAGTTCAAGAGCCCTCACTAAGAGCATTAGTCTAGTTCTGTATGTACAAAAAATATGCTCTGGTTTTATTTGCTTGAGAAAATTTGTGTGATCTGTGTATTAGAAAGACTTCCGATCACAAATACATATTGTGACAAGGCACTGCTGTTTCTCCACAGCTAAAAAGAAACTGGAACAGTCTGAGAGCTCGTCTGACTCTGAGAAAGAAAGCAAAAAGAAGAAGAAGAAGAAGCACCACCACAAGAGGAAGCACAAGAAGAGGGAGTCCAAGAAGAAGAAGAAAGAGAAAAAATCCCACTCTGAGAATGAAGAGGAAGAAATAGAAGAACAGCCAGAGTGAGTCATGTCTTTAATTTTAAAATCTGGGAGTATCTAGTGTGACATGGAAACTAACCTTGTTGACCAACATTGTCTGTAAGGAATAATTATCTTTAAAGCTTATCTAGATTTCTCTTTTTCTTGGGTATCCATTCTTTTATATCACTTTGATTTCTACTTCCAATAGTTAAATCACTAAACCTAGACACGCTAGAGGACAAAAGAGTAAAGTAATAAGAATACATAAGGCATAAAATTGTAATTTAGACAAATAAGACAAAAACAATCTCTTACGTTACTCAGATAAACATCAGGACAAAAACACTTTCTTTATCCCTTATGTGAGAAGAAATGCATATAAGTACACTTTCTCCCTGATTAACGTGAAATGAGTTGCCTGAACAAACCAGGAAAACCAGTAACATAACATCATTTAAAATACTAATAGAAATGCAGGACTAGACTCAAACCACAGATGAGCGTAGGGCACAATAATTTTCTATATAAAAGGAGCGTCTGTAACGTTTCCGATAAGAAGATACTTGTTGTTTTCTTTAACCTACCAGTATAATTATTTCTCACATGCCTTTGTATGTCTATTATTGATAAAAACTTAATATCTAGTATTCACTCACACTAAAGACCTTTAACCCACCCATTACCGAAGCAATATTTAGCAATCTCCCTGCTATTTTATTTTGCCATTAATGCTTCGGGTATAGAGCCTTATTTGTCACTAGGTGGTTGACATGTCCAGTTCCACACAAAAAATTGCAACCTTTTGACTTATCCCAAACCTACAGGATCAAATTGTGGCTAGTGGAAGAAAAACATATTTTTTTTAACCTCTAACTTCCCAGGGTCACGACATAAAAACCTCAATATTTTCCCGATGCAGGGCGTAGAACTCTAGCTGGCTAAATAATGGACCATGCAAAAATTTAATTTTTCTGCTTGAATATGTATTACTGAAATCAAAATAAAGTTTTATCTTCTTTTAATACCAAATATGTATGACTTTGTTTCTGTAGTTTGTGTAGAAAATAAATAAAACCATTAAAAATTGTGGGCCGATGTAGGCGTGCAGATAGTCCTAAAGATTTTTTTGTATCAATACTTTTTTAGGCCCACAAACTATTATTGTTGCATTTACACTGTTTTAATTACTAATTCAATATATCATGAATATCCCTTTTAGTTCTTTAATTAACCTTAGATTGAAAGAATATTATTATTATTAATATTACAGTCATCTAAATTAGGCCGTCCACTACAAGCACAACATTATTATAACATCGAAAGAAATACTAAATGTCTGTTAATTTATTTCGTTTCTGTAAAAAGAAACAGGAAGTAGAATATTTCTACTTCCATGTTTTTCCTACTTATCATTATATTATAATCCAAATTTGTATGGTCCAAAACATCATGTTTTTCTTTTACTATGTGTATATAGTGGGTGATGCGGGACAAAATGGTTGCGGGTGATTCAGGAAGCTAGAGGTTAAGGAATAGAAATCAAATGTAAAATTTAATTTCAGAAATATTATGCAATCTATTTCCTCAGGGCTAAGGCGGAGGATGTGAAAGAAGAACCAAACTCTGTGTTTGCAGAGATCAGAACAGATGAGATTCCAGAAGTCCCCTTCCAGAATTTTTTATTCAGAGGAAAGAAAGAAGAGGAAGAGGAGAAAAAGAAAGAAACTGAGACTAAAGAGGACAGTGACTCTAAACAAAAGTATGTAGCCTTTATTTGTATAGAGTAATTGTTTTGGATGTTCATTATGCTTTGTTTTTCTTATTGATCTCTCTTTCGTCCACAGAGAAAGATCACCACGTCGTAGGAACGACAGAAATAACCGACAAATTATATCAGCGTCTGGAAGAAAACTTAAAGGAAGAGGAGCTATTGTAAGTTTTTTGTTTTTTTTAAACTCATTTATTGCTCCATATAATAAATAGGGGGGGGCAGTGATTGATTGTACTGTATAGCATTCAGTAGTTAATATTGCAGCTATATATGTGTTTTCAAATCCATCTCCGTTGGTGGGGGGGAGTGAAATGAAAATGTTAATTAAAAAAAATGTTCCAGGTTTGACAAAATTTTTATTTAAATACCTATTGTAGCGTTTCCGGAGTCGTTCAAGATCCACAACACCGCCGCATTGGAAGCAAGAGCAGAGGCGGGCCATTCCTCTGAGCGAGGCGGAAAAAATTGCAGAGAAGCGATGGGCCAAAGGAGAGGCCATGATGGTGCAGTCTGACAGTAAAAGGGAGCTGGATAAAAATGCCATGGGGAATAGATTTGACAGAGAGAAGGGTGCTGGAGAGGCCAGTGATAGGTTTGAACCATTATTTTTTGTTTTGAATAGGGAGAAACAGAGATGTGTTTGACATCTGTTTAAGTTGAAAGATAAACCAGTTTGCCACATGTGCCCTTTTTGCTTAGGCCAAAAAAACTTCCATGATTTTTCACTAAACCTACAATTCCTGTAATTTAAACTTCTATTCTGTCTATTAATGTTTAAACAATGATCAGAGATTTTATTATTTTTTTCAAAGCATTTATCGGTTTTATTTGAAGGTCTTGTTTATTTGATCTTTTACATCAACCACCCTCTAATTTTAAAGGTTCTGAAGGAAATTATCATATTTTGAAATAATCCATGACGAATTCACCTGAATCACAAGATGCCTTGCTAACACACACATTTTTTTGTTCAAACCACAGTTATTGCATTCATTCTAGTACTAGAATAAACAACACAATTTTAGCTTTTCCAGCCCATGGCGCCATAGGGATGTTTCCTTTGATTTGTTATTTGGGTCAAGAAAAATCTGATTTCTCCAAACGATATTGGTTTTAAAAACAAATACATCTACATCTCTTGAGTTATTTTACATGTATTTCTAGACCATTTCATGGTTGAAGTTGTATGGCAGTTATCAAAAGTACCCCACCCGTGTGTGTTAAGTTTATGACAATTCTACTCATGTGTTCATACATACAGACAACTTGAGAATGGTCGCTCCAAGAGACGAGAAGAAGTGCCTGACCGAAGGGATGACAGGAGGAAGCGTTCCCGTGGTGATGGCAGCGGTGATGAAAAGGGTAAGAAGACTGTTGTGTGGTCGCCAGCTGCTGCCACTGTTTCTTCTTCTAATTCATATGCCTGCCTATTAGTCTTTAGCTGTGCTGTTTAATCACCTAACCTTATACTCTGTACCTTTTTCCCTGGGACTTGAGGGTGCCCCTGAGTCTACCCAGCTTTGATGGGTACCTGACTTTAGTTTGGGTAAAGCAGACCTGCCTACTCTCCCGCATTGTGCGGGAGTTCTACGCATTTGAACCCTGTTTTCCGCTTTTACGCACACCTTTAAAATTCTTCCGCTTTTTTGTTACCCGCCTATGGATTTTTTTTTCGAAAATTGTTAATTTTTTTTTCCGATCGATATTTTTCCGACACTTGCAAAAAATGCGAATCTTTTTCTGTCGAAAAGCGGAAGTCGGAACTAAAATTTATTTGCATGGACATGCGCAGTATACACATTTCCCTTTATTTTTACCATCGAATCGGCCAAAAAATGGCGGCACTTTCACTTTCTGGTCTGTGCCGGCCAAAAAAATCGGCAGATAAAAACTACGATAAAATAGTGATTTCCAATCCAATCTCTTATAATAAATATAGTTACTTCCTTTTACTAATAAATAATCTTCCGTTTTTCGTTCTTCTGTTCTTTTTTTTTTAATTTATTTTTCAACGATGTTTGTCGAATGCCTAAGCCTAGGCTAATGCTATTACTATTGTATTGAAATGGAATAAGCTAGGTCATCTGGCTTACGTTATAAATCAGTTAGGAACCTTTTTAAGGCATGCTAATGCTATGTGACTCAGAATATAATTTTGCATCTACATATGAAAGACTGTTAGTTTAAAGTTTAGATTTTAAGATCCGAAGCTTCAGCCATTGAATACGTCAAACTCAAACACTGTTATTTTGCCATTAGCCATTAAGTTAGGCTATATCGGGAGAATTATTTTTTTCAAAAGCCCTATATAACTGAAACCTCTATGTACCGTATATACTCGCGTATAAGTCGCACCGGTGTATAAGTCGCACCCCTAGTTTAGGATTTTTTTCTTATATGTTGTCATTGACCCGCGTATAAGTCGCACCCTGACTTTCGGGGGTTACACCGCCTTTTAACTTCTAAAAAAATGCATACCCTTAAACAAAAAAAGTTACTAATATTCACCCTAATTTGGAAACTTTCCTTAAAAAATAGTTTCAATCGTGCATAATGCAAACATAATCAAATAAAGGCAGCGCTTCATTTATTTTGAACACCCTATCAATACAGTCATTAGTCATATGGGAAAGTAAGGTATCTGTTTCTTCATCTAAGTCCATGTCCCTACTCAAAATACTATCCTATAGTCACACTATAGTGGGTCCACACACACACAAAATCTTTTGATGTGCATCATTAGCATAGACTGAGTGGCGCCGGTATTCATAGTTGCGCTATACAAGTAATGACCCAATTACCATTAACATTGTTTGTAATGATTTCAAAGCTACTGCGCGAACAATTTTTAAAAAGGGGGGAGTGCTGGTGGCTTCTTGGAGGGTGTGCTGGCTTCGCCATCGACAATAAGCTGTGTTTTTTCAACTCATACATGCAACTAAGGAACAATGACACACTGTATTGACATTTCACGCATTTTTTCATAAAGATTTGAAAAAAAAAGTTTGAGTGCAGAATGTTTACGAAATGTCTGGAAATGTGTCGAATGGCCGATTGGAAACATTGCTAGGACATGCGGACATGGCGCGCGCGGTTTTCTCGGTCCTAATCTTAAGCTATTAGTGTACAAGCTTATACCTATATTATAGGACTAGAGAGGCTTTTACACATTTACGATTCTTTCCATAATATAATTTGCGTTCAATAGGCCTACAAAAGTGCGCTATTTCATTCTGAGCGGCGCCGGTATTAACCACGCGTTATACAAGTGTCCCAATTCCCATAAACATCGTTTGTAATGATTACAAACGCGACTGCGACACCGACAATAAGCTGTGGTTTTTTTTCAACTCCTACATGCAACTAATGAAAAATGAAACATACTATTAACATTTTACGCATTATTTCTATAGAGATTAAAAAAAAAAGGTTTGAGTGCAGAATTTTTCCGAAATTTAATGAAATGAGTCGATCGGCCGGCCAATTGTAGTTTTGGAATCATAGCGCGGTTTTCTCCAGGAATGCTACACACTGCCTTATTAGTAGGCTATAACGTATAGTCAGAGGCAATAGGTCCTAAATAAAACGCACCTTAAGCTACGTTATAGGTCTAGACAGTTTTGTAAACATTTACGATTCCTTCCGCACTGTAATTTGCATTTAATAGGCCTATGAAAAAAAACGCCGCCTTAAACTTACGCCACGTTTCGGCAAAACAAAATTG
The DNA here is from genome assembly GCA_949126835.1 of Anisus vortex. NCBI lineage: Eukaryota > Metazoa > Mollusca > Gastropoda > Planorbidae > Anisus > Anisus vortex. The sequence continues at coordinate 8,779,680 of OX421500.1, forward strand.
GTCCGAAAGTTCAAAAGGAAAGTGGGGGGGGGGGGGGTCAGAAAAACACTAAAATATTTAGCATTTCAATCAATAGGTTATGAAGGAAACTTTAGAGTAGTGATGTTTTTCGAACTTTTCAAAAACCATGTCGGGTGTATAAGTCGCACCCCTACTTTTCGTCGAAATTTTTGGTAAAAAAAGTGCGACTTATACGCGAGTATATACGGTAAATATAATAATAAATAGTAAGTTTTTTATAAGATAAATAAAATATAAAATGGCTATTATTAAATTCCATTATAATTTTTTTTAATGAAAATTAATATGTGCCTTTGAAAAGTGGAGTTTGGGGCAGGGGTGCCACTTTTCCGGATTATCCCGGAAATCCGGATTCGCGAGGCTAAATATTTTTCGGCTCCGGATTCACGAGATTCAATTTACTTTGGCTCCGGATTCGTGGGTTAACCAACAAAAAAAAATCTACGGGTACGAAACCCGGTTCGGTGATAATCGGATCCGCTATGAATAGACTTAATAGACCTGGTAGGCGTACTGTAAACCATACCTAGATAGGCCTACAGTATTAGCCTTTAAGCTTAGTTAAGTGAAATGTCACGCTATGTGGTTGGATTTTTTAAAATTCACTACAAAATTTTTAATGATCGGAAAATAAGGTAGGCTACTTAAATTTTCCAGCCGCCTAGATCTTTATCGTCATATCGGTAATTGGTAATTCCCGACTCGGCGACTGTTTCACACCTCCGTGTAGGCTATACTATTAGTAGGCCTTTATTAGGCTAGGCCTAACTATAAGCTTGTAATATGAAAGTGAAAGGTTATTGTCATTTCAATGGAAAGATTAAAACTGCTTTTTTTTCCTCCATTAAAAATGAGTTTTTTATCAGCCCGCTAAAATGAAGGCGACGAAATATTAATAAATTAATCTATTGGAGCAATGTCACAGTTAGGCCTATTGTTTAATATAGTAATATAGCATATATACGTTGCAGTCATATTTATTAGGCCTAATGAATGGAGTAAAACTGTCGGTGTAGTGTTTAGAACTAGGCCTAGTCATAGCAGTCACTTATGCTGGTGCATATATTTTTTTCTAACAATATCGGACATAACAAGAAAATCATAAAATAATGTTGATTTAAATTAATTTCAAAACGAAGTTTTAAATTGTTAGTGCCACACATTCGCGAATTTGCTCATTTTCATAACAAAATAAAAATATGTCATTTCACTGAACTATATCGTAAAAAAAATGTGTATTAATCCTTCAGTTTTTATTTTTTCCCTCTTTTCAGTTATTAAATTAGGCATTTGAAGTTACAGACTAGATTCAATAGTTTACTAGTTAACATGTTGTCCTAAATTAACTAAAGTATCATATGCCTTAGAGTTAAAGTCACTAGGATTAGGATACAATATTTTAATTACATTAACTGACCTAGAAAATACAGAACAAAGTAAATGGGAAATAAAGAAACACATAATTATATTTTTTAAGTAGGCTAGCTTAACTTGAAAAAAACAAAAGGGTTATGATAAGATCAATAGGAATTATGTTATTAAATTGTTAAAATAACACATCTTTGTATGTTTAACTATGATTTTAGATTTGTCCATTTTTTAAAAAGATTTTTCAAGCCATTTATCAATAACCAAAGTAAGCTTAGGCCTAGCAATAACACAATCATATAAAACATTTTAAAGACATAATTTTCCTATCATAATATGCAGAAACATATTGTAAAAACAACATTGCTTATTGGTGTAGCCTATATTATATTAAATTATATATATATATATATACCGGTATATACAATATGGTAAAAATAATATAAATTTTAGGAGTTGCGATAAATTTCAGGGTTTGTAAAATTTTGGAAAGTAGGTTTCAGGGTTCAAGAAATTTTAAGAAAAGGATTTCAGAGTTCACTGCTTCAAGTGAGTGGCACCCACGGTTTGGGGTTAGGGCATAATAAAAAATTAAAACGACTTTTTCAGTTTTACAAGTCTGTAAGACTTTATTTTTGTAAAGTCTGTGAATACTTGGTGCAAAACCTTCCCTTGGATGACCAAGTCCTTGTCAATTCAGTTGTAGTAAACCTTCATGAAAGAAAGAACATAACGTCTCCCCATCTAAATTACTTCTTAGATAGGTTTCCATTGCTGATGGGGGATGCTGACAACGATGTTATTCTTGAGCAGTTCGCCAAGCTGCAGAGTACTGACTTGGATCTGCCAGTAAATGAACGGGTTGATCACAGCTGAACAAAGTTGTTCTCCGAGTATCCCCAACTCTCTAGTCATGAAGGGGATACTCACAATTCCCCACTCTAGCTCGCCTTGTGAGCGTATTTTTTCAATGGTCAGGAAGACCTGCACTGACCATTGCATTTGGAATGATGTTATTTCATGTAGATTAAATATTATCATATATTATGCTGCAAACCTGTGTTTCTTTATAACTATGATAAAATAGTTTGTGTATAATTATAATTATATTATTATGTATTTTTGTTATGCTGCTCTAAATCTCCCTCATCAGTTGGAAAATCTCCCACATAACTAGCCTCTGTCTCCCTCATGGGTCCAGTGGGGGGTAGGCAGGTCTGGTAAAGTAAAGGCGGCTGGAGTGAAATTTATAAATTGTTCAAGACAATACATATTGTTTGTTTCATTTTCTATTTTATTGTGCACAAATAAATGGTCCCTGAAACATAGTTTGAGGGGTTTGCTTGAATTGTATCTTTTATATTCTGTAGGTAAAATGTGCATGTTCTAAGAACATTTTTGTTAACTGTGTCTGGGCAAGGACAACGTTGCCTTAACAAACCAGGAACACCAATGATTTAACATGGGGAGGGGAGAGGGGGTACTGGCGCCTATAGAAAATCTAAATTTTTTTAGAAATTTATCAGTAAGTTGAATTTAGTTATTCTTTAAAAAGGTTTTGTCGACAATAATCACCCCTATGATAAGTTTAGTCCGACGGATACTTTACTTTTTACATATAGCTGTTGCTACTGTTTCTTCTAATTCGTATGCATGCCTTTCAGTTTTAGTTGTTCTGTTTAATCATCTAACTTTATGCTCTGTGCCCCACCCCCTTGGTCACAGCTGATGACAAGAAGCCCAAGAAAGAGAGATTTGAGGGCCCCCGAGACCAGTCAGAGGATAGCGACATTGAAACTGGCTCTGGGCAGGAGGACGGAGAGATAAAGAGCAAGCTAGATAAAGACAAGGCTAAAGAGCGCAGTAAAGAAGCACGCATTAGAAGAGAGAGTGAAAGAATTAAATCAGATAAAAGGTAAGTGTGCTAATTTGATGAAAGGAAAGTCTTGTTTTTATTTTACACTTGATAGTAAAAAAATTAGCATTTCATTCATTTAAGGAGCAAACATATAATCATATAGGGTACTAAATATACAAATAAAGTGTTCTAAATAGGATTTTGGCTATTTACCTTTTTTGATTTAAAGTTATGCCAGTTATACCGAATATGTTTTACTACTATGATTATATCATTTTTCAGCCCAATATACATGTTATTAAGGCTTTTACAATTTTCCACTTAGCCAATGCAATACATAACAGCACACCATTTTTAAATGAGAAGGGCTGGTATATGTCCTTATTAAAAAAAAAATATTTTTTACCGAATTACACACATTGCACACTGTATAATTTGTGACTTCAGCACATCTCTTAAACAAAACGTGCAGGCTTGAGTATACCAGACATACATATTAGAGGACAATATATTGGAAATCTGACATGGGATTTTTTTTTTGTGAAATATATATAATGCAGCAAGACAAGAATTATAACATCATTTTTCTCCCCGCTCCTGGCTGTTTAATTTATCCTGCTTTTTGTTTTAAATTGTATTTTTCCACATTTCTTTCTGTGATTTATAATGTGTTGAGTTATTTAGAAATGTAAAACACCATAAAACGTTGCAGACCTTCAGTTGATATATTAACATTTACCATGATATATGTCCTTTTCTTGTAATGTTTTGTACTAATTGTATACCAAGTAATGGAATTAAACTTTTTAATTTGTGTACAGGAGCTCATCACCTGAAGACAGATTCTCCAGAGATCGGAAGAATAAGGTCAAAGACATCCCACCGCCTAATAGGAGAGACAGTCGGAGAGAGTCTTTGAGATCACCTGACAACAGGAGATTTGACAGGCGTGAATCTGAGGTTGTTAAGAGCCGGCAGCCAAGGGAGGAACCGCCTGAAGGCATCAAGTCCAAGGTTCACGTGAAGGGAAGAGACGCTCGGCGTTCCCAGAGCTCAGAAAGAAGTGACGACGACTCTGACGATAAGCACAGACCTGGCAAGGCTAGGTCCCCGCCTGTCTCTAAACAGACTCAAGACAAGTTGAAATCTAACGACAGAAAGCGTTCACGCTCCCCTGTTGTACAGAAAAAAAGTCGCGATGACCACCCCCGTAGGTCGACCTCAAATGACAGAAACGGCAACAAAAAGAGAAGACGCTCAAGTTCGGACGAGAAATCAGAATCTAAAGATCGAAATAAAATGGAAGCCCGCACTCGCAGACGGTCCGATTCTAGCCCCGACAGGAAAAAGACCAACCAGCGCCAGCGGAAAAAATCCGATTCCAGCCCAGAAAGAAGCAAGACAAGCTCCCGTCAGCGCAAGAGATCAGGATCGAGTTCGGAGAGGAAAAAGACAGACCATCGACAGCGCAAGAGATCTGACTCTGGCTCGGGAAGGAAAAAGACAGACGCCCGCCTGCGCAAGAGATCAGAGTCGAGCTCTGAGCGGCAGAAGGCCGACCCGCGCCACCGCAAAAGGTCAGAATCCAGTTCGGAAAGGAGAGCGGACCCCCGTACCCGTAAGAGATCAGAATCCAGCCCTGAGAAAAAAAAGGCAGACACCGGCCTGCTGAAAAGGTCAGACTCCGGCTCCGAAAGAAACAAAACTGGTGATAAGAAGGCTCTTGACAAGACACGTAAGCGAAGTAGCTCCTCTAGTTCTTCCAGCTCTGAAGAAGAGAAAAAACCTGAAAAGGAGACCAGGTGGAAAACTATAGTGTAAGTCGTGATATTTCTTTTTAATTGTGTAATTCGTTAATAATTTAAAAATGAACTCTTTACTCTTAAACTGAGATGGGTTGGTCAATGTTATTGGTTAGGAAGCACAGCAGGTAGAATTTGTGCCTGTTTCAGTTTATGAAATATCTTCTAGTTATTAATGAAAGGCTTCTGTTTGCAGTCCTGTCCAGAAGAATAAGTCTGACAGTCCACCTCCCACCCATTGGAAACCAGGCCAGAAACTGACGAAGAATGCTGGTAAAGTTGACAAGTGAGTGCCCAGACCCATAAAACTAACATTATAAATACATGAAGTCTTACATTTCTAATCACATTTTTTTATATTATATTCATTTTATTTCCATTTTCAAACATATTTAATCTTCTTTGCCCCCGGTGGAGAGTAAGAATTAAGACACCAGACTTTTTCTATTAATCTTTTAATTTTAAGCTGATTTGACCTACACTGTAAATTATCCACTAATTTATAATCCAGCATTTGATACCCATTTTTATGTCTCGTCTCCCATTTTTTTTGTTTTTTGTTACCCGTTCTTGTACACAAATGTTATTTGTTATATTTACCATCCAGACTTAAAATGTTATTTGTTATATTTACCATCCAGACCTAAAATGTTATTTGTTATATTTACCATCCAGACCTAAAATGTTATTTGTTATATTTACCATCCAGACCTAAAAATCCATTGGATGAAGCGCCGCTGTCGGTTCTTCAAGAAACAGAGGCCCTGCTGAAGGCACAGCTGGCTGCAGACAGCATTGACGAGGCCTTGTCCAATCCATCTCCACTGGCTGCCAAGATACAGTACAAGCTGGACAGTGAGGAACAGATCCAGTACAGTGTTACTATGGGCAAGTAGATTACCTGACAGTAATTACACTTAGGCCTCTTGTTTTTGTTTTTCAATAGTTTGAAAGATATTTCCTCCATTAACCCTCGAAGCGCTTAGGGCCACAAACGTGGCTCAGCGCTAACTATACGTTAAGTGCATCGCTTTTTTTATGTAGTTTTCATTAGTTTTTTCCTGTAAAAACTTACATATCAGAAAAGCTTATTAACTCCTATCTCTTCTGGCAATTTTCTTCGATTTGCAAAATGAAGGAAGGTGTTAGTGACTATTCCAAAAGCTACAATGGAAGTGATGCATAATTTGATTTATATTTTATTGATTTTGATGAAGTTCCACAAAGTAAGAAGTGTGTTGAATTCATATCTGTTTTATTTTAATGATTTAGTTTTCAAAATAATGAAATAGGTCAAATAGTGGATGAAATAGTGGATTAAATAGTTAATTACTAATTTAGTCTCTCAAAATTAGTAGAACAATATACAGTAGAAAATGCAGGTGTTGCTTACAGTTCTGGAAATCAGGTTAATGGGATATTTTTTTCCCCACTGCTGACACATTTTTAAATTTTATTTTTATTTTTAAATCAGATTATTCATTTTTTTTTTAACTTTAATTATTGAATGGTTCATTCAATTTTTTTTAAATGCCAGATCTATAATATTCTTTTTTTTTTTTATTTCCTTTTTTAATTATAAAGTCTGTATTTTTTTTAACTCTTTACATTTTTTTTCAATGAAAGTAATTAGCTATTATGGAGCACCTAAAAGTAAAGGAATAGTAGTCAATTATTTCTGGGGTGCAGAAGGCAACAAATTTGTGGGTTTATTAACTTTAGATTTGTGCTTATAATTCAAAAGCTGTTTTTCTATGTTCCACGAGTACTGTGGGAAAAAAAATATATACAATTTGTTCTATCTATATACTTTACCAGTTAACAACACTAAGACAATTTACACATACTGCTAAACTTTACATTGGTTTGTGAAATTTGTATTAAAGTTAGATAGATAATTCAAAATGTGATTTCAAAGTTAAGGGTAGGGACGGCAGTGAAATTGATCTACATGCCAGAAAATCAAATATTTAAGTTTTTGCCTAAGTTGTATACTTTAACTATTCCTGGATCTAAAACATATAGTTCGGAAATTTTAGTAACATTATTTAAATGTATAAATTGCATTTGTAAAAGTTATACATCAGAAGTTTATTTTATTTTTTTTTAAACATATTTACACTACAGTAATATAAAAAATGAGTTTAATTATTTATCAATATACATCAAATTAAAGGTTAACATCTTGTCTTTGTGGGGGAAAAATCTTACAACAAACCATTAAGAAATAGATGAGAAAATTGCATTTTTTCAATTTTACTCCCAAATTATTTTTTTCCCTAAAATTGTCAGTTTTTCCGTTTTTTCTCAAAATAGTACTTTTTCTTCTTCTTTTTGTATTAACTTCCTTATTTATGAACCAATCTTTATGAAATTTTTTACTTACATTTATTACATGTTAATAATCATAGTTACAGGGTGAATTTTTGATATGAGTTATAGTTTTCCTTTAATTAAATTTTAATTGTAAAAAATTGCAATTAAATTTTTTTTTTCATATGTCCTACTAAAAAAATCATATAAATTTTTTTTATCAATTTAACCAAATTTCATCCACAAATTTTATAAAGATATAGCTTATAAATATTTCCGCCAAATTGCAATACATTATCCTGATAAATAATCAAGTTGATACATTTTGTATTGCGTGGTAAATCGTTAATTAAAAAATCCAAAATGGCCGCCATTCCCATCACAACCATCAGAAATTATTTTTTTAAGGTATGCTTACTCGGACTTGTTTATACTATCTATATACCAAAAATGGTCATGATGCGTGCACAAATAAAAAAAAGAGCTCTCTACTGGCTCCCCTACCCTTAAGAACCCTATCATATTTTATTTTAGCAGAAATCTTCTGGTACCATATAGTTGTTGTTTTTTTTCTTAATAATAATAATCCGGTCAGTCAGTTGTACTAGGCCTCACTCCATGCTAATGCAAATCATGCTCAGCTCTTCTGTTGTGGTTTTTTTCAATGAAAAAAAAACATTTTTCTCTGTGTAAATGTTGTAACTTTGAAACTTGTAGGTAGTACTTCAGCGGAGAAAGGTGTTAGTAAAATGGAACCGAAGCAGCCCGTGCCACTCCCACAACAAAAGTTGAGGTCCCGTTCCAGCTCCAGCTCGTCTGGCTCCAGCTCTTCAAGGTCTCGCTCAAGGTCGGCGTCTGGGGGCAAGCGAAAGCCTGTGAAAAGATCAGTGAGTGCAGAGAAGGATAAGAAACAGAGAAGATTTCAGGAGGTAGAATAGCAATACTTATAATCTGTGTGCACAGCATTATGTCACAAAACAAATATGGTTTTTACGTCACTATGTGGCTGCTTTTATTTTGTAGCTGGGCAAACCAAGACCTAATGATTTATATTTTGTTCTGTTGTCATTTTACATTGATTAGATAAGTGCACCTTAAATATTTGGCATAATGTGTCTACTGTACAGGACATTTTTGAGATCAACAATATTTTTGTTTTAGTATTTTATTAAATAGATTTTAAAGGTTAGATTTTAGGGTCTTTATTTATTTTTTGTTTATTTCAGGAGAAAAAATGGGAGCCGCCCATTGAACCAGAGTATGAAGACACTCACAAGGTGATTATTTAGTGAAATTTTTTTGTGTCTGTATGTCTACATGTTTTGTTTCTCGTAATTTAATACTAATTTTTTATTGGAGAAGTTAGGCTGGACATAACAATTATCTGCTATCTACCTTTAATTAAATTTTATGCATCATTGAACAGTCTTTTTAAAAAAAAAACAGTTATTCCTTCTTACAACAACCTTACACACCAATCATCAAAATTCATGGTTTGTTCTTCCTGTTTCCCTACAAAATTCATGTATTTATTGATGTTTCCCTACAAAATTTATGTTTTTATTTATTTTTACCTAGACGCCACAAGCAGTCATCAGTGCCCCTGTCGTTGAGCCAAAGCTAGAAAGTGGTCTGAAGCTCCCACCGCTGCCACCATTAGACAAAGTGGTTGAGAAGACGCCTGCAGTGGTGAGCAAGTAAGTTTTCTGCAACCCACATTTCAAGCAACACTTTCCTTACATACAACTTTATCAAATGTACTGCTTTTGGCCATTCTTACAACTTCACGTATTCAGGCCTGTTAAGTATTTTAATTTTAAGAAAATAGGAGTTTAGTGCCTATCAGGAACATTACAACACTCTTGCTGACCAAGCTTTAAGAATTCTGTATTTAATTTTTTCTATATGAAAACACTAGGGCAAAAAAAATATGCCTTACATCATTTTATGTAGGCTTATTTTTTTTTATATTCTTAAATTACATTATATCATCTCAATTTTGTTACTATTACTATCATCTTTTTTTTAACTTTTTTTAAATATGTTCTTTAATTTTATTATGTTATGTAAGTTTTAAAAAATACCTTAAACTTTTCCAACTTCTTTTCTCCGTCAGGTCCCCGATCCCGGACATTTCTCAGATTAAGAGGCAGACATCTAAGCCATCACGATCTTCTTCCTCCTCGTCCAGTGAGTCTGAAAAATCTCCCCATAGGTCAAGGTCTATTTCTGAGTCACCTTCTCGCCTGAGAGCCTCGCTACTTGAACAAAGGAAGCAGAAAGCGCCAGTGTCTGAGGAAAAGCAGAAGAAGGATTCAAGCAGCACGAAACGGTGCTCTTCATCACCATCTTCATCATCCTCACCAGAGCCTCCACCAGTTATACCAAGGGTGAACCGCTCCAGATTTGATGTGCCGCCAGCAAAGGGCTCTAGTGATCGCTCCTCCTACTCCCCAAGCTCCCCAACTTCATTGACTAGGACACCTTCTGAATCCCAGCCAGCGCCATTGAAAGAAGGGGTCTCTGGGCAAACAGCGGATCCCCAGCAAGGTTTACTTTCAAGTGCAACTGAGGTGACCTTGCCTCCTCTGCCCGCAACAGTCCCCAAGCAACAAAGCTCAACATCATTCCGTCTTTCACCAGCTGTTCCGCCTCCGTTGCCACCATTACCCCCGGCAGCCGACCACAATGTTCCGCCGCCTCCCTTACCAGATCCACAGTCTTTGCCCGCGGCGACACCGGAAACCCCGACCGAGGTGCGCATGGCAGCAAACATTGACCCGTTTCAGCTGATGAATGTACCATTACCTGGTGAAGTAAACGTGACTGTCTCTAACAAACCTGCTGGTAAAAACTCTCCCACCGCGGCAGCTGCCGGGTCCAAAGACGTTGCCAAAAGGCTGCCAGACAGCTCCGATTCAGACTCGTCCCCGACGAAGAGACCTGGCCGGAGCAGTGTTAAGGGTAGGTCCTCATCGTCATCCTCTTTGTCGCGGTCATCTTCGAGAGAGAAGATAAAGTCTTCGCCACTTTCAGCTAAGGCAACTAGTGATAAACCCTTGGATAAAGAATCACCCAAAGAAGCGTCTGAAGAGAAGACCACAGAAAAAGAGCAGTCAAAAGACGCTTCCCCTTTAAAAGCGGCGGTCAGCAAGAAAACTGAAAAGACAAAGGATGAGAAGAGAACAGAGAAGAAATCGTCAGATAAAAGGGAGAGTCCCAGATCTAAAGTGAGCAGATCTACGAGCAACAGAGACAGGAAGAGGTCCAGGTCACGGTCTAGGGACGCCAGGGGCCGGAGGAAAGTCAGCCCCTCGCCCGCCAGGAGGAGGACTCGATCCCGGTCAGCCGCCAGGAGAAATCGCAGGTCACCGCCGAGGCGCCGATCTAGGTCACGCTCGCTGCGTAGGAGGTCACCAATAAGGTACGGCAATTTTGGAAAGACACCTTGTTAACCGAATGACATCTTAATTTTACCAAACTTTGGCCTTGCTTGATTTTTGTTTTCAGTACTAATACACTTAAGAGCTTAAATAATCTAGAATGTGGAGACTATTTCACAAAGGCTGTGCAAAAGTGTTTAACTCATTTGCTACTAACCTAGTTTCCAAAGACACCCCAGAAAATACTAGCCAAAGGGAAGGAACTCCGTATTAAATTTAGTAAATTATTTTTTAATATTTTTTTTAAATGACTAAATATTCCCCAAAGTGAATAAAAATTACATCATAAAATAGATAAATATCTTAGCTTTCTGGAAATGTATAATTTTATACATAAAAAATGCCGAATTATTGGTAGAATCATTCGCTGAGTGTTGAGACCCTAGGATTTGGCTAAATATTTTCACTAGCCCTAGCGTCAAAGTCCGATAAAAGATAAAAAAGCCCATAAATCGAGTTGTAATGGAAATTCATCTAAGTCTATATCTGCAGCATCCTTATTATCAGAACTATTGTTAAATGTTATATTTGGAGGTATAGAGCTATTGATAAATAAAGTAAAAAATTAAAGACGAAGGCTATAATAAAAAGTATTACAAGACGAAAGGCCAGTGAAAACTACCCGTATTTTGAATGCGCAGCGCAAAAAAAACAAAACATAATAAAAGACATCCGGTTTTTAATAACAAAACAGACTATATTCCTACTTTTTAAAAGCCGTGCTTGCAGTATTAAAAAAAACCAGAACGCATGGCGAAAAAACAAGAAACAACAATAGGTTAGTCACACACGTGGCGGCCGCTTTAGGCGCATTAGTACAGAGGGGGGTAGGTCGCATTGAGTCGCAGTAGTAGCAAATGAGTTAAATGCCCTAATATGTCTTTTCCATTTCCTTCAGTAAGAAAAAATTTTTTTTTAGAAAACATTGAACAAAAGTGTAGTTGTATTTTTATTTTACAAAGCTTCAACTTCAAGTGGTATTTGCAAATCTGAGATTGAATTAATGTTGACTTAATGTTTTCAGGTCCTCATGGGCAAGTCGCCAGCGTGGAAGATATGACAGGTCGCCTCGAATTCGCAGGTAAAGTTAAACTTGTACAGCTACTGTTTGATAGTTGAAACTATTCTTACACTTACGGTAATTATTTTTTTCTTGTCAAAGTGGTATATTTTACTAATGACAATGTTTGTAATTAGGTCAAGAACTCGCAGCAGGGACAGGCGTCGCCGTGGCAACCGGAGGTCAAACAGCCGCTCCAGGAGCAGCAGCCACAGCTCCCGGAGCAGCAGCCGGTCCAAGCGCAGGTCTTCGTCGTCGTCCAGCGATTAGACGCGGGAAAGGGGACGATTCTTGTTGAAAAGTGTTTTGTGTTGTTGTTTTTTTTTAATTCATCCGTGTACCCAATCCGCTCACCTCACAACCAAACTCACTCACACACACACACCCACGCAACATTCTAGAGACGGTTTTCAATTTCAATGTATATTATCCAGTTGGTCTAATAATTGACTGGGTTATCCCCCTTGCCTGGTGGTCCCAGCCAATGAGTGCTGTGGGATCAATCCAGCCAATAGAAATTTACTTATTGTGTGATAAGTAGTTTTGTGTTTGTTTGTTTTTTTTTTCAATTTTTTTTTCTTTTTTTTTATCACTGTGTGAATTTTTTTAATAAAAAATTTGTTAGGAATTTTATGATTGGACGTATGCATTGATTGAATATAGAATGGTTCTGTTGTACGAATTATCTGTCAATGATTACGATCAAAGATTTGGAGACTGTATTGTCTTGAAGACTATTCAATTTATGATTTGTTCTTTACCAACTATAATTAGAATACACTCTCTTGATTTCTTCTTTACTTTTTTAGCTTGGGAGGGGGTGGAAACAAATGTACAATTTAAGTTCAGTGGATAACTCTAATGAATTATTGCTGCCCATTTTAGTATTAGTACCAGTATTTGAAAAAAAATATATATCTCATTTTGCACTAATATAGCTGTGAGCACTTTGTTGGACCATTTCAATTGTAATTTCACTAACTTACTGACAAGCTCATGGTGGTTCAATCTGAGTTGCTATTATACATTTTTTTTTTGTTTTGGGAGAGTTATTTCCCCTCTACCACTTTTATCTGATAACTTTTTTTCAAGTGTTGTTTTTTTTTTATTATTGGATTGAAGAAAATAAAAACCGGAGGCCGTTTTAACATATATTTTTTTATTCTTCTTCTTCTTTGTGATGTGGACGCAATGTTTTAGTACTTAGGGAAAGAAAGAAATAAACTGTGTTTATATCTCATGGGGAGTGTATTATTGACTTTTGTGGTGCAACAAAGTACAGTTAAAGTATTTAGTGGCACATCAGTTGCATAAACATAAGTGTAGGGAAAATACTTATTTAGTTTAAAAAAAAAAAAAAATTATCTAAATGATAAATTCCAACTATTACTCAGACCTATATTATATTATATGAAAAAAAAAATTAATTTCTTCAATGAAGGGGAAGGGTAAAACTAAAACGAGTTAGTTAATGCTTAGGTTATGGATCAACTCAATAAGAGAACGACTTATGTAGTAGCAGTATCTCTAGGCAAGGTTGGATTACTGCAACAGTAGCCTGTGGGGTTTGCTCTAGAAACAGCTAAGAAGGGTGCAGAGCACTCTTGTGTAATTGATAAACACCGGCATACTAGAAGGTTATGTGGCCAGCATGATGTCAGGGATGCCAGTTTTCAGGCTTTTTGAAAATTTCCGGCTAGCCCCCTTTAAAGAGAAATAGACAAACAATTAGCTGTTCCTCTCATTCTTTTACACATGCTGCTTATGTAAAGTTTGTAAGTACACCACTATTTGCATTACATAATTACTTAGGCTAAATTAAAAATAATGTTTGTGGTTTGTGTCACTATAGGTATTGTCGCGCGTTCAAGCTTGCATATTAGTTTTTGGAGAGAAAAAAATTTTCAGGCTTTTTTGTCTAGGCCTGCTGGCATCCCTGATGATGTGCCTTTACATTGCCCAAACTTGGGTAGAAGCAGAGACAGTCTACAGATCCTGAAGTCTAGACTTCACCGGGATTTTAACCAAGGACCTTTGGTACAGCATTGCCACTGCTTTGACATCCTGCCCTATATACTAAACCTAGAACTAGAAACACAAGAGGAAAGAACAGAGTGCAAAGTAATAATACATAAAATGTGGGGCTTCTGAATTTGTTCTAGTAAGGTTTTATATAGATGCATATTGTAATATTTGTCTAACTAATGTTAGATATTAATCTTTACATTTGTAAAAAAATTTCTTTTCATGAATCCTATAAAGTTTTGAAATTTAAATTACATTATCAATATGTGGATTCCATGATCATTTTTATTATTTATTGTTACCGGTACTCGTAAGTCCTTTGCATTCTTAGTCTGGTTTGGGTGTATCTTTGAATGAATTAAATTGTACCGGTATTTACTATTTGTGTCTTTTACTTTGATACTTTGAATAAGTTTTAACTGTTGGCACTCCTCTGGGTGGAAAGACATACCCCAATTAGTTTCCCCTTTATTTGTAATTCATCTTATTGACCCACTTTCGATAAAGCAGTCACGCTTAAACTTGGCATGCACATGGTCATGTTTCATTTAACAATACATTCTATTAATTTGTTAGCCACATCACCTAACCCTTCCCACATAAGTTAGTGTTTGCAATAAACATTAATTTTGTTTTGCAATTGATGCTATTGGGTACATTATCTATGTAAATTAGAAATGGGGGGGGGGGGGGGATATGACTAGAACAGTTCCTTGTGTTGATAGTTACTGGTACTGATTTAGAGCCTCAATAATCATTACAGTTTGTTTCTATTTCTAGTTGTTGAATATCAACTGCAGTTTTCTTTGTTTCCTGCATGTTCTAAAAAACTTTTTCTTTTACAAAAAAAATTAGTGTTATATCTGAAGACAGTGATCTCTACAAGGCTTTGTTTCAAATGGTTTAATAGTGTACAACAAGATATAAATGTAGGCCTATACAGTTTATAGTTTATAAAAAATTAAGAAAAATTCCAAATCTTGACAAGTAACAAAAAAGTGTACGAATTTAATTGAAAATATAAATGAAATGTAACAGAAAATATAGCCAACATATTTTTATATCCAAACAAAGCAATAGAAAAATAGGCCTACAGATTTATACAGTGGCCTGATTCAAATAAAATCAACCATCCTTCATGTGGTATCTTTAAATTTTGACCCACAAGTTATACAACTTAATTAATATACTACACCAGCAGCACTGTAATTATGTCCAGACTTCAAACTGCCACTATGTAAATATTCATTATGCCACTCATACCCAACTAAGTACACAGCTGCTCCACTACTTCCTGGACACGTACATGTTGTGTAGAAAAACTGATGGTCATATTCATCTTCTACCACCTTTACTTTGTAGTGCCACTGACCAACACTGACCTGTTTAGAACATCCATGAGGATGTGACACAATAAAGCTCAACTTGTTGATATCACAAGATTCCCTGTATCTGAAGTAGACTTTGTCCAAGAGGACAACAAAATTCTCAAACATCTTCTCTAATTTATTTCCCAACATTTCATCACAAGTCGCACATGTTAACCTACTCCTGTCTCTCATAATGTTTCTATATCTACGACTAATGAAAATATTTGTCATGTATAATTTTAATTCACTTTGCAAATGACTAGTCTTTTTATTTCAAAAGAATATTTTTAAATACCGCTACCAGTAAATCCTCTAGCTGTAAATAAAAAATTTATCAAAGCGCATTAAGTTAACTAATAACTAGGTAATATTCCAAAGGTGGTCATGGTTTGTATAGATCTAGAATCTAGGCCTAATCTAATGGTTTATTACAGGAATCGGCAACCTATGATCGCGTGCCAGATATGGCATGCAGAGCGATGTTCAATGGCACGCAGATCGAAGACCACACACACACACACAAAAAGGCAACTGAAGTCTCTTCTACAAGAAATTGAGTGCTAGAACATGATGACCTAGATCTAGAAATCATGCTTCGGCACACTAAGCTATTTTCAAAAGGTTGCCGACCCTTGGTCAGCTCTAGTGGCTGTTTAGAGGGAAACACGAGTTTCAATACCTTTTATGATAGGCTATAGATATTAACTTATATTAATTTACTTTCGGGTGGTTAATTTATCATTGAAGAAGTTGTTATTAGTCTATACGTTGACGTCAATGACGTTAAATTTATGTTGATCCAAATCGTTTTGAGTTTTGACCTATGTTCCTATGTTGTTTCGATTGTTCGTCTCTGGTCCAAACTTATTTGAAATAAATTTGAATTAAAAAAAAAGAAAAATTAGCCTTTAGTCTAGATCTAGACTACTTTTTAAATACATAAACAATTATTTTTTTCAAAGCTAATGTAAACATTACAGAAACAAACAAGTTAAGTCTGTTGTGATAAACGAAATAAATAGTTTAATAACATTTTAACATTAATATAGCTCAATTGATGCTCCCCAAACCCAGCAGACGACAAACGCAAACAAAATGCTCTCGCAGACGGTGCGCGTCATTAGCATAAGACCAAAATAAACATCAATGGCGGTTCTCATTTGATCTGTTATGACGTCGATTGACCCAATCCAACAGTTGGTGGAGGACAAACCGAGTGCTGGTTATTATTTCGAAACGGGTAAGTACGCATCGCCTTACCTCAATTTACAAATGCACCCCATTTCTTTAATACTTTGTCTGCATATTAGATTTCTATGAATAGCGGAAAATATTAGATTATGTAACAATGAGGCTATCTGAAAGTCAGTGTATCGAATCCTACGAAAGGCGCAGTTATTGCCTTGAATCCGGATCTATATTCACTGTATAGTCAGCTGGTGTGTGATAATCCAATGCCAGCATTAGTATCGATTTATTAAATCGAACAGTTAAAAAAATATAGATCTAGACTGTATCAAGGATAGAAACAGAAAATATTTATAATCTATTTGATACACGTTTTCATATCTTTTTTAATTTTACGAATGCAAGTGCGAAATGGACCGTAACGTTGTATCGAATCCTCCGTTGTTTTAGTCGACCGCGACACGGAGTCGGTCGCTATAGTCAATTCAAAGATGTTGATTGTGTGTTTTGGTTACTTGGCGCTCCGCCATGCTGTACCGTGCACACTATCGTTTGGTAGGGTGGAGTCCAAGAAAAAGAGTTAAAGGATTAATACTGACGAACGTGTGATGAGTGTATTGATTACATATCAAAACGTAAGACCAGTTTGTTATTTTCTCTGTTTGTGTCGGACATACTTTCAAACATTATTATGGTTTTAGTTTTGGTCTGTGTTGGACCGTCGAGATGGTGAGGAGGTTTGTTGTGATGCCCTGAAAGAGAGGTTACGCGCTTACTAAAAATAGACTCAAGTCGTGATGTGAACTGTTAACGTATGATCTGAAGACTTGTGTGTATTGTTGATAAACTTCTAACTTTGTCGTGGGATCTTATTTAGGCCTATTGTTTACTTTTCCAACCACACCCACAATGACAGTTGAGAACTAGCCTATTCAATAAAAAAAACAACTATTAGGCTAAACTACTAGCAATAAATAAGCATAAGGTAAGGTGAAGATGTGATAAATCTAAGTGGACTAAGTGAAAGTGTAGGTAATCGTTTTGTTTGAAGGCTGAGGCTGAATGCACTCTCTCGACCCCCTCTGCTGCTAGCTAGGTCAACAATAGTCAATTGTCAATAGGTAACCAATCATTGATCACTTGTTTACCATGTAGCCATGTATCATGACTCCATGAGTAAGGCACATCCAATCATGACTCGATAACGATATGAACAATACTATAGTAGCCAACTTCTTTAAAGTTGTTTTCCCCCACTATGACCATGGCCATAAATCTTCCTTTCTCTACACAAATTAAGCTTTTAGTAAAAAAAAAAAAAAAAAAAAAAAAAAAAGCCTAGGCTAGGTCTATTTTATCTTATTAGCCTAAATAAAGGCCTAGTTATAAAGTAAAAAAAAATTAAATTAAAGCAAAATACATTTTTTTTTGTAAAATATTCAATTCATTATCTGTTCAGATCAATTTGATCATTTTACTATCAGATCAGGATTTGAATTGTTCAATAAATATTTTGTATTTGCACAACAATATTTAGAATAATCACAGTAAATTCAATAGTCAAGAAATTATCAAACTTTTCTTATGTAAACAATGAAATAATCAAATGAAAGATTGGGATTCGTCCCTGAGCTTTGTTTGAATATCAGTTAAATGGTGACAAAAAGTCATTAAAAAAAAAAAATTTTCATGATCAGGTCAAAATTTTGTAACTATCACTAAACTTATATACAAGTGGACAGGAATATACAAGCACTTGTGGCTAGTGCACTAATGTAGACATGGGTTACGCTTACAAAGGGACTCACTCTCTAGGCACACACATAGATACATATGTATTGACAAAAGCGAATGAAAGGGACAGTAGAGCGAGGTGGTAAGACTGGGGGGAAGCTATTGAGCCTGTGAGTGAGTGGTCCTCCTATGTGGAGAGAATCAGAATATATGTATATTAATGTGAAAGTGTATTAACTAGAGTTGATGTGTAACTCATGGATTATTGACTAAGACTTAGAGACTCACTTAAGTGAAACGTTATCATGTTGGCCGAGTGGCAGCGCATTTGACTGGTGATCCGAAAGTTATGGGTTCAAATCCTGGTGCAGGCTAGGATTTTTTCCTGCGTCTTGAAGGCGCCCCTGAGTCTACCCAGCTTTAATGGGGTAAAGTAAAGGCGGCTGGGCATTGTGCTGTCCACACATCCCTTGTATGCCGTGGCCACAGAAACTGGTGAATGCTGTTTCACCAGCCCTATGATCAGTTTGGTCTGAAGGGTACTTTACTTACTTATCATGTCTACTGTAGATGTCAATAGGATTTCTGCATATTCATATGATTAGCCTTGGCATAATAGCCCACTTGATAATGTACTATCTTAATGTGAATTACGCCTTTTGACAATTTTCATTCTGGACATAGCCAATAAACTTGCAAATATTTTGATACTCGGGCAGCAGCTGTTGGTCGTTCATTTAGTGCATCTGTCATCAGTATCAATTACACCCACGCATCTCGATACTAGATTTGCACCTGACACTAAACCTGCATGTCACAATAAAAAATGTATGATTTTATATTAAAATCAAAGGTTATATACTAAGCCAACTTTAATGCTTGATAAGCACATTTTTGTTTGTTTGTTTTTGCCTGGCTAAGCTAGCAAATAGTCCATAAGGCTGTTTTATTCACTTTGAATGATTAAGGGAATGTATAGTAAAGTAAAATACCCTTCGGACCAAATGGATCATAGGGCCGGTAAAGCAATGTTCACCAGTTTCTGCACAATGCACAGCCGACTTTTCTTTACCCCAACTAATGTCAGGTACCCATCAGAGCTGGGTAGTCTCTAGGACACCCTCCAGACCCAGGAAAAAATCCTAGCCGTAACCAGGATTTGAACCCAGGACCTTCGGTACACCAGTCGAACACGCTGCCGCTTGGTCACCGTGTGCCCCATAAGGGAATGTATAACCGCCACAAAATGCTAAAATGTAATTTTATCTGATATTCAATAAGCTATGATTTCTAGGAAAATTAAAGCTGGTTTAGGATTAGACTAGAATATGCCAGTCTAGCAACGCAGTCCAGTCTGATAGTCTTGGATTTTTATCCAGATGAAAACTTTAGGATTCCATCACTGAGTCTTCCCAGCTCAGACCTAGATCTGAATTTACTTCAGAGAAACTAAAGGCTACTAGGCATTGTGATCCTCAATAATCTTCTTGTATGTCTTATTCATAGGAACTGGAGATTAGTAAAGTAGTAAGTAAAGTACCCGTCGGACCAAACTGATCATAGGGCTGGTGAAACAGCGTTCACCAGTTTCAGTGGTCACTGCATACTAAGGTATGTGTGGCCAGCAAAATGCCCAGCCGCCTTTACTTTACCCCAACTAAGGTCAGGTACTCATCAGAGCTGGGTAGACTCAGGAAATCCCTCGAGTGCAGGGAAAAAATCCTAGTCTTCACTAGGGTCTGAACCAAGGTCATTCGGTACACCAGTCCAACGTGCTGTTGCTCGGCCACCGCGCCCCCAAGAACTGATGATTGCTGCTTCTTTATAAATCAGCATGATCTGAAAGGGGCGCTTTTACGATTAAAGCTTTTAAACATCACCTTTAGTTGTCATCTTTTTCATACAGTTTCCCCTGAGTCCTTGACTGCAGTCACAGAAATATGCCTGTAAAATGTTTGTTGATTGCTCATAGGCAATTTATAATTATTGCTGGTATTATCCTAATCTATGGCCCTAATAATTACTATTAGGGAAATGGGTGTGTGAGTGATCGGTGTGACAAAAAGGCAGGCAAATTTCAGTTTACCCACACAACATGTACATTGTACATGTTCAGCAAGTAGAAGGACCAAATGTCTGCTATGTGTTGAAATTATGAGCAAGTCCTCAGTCAAAATGAAAGAAGTATTTTCAAAATACTTTCTTAGAGCTTTTGAAAGGTGTAGGCCTATGTTTTTATTATGAATGACAGGGTTCGTACAGCTCCTGGAAACTCCTTGAAACTCCTGGAAAACAAAAAGTTGTGTTCCAGGACCTTAAAACTCCTGGAAAAACTAAAAACTCCTTATTTTTTAGGGAGATTAATTATTACTAAAAAAAAATCGTAATCACTGCTCTTAGATTGTACTTTCACTTTTCCAGAAAGCTCTATTGGAGCTAACCATCTTTGCGCGCAAACGTTGATGACCACATTGATGCTACTCCATGGTTCTTTTTTTTTTTTTTTTACTAGATCTTGTTGTTTTTTTTTTTCATTCAAACTTGGGATGTAATGTCATAAAACAAAAAAAAAGCTGTGTAGCGAGGTGTCTCTTTTTTTTTAAAAAGAGTTCAGCTTGGCTTTTCAAAAAATTTACTCCTGAAACACTCCTGGAAAACTCCTGGAATTTTGAGGCAATTTTTCTGTACGAACCCTGAATGAGTCAAAATGGACTTTTTTAAGAAGAGCAAAAAGTAATTTTGTCAGCTGTGTACATATGGTACCAACTTGGTTCACAACAGAACTACGACATCGGTTCAATTCCATGCTCGCTGGTCCTGCGGTTAGTTCACCGGACTGTCAACCTACACGTGGCGGGTTCTATCCCTGCCGCCCTGTAGGAGTTTTGAGCCTAGTGGACGTAATAATCTTCTATCTAGAAGGAACGTCTGTAAAACTTTAAAGTCAAACAAGATGAATCCTGTATAAAATGACACACTGCAACTTTATAGTTTGATAACTATATAGCTCATTTAAAGTTCAACGCTGCTCAACACATATTTGGCGGCTCACTAATCTACGTCAATATCAAATCAATTGGCAAAATTTCGTTGCTGAGTCAAGTCCAAAGTTGATTACAAAAATTTGAATTTTGTAGAACTGAGATTTATAATAGATGTAAGGTAATGTAAGGTAATGTAAGGTAATGTAAGGTAATGTAAGGTAATGTAAGGTAATGGGCACCAAATAAAATCAATGATAACATTTTAAATCTGACAAAAAGTAATGCAGTAAGAAATAATTCCTTCTGATCTTATAAAATTTGTTATTAAAAAGTAATAAAGTAGCCTAACCCAGTCTGACCAAATTGACCCATAGGGCCAGTGAAGCAGTGTTCACTAGTGGTTAAAATCAGATATTTTTTTTTTAAAGCTTGGAGACTTCCTTTATGGTAATGGATGTTTCAAAAAAGCTAATCTACATATATGCCTTTTTTCAGCCATGTGAAATAATGACTACCATATTAATATGATACAAATTTTTTTTACTTTTTAAAGACAAAGTTAGCTTTGTTACATTTGTTTCTTTTTACATCTGCACTGACATATTTTGAATAGCATACAAGTGTTGGAGTTAGGAAAATGAAATAAGAACATTATTTAAATAATACGCGCATGCAAGGCTAGCCTTTAACTATCAATATGCTTAGAGCTATATAGTTATCTTTCTCAAAGGAAAGTCAGTAACACATACAAAAGACCTTTCGTTTTGGCTAGTGGGTTACATACTAATACATCTGCCAGAGTGCACAGACCATGCTAAATTTAATAGCTTGGATAGAAGTGCTATAAAAATGACCATTATTATTATTATTACATTGCATAATACTGAAATAGCAATTGAGGGTTTTACAAAACAATGAAGAAAAACACAAAAAAGTGAAAATGTCACAAAGAGTTATTTCCAAACAGTAGACAAAGCATTTTTGTTCCTTTATTGTTAGCACTTATGTAAAGACATACCTCTTTCAGACCTGTTTATTTTATAAGGCTAGAAGAGACGAGCTCGCCAAATTTGTTTTATTGTGGCATTCAATGTGGTTTTGTGGCCAGCACAATGCCCAGCTTTTACAAACTTTTTTTTGTGACGTACGTTCCAGAGAATGCTACACTCTTAAATAAAATGTAGACATTTAAAAGGATTTAAATGAGAGGTCATCAGATTGGAGATCCAGCTTTCATCTACTAGACCACATCAGGGTTCAAACCATTTTGGAAAAGCTTGAAAAAACTAAGGAAAAAACTGACTTGATTTTTGAAGTTTGTAAAAGTTTGGGAAAATTGATGAAGGGGCTGGTAAAGTTTGTGAATTTCACTAAAATGAACAAAACTGCATCGGAAACTACATGTTAATTATTTTAAAAAAGTAAAAAAGAAACATTTATTCAAGTTGAGAAGTCAATAATACTCCAAACTTTCTCTCTTCTTAAAAAATTACTGGACTTTATTTGGATGGGGCATGGTGGCAGAGCGGCAGCGCGTTAACTGGCGACACAAATGTTCTGGGTTAGAGCCCTTGTGGATGGTAGTTTTTTTTCCCGGGACTTGAGGATTTCCCCTGAGCCTACCCAGTTCTGATGGGGTACCTGACATAAATTGGGGTAAAGTAAAGGTGGCTGGGCATTGTGCTGGCCACACATCCCCTAGTATGCAGTGGCCACAGAAACTGGTGAATGCCCCATGATAAGTTTTGTCCAAAGGGTACTTTACTTTTACTTACTTTATTTGTACTGCCTGTATATACTGCTTAGTTGGCAGTCAGAAATTTCACACATGCCAGTGAAAATCGGTTTGTAAATATACCAGAATATAGTTTTTTTTAAGTCTGTGACAAGTGAGTGAATTTTAAAATGATTTTATAGTAAAAACACTACACATCATGTCATGTTTTTATAGTTATTGGTAACTATCTATACATTATGTTTGAATACTTTCAGGTACTGAATTTTCGTGAAAAAATAAACAATGGGCTAACTGGAACAATTTCTGGAGTTTTACATTCAAATAGAGAAATGGAGACTAGTAAACAGTAAAGGTAAGAAAATCTTCATACATGTATTTTATATTTGTTTGTTGAAAGTGAAAATAATGCATAGACTACAAAGTCTTGCTATATCGATGTTAAGGGGGCACGTGGTCAAGTGGCAGTGCGTTCGACTGGCGTTCTGAAGGTTCTGGGTTCTAATTCCGGTGAAGGCTAGAATTTTTTCCCAGGACTTGAGGATTTCCCCTGAGTCTACCCAGCTCTGTTTGGTACCTGAAATTAGTAAGGGGTAAGGCAAAGGTGGCTGGATATTGTGCTGGCCACACAATCCCCTAGTATACCAGTGAACCCTTGCTTTCCCGGCCTCTATTTCCATAGTAACTTTGTTCAGCAGCTCAGATCTCACCAGATATACTGTCAGCTAAGAACCACAATGCTGTGAGTCCTTATTTACCTAACAAAGTGAAATACACCAAGCTTTCAATTCTGAATAAATAATTCACAGCCAGCTTTATAATGTCAGTAAAACAACAACTTTGTAATTGAGAAGAGAAAAACCAATACACTAAATGTCAGTGATCTATATATCTGTAAAACAACTATTGGCCAAACAGAACATTATATTAATAAACTGTCAGTAAAAGTTTATTTACTATTTAGTACTTTGATTCTCAATTACAGCTGATGATAGGCTTAATGTTAATGCCCTTTGCTTAGCTTTCCTAAAAAAAATATTAATTTCAGTGTAGATTAGAACAGTGGTTCTCTAAATTTTCTTTCCCCTGTACCCCTTGAGCACACTTTTTTTCATTTATGAGTAACCACTACTTTTTCATAGTGCAGCACTAATCCTTAATTATTTTTTTTCAAAATAAAATTAGCAAAAGCTATTTAAATTAATATGTAATAAATCCATTAACATTTATGCACTTTTATTTTGGGGTCCCATTTTCACAACCAAAAAAAAACAACAACACAAACTACACTTAATATAATTATTCCTGCATTAACTTTTATTATAGAACAACAATTTTACAATTACTTTGCTAAGTTGCTAACTTCTATGCTTCCTGCCATTACCTGTGTATTGTCCCCCCCCCCAACCCCCTCCTTCCCAGTAGTTGTCCGCGTACCCCAAGGCTGGGAATCCCTGGGACTAAAGTGTAAATATTTATTTTTAAAAAAAAAGATAGCATTTGTAATGATTCATCTAATCGCTATAATCTTGGAAAAAAATAATTGCCTTTTATCTATCTTTCTATTTATATAATGTATCTATCTGTCTGTGCATCTATCTATCTTACTATCCAGCCATCCAGGTGTTTATATATATATATATATATATATATATATATATATATATATATATATATATATATACAGTTATCTATACATATATATAGTTATATATATATATTATATATAATATATATTATATTGTTATATAGTTTTAGTTATAAAATGTTATATATATATATATATATATATATATATATATATATATATATATATATATATATATATATATATATATCCCACACAGAGGTGACATATTGATAAATAGAAATAATATAATTTTTTAACCAAATATATATATTAACCCTTCCCGTACCGACCTACTTCTATCTATGCTGCCTTCAGTTCCGCTATATACGCGCCCGGGACTGTAAGGGTTAAAACTAGGGATGTTAAACGAAAAACCGGAATACCGGATTCCGGTTTTCAATCTGAAAACCTGTTTTGATTTTTAAAACCGGATTTTGGTTTGTTGGTTGGAAGGTAGTCATTACTTCAAGTAGCACACCCTTTTTTTTAAATTTGTATTGGTTCTGATGGAAATATTTAAACAAAATAATTTTGGATTCTCGCAAAACAATTCTTGAAATTCCTTGCTAACACTATTTAGTCTTCGATATTGTGTTTCTTTTTTTCTCTCCAAATACCAACTATGGCTTGCGATAAAAACAACATCAAACCTAATTTCGGCTCATCTTTTAGATGTGCTCTAGTCTTTGATGTGCATCAAGTGCGGCAGGGATTGCCCTCCCGGGTTGGCCTACACAGCCATTATCGGCGTGCAGTTGGATACCTCACCCATGAAGTTACACCATCGTCTTTCGAGACGGACGGATGCCGACAACAACTCTTTGATGTACGCAATGGAGAGACGCAAACTAGTTTTGTCCTGTGACCCTGAACAATTCGGCTAGACACCGCGTCTGTGCTTTAAAATTAACGGCAGCATTAAATACACATTCTTTTGTCTTTTGATTGGTGCTACGTGATCCTATTCAATACATTATTTTACAAGTCAAAGTCCACGGTGCACACGTTATCACTATTGAAATTATTATCACTAAAGAATATTATGTTAAAGTGTACAAAATCCTAATGTATTCACACAAATCAACCTCTTGAATGCTCTGCAAACACTTATTAAGTTTGAAATTTTTTTCAAATACACCTACAAAACTACGCACATTTGTTTTTTCCGGCCTGTGACTTGTTTAATTGCGGATGGGGGGGGGGAATCGAAATCCGGTTTTAGAGAACCGAAAACCGGTTTTGAAAACAAACCGGTTTTAACATCCCTAGATAAAACATACACTTAGGCACACTGTGTTTAAAAATGCTTATATACAATCATACTTGAGCGGTAACCAAATTTATTTTCTTCTCTGGTTGCCAATCAATGATATCAGACTGGTCAGCAGTTCATGAATTCAGGAATAACTAAGCTTTCATATTGATCAGCTGGTCCCTGGGAAATTGGATGTTTATAGCTCCGGGTGTATACTGACCTATTTATTTAGCCATCTATTTATTTGTCAATCAATAAATTATTTGTTTCTATCTATCTATCTATTTGTACATCTATCCATATATATCTATCGGTTGATCTAACGGTTTATCTTTCTATGTATCTGTTGATCTATCTATCTATCTATCTATCTATCTATCTATCTATCTATCTATCTATCTATCTATCTATCTATACGTTTATCTGTGCATCTATTTATAAATCTCTTATTTTATTGTCCTCCTATTTACTTTGTGTGTGTGCGCCCCCTTTTCACCGGGTTACAGGTGATAGGTTACAGTTATTGGGTTACGGTGAACGGCTTGTGGTGTGACTGCCACCACTTTTCTTTGGCGAGTGGATATTCCTCATTGATGACGAAATAGATCCCTAAGATCGAACTATTATGTGGTGCCGCGGTCCGCGCCGTCTGTGTTTTTTTTAGCCACACCCTTCACCTACACACACACACTCTATATTACCTTTAAATTTACTACCATAGGTACCTTTCGAGTTAAGTTCATTTAATTGTCTAGTACCCGTACGTACCCATTCGTTGAGGCAACAGGCCAATGACCTGGTTCACGGAGTGGTGTCCTCTTAATCAAAACCCTAGTCCACAACAACTCATTAAAAGGACCCTTGAATCAAATCTCATGTACTTCACATAATAAATAATATATAGATAGCCTAATGGTTCGAGAATTAGTTAAAGCCAGTTGTAACAGCAAATATTAAATACAAAATAGGCCTATCTATTTTTCCGCATACCGCTACCGCTTGTCGATTTAACATTTTATATAGAATAATGTGTATTTCTGTATTTTTTAAAGCCTATTCCGTGGTCATTTGTTGGTTTTGTATATTGTTAAGGAAACCCATTCCGTTTCCGTATGAAGCTGGGAAGAAAAAGGAATTTACAGGAATTTGTCTTTGCATATGGAATAAGAAAAGTCTTTATGTGTATTTTATTAGATTATTCTTCTGTATTTATAAGTTATAGTCTTATGTATTATTTGTACTTAAAAAGAAAAACAACCTTAAATGGTATCTACATTTTAGTGATTTTACATTTGATTAGAAGCCTATATAACGTGGTTAAATTTATTTCTCTACCACTGGCTCATGTTTTATGCGAGAGAACTAAAGGCATAAGTGCATTTCCTATTTTAAAAAATCACAATATTAGAAAGAGCACAAATTAAGCCTGTTGTTGCTTTAGCCGACATGAACTTGGTGGCGGGTCATATTGACATGGTATTGATCGCTTTTAAGTATCAAATATCAATGACCCTTTTTATTTCTTCCCTCCTGCGCATGACACTGTAAAGGGTCGAAGCCCAACGCTCTTCTGCTGGCTAATGAATGATCGGGTAGGCTACTACTAGTTTTATTTTGTTTGTACTGTGGCGGTAAGTAATAGCAGCGATGTGTGAATTTTAAATTCAAGATTAATTGTCAGGATCCCAGATCGTGAGTACAGATCAATGAATATTTCTTTAAGTTCATCAGTGAATAGGGCTGCCAGAAAGATGGGTGTCAAAAGGAGGACATCGAGAGTATTCGAGAGGCAAAAAGGAGGTCAACGGAGGACATCGTGTTTCCATTGGATAGTTTCGCATTAAACCCGCAATAAGTATATTTTTTTTTTACTAGAGCTGCCAATAAGTGCGTATCGGTAAACTGAGCAAGAAACAGTTTTGTTATAAATAAAATATAAATTCACTGTAGGCTGTAAGACATCTTGCATTTGGTTGGGCAACTTTAAAATTAATATAAAAAAAAACACTTTAGACCTACATCTCATGCAATCGTCTTGATAAAAAACGGAT
This sequence comes from Anisus vortex, assembly GCA_949126835.1. Classification (NCBI taxonomy): domain Eukaryota; kingdom Metazoa; phylum Mollusca; class Gastropoda; family Planorbidae; genus Anisus; species Anisus vortex. The sequence goes on from OX421500.1 coordinate 8,807,517, forward strand.
CATTATATTCTTGGACAAATGATCTCTTGTTAATTAATTATATTCTTAACATGGTAATAGCCTAGTATTTTTATAACTGTATGCCTACAAAATATATAATATATTACAAAAGCCGGACATTTTAAAGGTTTGAGCTTGGACGGAGGACAACAATATAAAAAGGAGGACATGTCCTCTTTTCGCCGGACGTATGGCAACCCTATCCGCGAACCAACATTTATTTCTATTATTGCAATAGCCCTACCGTTGAATCTCATATCATGGTTCGTGAAATGACAGCATCTAGACCAAAATGGCGTAGCAGCTATGTTGTTTATCACTCCCAAACACAATTTTTTGTTGCAATTAAAAAGTCCATTCTCCAAAGAGATATAACAAACAAAACAGACAGCAAACTTAGCAAAATTTAAGACACGTACAGATCCGTTGAATCCAAGCCGGTATCTTAAAACAACGAGTCCGAGATTAAAAATACATTTCTGTTTACTCTTCTTTTTGTGTTTTCTCTATTTTAACAAAAAAAAAATGTTTGTTTTCTTTTAACTACTCGCCCATAGTTTCGGTCTCCAGACTTCGAGTTTCTGTTAAATGTGTCACGAGGATACTGTTGGGAGGGACGAGGGCGACAAGACACGATGAAATAACACAATTCTTTTCCAAATCACCTTTTTAAGCTAACGTTTGGGCTGTTCGTTCGGGCACTCTGGGAGACGCGCGTAAGGGGGTGGGGGATTGGATTGGGAAGGGGGTGGGGGAGGCTACATTCCGAACACGGTCACTTATTAGCTTGTCTCCTGGGAGGGTGATGAAGGGAAGATCGGCTGTGGATTTTTGTTCTAGATCGAAATTGAGTCAGGTGCCCCTTCCATCTGATGGTAGAAATCTCTCTCCCCTTCCCCCCCCCCCCCCCCCCCCGTGATTTCATGTCGCTATTCTCGAAAATTGAGACGAGAATACAAATCTGGGCGGCTTGTGTACATCGGGGGAGGGGGGAAAGAACATGAACCAAAATCCCCCACGGGAGTGGAAGTGTTGGTGATAAGTGTAAACAGCTCTTAATGATAGTTTAGTTTAGTTTGCTGCCCACCTCTGGGGCGTGTGGGCGAACAGCATAGAGATACTACATACTTAACATCTAATACAACATACAAAAGAGTGTGAGCTCACGTACTGATTACAGCTCACATTGAACTGAGAGCTGGATACATTCGTCCTATACAGCCCTGTATTTTGAATCCGGCGTTGTGCACAATGCGTTTATTAGATCCACGTAGAGGTCAATGCAATGTGGGTTTTCTCCGACTCTATCCCGTACAAAACAGGCGAGTAAGGGACATTCACTGAGGATGTGCTACACTGTCTCACCTTCCTTCGTTAGACCAAAGACTATAATAAGTAATAAGATGGACCGCTTGCTCTATTTTTAGAGCTTGTATGTTCTTTTTTTCCATGCGCATCCAATAACGCTGTCTTAAACAGGGTTCGTACAGCTCCTTGAAACTCCTGGAAAAACTGCATTTAGTCCTGAGAAAATACTAAAAAACTCCTTATTTTTCAAAGGGAGATTAATTATTAATAAAAAAAATTGTAATCACTGCTCTTAGATTGTACTTTCACTTTTCCAGAAAGCCCTATTGAAGTTAACCCTCTTTGCCACTTTCTATTTCCGAGGGCAAACGTTGATGCCACTCCTTAGTTGTTTTTTTTTAACTAAATCTTGTTTTTTTTAAAAATCCAAACTTGGGAGGTAGGCTATATAAGTCCCCATAATGTCGTAAAATAATTTTTTAAATGCTGTGTAGCGAGGTGTCTGTTTTTTTTTTAAAGAGCTCAGCTTGGCTTTTCAAAAAATTTACTCCTGAAAAACTTCTGGAACACTCCTGGAATTTTGAGGCAATTTTTCTGTACGAACTCTGTTAAATTACTTCTACGCTCATACGTTAGCCTAAATGTTTCCACTGTATGCAACTTTCGATTTTAATTTTAATTTTTCATTGAGAAAATCGCAGTGATTAAATCAAAACGGAAGTGTACAGTGCAAAAGGGAATCGGGAATTCCGAAAAGAAGTCATTCGAGTCATCAAATAACAGAAACATTAAAGCAAGCGATCCATCTTATTATAATCTTTGGTTAGACTTATCGGGTTGACCCAATATGTCCTGGGATCCACTGTCATGAGCGCACTGTGTGTTAATAGCGCTGGCCTATCTCGTCTGAAGTCTCTATCAGTCTTTCAATCTGAGGGGGTACCAGATGCCCGGGTTCTCAATGGCCTGGAGCCTCGTAGTTGCAGAGACCGTTGCATGGCCCCGTTGGGTTGCTGGGATACCCAATGTATACACTATACTCGGCAATCCTGTGTCTGCATGATCCGAGCCATCGGTATGTGCTCGAACTCCACTGGTCGGGATGGCGCGGGTTCTGTCCGGTGCAGCTTGTTTCAAGATCAGGGGGGGGGGGTGAGATTTTTTTTTGGTCGTCCCTTCAGCTTTGTGTTAATGCCGGGGGATCTAATTGAGCTCACAGAAGAACCTCCCAACGGAATTCTAAAAGCTCTCCAGCCCGAGCACGGAACGTGTCCCCGATTCTAATCCAGCTAAAAATGGTTTTAAAAAAGTCAAACGGACACAGTATCTAAGTACACGTAGACCTGTACAAAAAAATTACACACTCCACTTTAAAAAAATAAAATCAAAGCCAAAACAAGGAAGTTGTATACATGTAGATGTATTGTATAGATGTATATGCATTGTATAGATGTATATGTATTGTATACATGTAGATGTATTGTATACATGTAGATGTATTGTATAGATGTATATGTATTGTATACATGTAGATGTATTGTATACATGTAGATGTATTGTATACATGTAGATGTATTGTATAGATGTATATGTATTGTATAGATGTAGATGTATTGTATACATGTATATGTATTGTATAGATGTATATGTATTGTATACATGTAGATGTATTGTATACATGTATATGTATTGTATAGATGTATATGTATTGTATACATGTAGATGTATTGTATAGATGTATATGTATTGTATAGATGTATATGTATTGTATACATGTAGATGTATTGTATACATGTAGATGTATTGTATAGATGTATTGGCATAGTGTACGTGGGGTGGGAATAGATAAGCAGAATGGTCCGCGAAAAGAATAACGAAGAGAGTAAACACTTAACTCATACGGTGAGTTGTCCCACTAGAGTAACCAGTGTGTATAACTGTATACTTTCCTTCCTTCAGTTACTCTTGCTATTTGTGTCGTCAATCTAACTGTAACATTGAAAACAAGAATCATCTTTTTTTTCTACACGAGTACTTAAGACAGTCTCCTCTCGTTTTGGCCATTTGACCTTCTTGGGGGTCTACTGCGCTATATTTAGCCACTTGACAACAAGGGCACGAACCGCGTTCGTCGTGATCGAGTTCTCTTTTATAGATTATTGGGGGCAAAAAAAAAAAAGAAAGAAAGATTAGAAAGGAGCAGCCGAGAGAGAGAGAGAGAGAGAGAAAGAAGATGATTTATCACATGAAAGTATACATGATGTTGTAAAATTGTATGTACATTTTCTAAATAACAGGCCCAAATAATTCACAGTGACCAACACCAATTTTCCGTGGCTGCTGTTTCTATATAAAACATGATTCATCATCCGTATATTACGTTTTAAAAAAAACCCCAGCAAACATCAGAAACTTGTGTAAAGAACTTTGTGTTATAGAATTCAACTGTCCATGGATCGGATATATGGTGGCGTGGCTATAAGGATTGATGGATGGACTAGTAAAAGGAATAAATGGAGAGAGAGAGAGACCGTGAAAGGAGAATATGAATGGTAAAAAATGCAAAAAATAATTGCGTCTCCTTCGAGTAGTATGATTAATGAAAGGGAGAAGGGGACGGCGTATCTTTACATTTGAATAGATGGCTGTCACTTGCAGGTTCTCTGGCATTTTAAGAACCCTGGATCCTTCTTTGTGTGTTTGTTCTGACTTCTGTAAGGTAAGGTACCCTTCGGACCAAAGTGATCACAGGGCTGGTGGAGCATTCACCAGTTTCTGTGACCAGCACTGTGCACATCCGTAATTACTTTACCATAACTAGTGTCAGATACCCATTAGAGCTGGGTAGACTCAGGGGCACCCTCAAGTCTCCCGGGAAAATAAATCCTAGCCTGCACCAGGATTCGAACCCAGAACCTTCGGATCGCCAGTCGAACGTGCTGCCACTCGAGCACCGTGCCTTATAATTCTGACTTCTGACCACACTTATTTCCTCCTGCGTTTTGCCGGATATGCATATCAGTATCGGGGCTTGTTGGCCGTCGCGCCATGACTTAAGTCGCCGAGTGCCGGTTGTCAAGAGTGGCCAGGAGTTTTCGGTTAAATTCCAAGTTTGCAGCAACGTTTCGCCTTGATCTGGGGCTCGTCCAGTGGTCACGTAATCTGAGACTGACCTGAGAGTGGTCAATCGAACGCGTCGAACAAAACCAAAGAGAAGATGTGGCAATTATGCTTTCAACTCCTGGATTTCAATTTGTGTTTTTTTGTGTCTTCTCTTGTCTCTTTGTGTGGTTTGTTTTACATTGATTTTACACTTGAGAATGAATAACACACAAACAGACAAACCCCCCTCGCTCCTGGTGTGTTTCAAATCCCCCGTTCTCGTGTCGAGGGCGAATACCTCTTCAATTTGATGAGGACAAACAGCAATTACCGTCGGGCCGCGGTCGATTGCGAAATTATTTCTCTTTTACGCAATCCTGTAACCTAAATTTCCAGTTTTTTTTTTTTTTACTGTTCTGGTAATGTGGTGTCTGTTTGCGCTGGTTTATCGTGCACTGATTAGAAACCCACACGCCAATCTCTCTATCAATAAATCACACGTTTGAATTTAAATGATCCGGATCTCATTTAACTGTATGTACACCATTGTACGAGACTAATGTCGTGGGCTTTAAGGTTGACTACTATATCACGGTTTTGTTTTATCACATTTTTCTGTGTGAGCATTTGAATTCGATACTGCGAATGTTTATCTACAGTTAAATAATTCGATCAAGTTAATCTACTATTTTCGGGTCATACCGTTTCTCCCACAGCCCCACTCCGTCTTCGCGGTTTTGCAATGGATGAAGATTGCGGACGGGTTGACCTGGGACATCTGATTGCGTAAAGCTGTTTCCAAATGTCGGGTCGTGGCCTGGTTCGGGACACAAAAATTGAATTACGAGGTGCCCAAAAAAAAAAGGAGTAAAAAAGCTCAAAATTTAGGTCAGATTGTCATGATGTTTTAGAGTTATGACTCATGACTGTATATTTTGTCATGATGTTTTAGAGTTATGACTCATGACTGTATATTTTGTCATGATGTTTTAGAGTTATGACTCATGACTGTATATTTTGTCATGATGTTTTAGAGTTATGACTCATGACTGTATATTTTGTCATGATGTTTTAGAGTTATGACTCATGACTGTATATTTTGTCATGATGTTTTAGAGTTATGACTCATGACTGTATATCTTGCACCAAGAAGAATTGTGTGTTTATGAACCCCGTACGTCACTATATTCTAATATGTCTAAAAGTATCCCGTCGGATACGACCATATTGATCCATAGGGCAGCGTTCACCAGTTTCTGTGGCCACGGCATACTAGGTGATTGTGTGGCCAGATCTATGCACAGCCGCCTTTACTTTAATCCAACTAACGTCAGGCAACCACCAGAGCTGGGTAGACTCAAGGACACCCTCCAGCCGAGGCAAGGAAAAAAAAGCCTAGCCTCCACCAGGATTCGAACCCTTCGGTACGCCAGTCGAACGAGCTGCCGCTCGGCTACCGTGCCCCACTATCATGAGAAACAATTGTGCAGAAATTCATAACTTTTATATTAAATTATTTCACTGCTAGGTTAGGAATGGCGGTTTAAAATGTCGAGAGGGTCGGTCACACATTAAAAGTATACAAATAACCGGGTTACGAATGGAAAAAAAAACAAGGTTGGGTAAAGTTCGGTTAAAGTATCCACTGTCTGCCACCTCATACGAAATTTTTGTAAACAAAAAATAGTACCCCCCCCCCCCCAAAGCTATATTTGAAAAAAGAAGTAGGTTAAAATAAAAGTAGTCGATTTGGCTCTCGCTTTGTGATCTTGTGAACAACCCAACAACCCCCGCATTGCCTTTAAATCATAAACCGCCCTTGCACTATCTATTGTCATTCAACCTGAAAATGAAATAAAAAGCCAACATACAACAAATCTTAGAAATGTTTCTCGTTTCCTGTTCCTTTCTAAGATTACATTAACATCAAAACTTGAGTTACGTTGAAAACCAGACAAATTGAACAGAGAGGGGCGAACATATTAAATGGATAACAGAGATACGGTGTTCCGCAAACGTTGGTTTCCCCTGGCGCATGCAGTGTGTGTGTGGGGGGGGGGAGGAGGGGTAGCTAAAGCATCATTTAAATTTGATTGACTCGATACATTAGCATTCTAGCTCTAGAATTTATTTTGACAGCGTTGGATTTTAGAATCGGATTACTGATAAATCCATTCTTATGGGCATGTATTACAATTAATTGGGATCAGCCAGGGCTGCGTTGTTGGTTTTTGTTTTGTGCGACGTGAGAATAGGGAGAGGGGCGAAATCGAAACCCAGGGAATGGGGTTAAGCGCCCTTAGTCCAGGGGTCAAAACGATATTACCTGATGTGAACCGACATGGTTTATCTTTTCCCGACTCGCTTGTGTTCACAATAGTAAAGTACCCTTCGGACCAAACTGACCATAGTGTTCACAATAGGCTACACAAAATATAAATTAGTATTCGTTCATACTGTAATATGTTAAGTATATATGGTTTAAACCGTCCCACTGTTTAGAAAGTTTGAGGATCCCCGTCATTTTTGTTTAGTTTCCATCTCACCGTCTTTGTCTTTTACATAATCTAAGCAGTAGTAACCGTAGCGGTTAGATACCAATGAAAAGGTATCAAACGAATCCTGTTAATTACGGCCTCTAAAATGTTCCCTATCGTTGGGTCAAAACATTAACATTTCTAGATCTAGTCATCTGAGGACACTGGAATTGACTGTGTATTCTTAAGAGTTTAGAGATATAATTTGTCTTTAAAATTATATCGTGTTCCAGAGAGACTTGAGTTTGCGCTTCTAGCCTCCACCCCCTCGCTCTCTCTGTCTGTCTGTCCCTATCTCCCTTTTCTAGCTCACTGTCTCTTTTCTCGTAACTTTATTTGTTTCTCTTACTCTTGTCTCTCCTTCTCTGTGTCTCTTACTCCTCTTTCTTTCCCCCCTAAGCCCTCTACCTCTTTGTCACGTTTGATTATTTAAAATATTTTCTATCCATCACCTCATTTCTTCCTCATATCTTTGCGGTTATATATTGTGTAAATGGGATACATGAATATCTTAATAAAAAAATATACATGTTTCCATTCCATTTGCTTTTATTCATTGAACCAGATTATTTTCATAATCTACTGCGTATTTTCCCATTAAACATTCATTCCATCACCTTTAATACAGTCTTAGATCCCGTGTAGGTGTAAATGTCAATTGTTCGGCTACCGGATTTTGACTACATCCAAGCATTATTTTTTTTAGTCAAGAGTCTAGACTATAGAGTTACTCTAGACGAAGTGGTCAATGTACATAGCGATAAATGACCATGGTTAGGGGACCATTTTCACATTCGATAAGGCGACATTTTCACTGATACAGGCTGGTTGCACAATCCACCCACGTATATACCCATGGGCTTCATCGTCGGAGAAGTGTGGAAACCACGCATGGGAGACAGCCGCTGCTGCGCGTCCGAGGTCTCATTGTTCCGGCCGAAAGGCTCCGAGCCTGTGCTCAGCTGTGGGCCTCAACCCCTTCCTGATGCCTGGATGTCCAGACCTATAGTCTGGGATTTGTGCTACTGTGCGACTGTGCATGTTTACGAGCGAGCCACCAACCACGTTAATGATCCGAAAGGAATTCCGCAGTTTGGGCGTGAAATGTAGTGCGTGTGCTGCAGAGACCGAACCCCGTGTTACGCGACACGCCTTATCGGCTTGCCGCGGGAAGACTAGTCTCGGACAGGATCTTGGTGACCCCCCCCTCCCATACACACACTGATCCACTCCATCAAAATGGTTACGCCCTGGACTAAAGAGGCGGATGGCTCGTCCGTTTTGTTTTCAGAGACATTTTAAAATCAGTTGCATAATCCTCCCGTATGCATTGATCAGTAAAACTGATTTTAGGAGATTTTTTATAATGAAAAATATTATACAACAGCAGACAACAACAGCACGTGTTTCCTTAATAACTCGATGGACTCGCCTAAGCCTCATGAGACCCTACGAGTGCAAAACGCTATATTTACCCCTGGCTGAATTCATTACACAAATTAATTAGAGGATTACTTAGGAATTCGTGCTTTTGTCAGACATTTCTAAATTTAGAAGTGGCGTTGTCCTTATGCGTGTCTTAATGTTTTGTTTTTTTTTCCAAACAAATGTCCAAATTAATTAATTTAGACATTCCGAAATTTGTCTTGTGTCAGGGGTCAAGGCTGGTTGTCAGAAAACTTACTTGTAAGCATACAATTCGCATTTTTATTTGCAATTAATAATTTGTATTTGCACGACAAATGCTGGAAATAATAGGTGGGAATGCGATCGACACGAAAGGGGCCGTCAATAAATGACGCCATACTAATTTTTTTGCCAATGTTTACCCCCCCCCCCCCTCTTGGTTGTCACGTCGTTTAAAAAAATGTCAAACTCCCCCCCCCCCCCCTTTTTTCTCCCCATATGACACCACAAAGCTTTGCAACCCCCCTCCAACCAAAAAAAAACCTCACAATATTTCCAATGTCATAATTAGCATGTCCCACTATCGTATATTGTATATGCTACATATTAGCTAAGTATTATTTTAATAAACAATATAATTGCTGTAGTTAATTAAGTGAAACTCAGATGTTTGACCACGGTCCTCCTTCCCCCTAAGTGCGTGACGTTATTGTTACGTCCACAATCCCCTTGTGGCCAGAGCTGTGTAGATCTTGCTGATAATTCTCGTTAGTCCTAGGGGAGACTTTAATTATTAGTATTTATGTTTCAGTATTACACGAACTCTTCTTATAGTCCTGGGCACAAATTCAGTATTTGTATTCCAACATTTCCTTTCTTGTACATTATGATAGTAGATAAATCTTATAGTAATGTATTCAACACAATAGGATAATAACTTGACAAGGAAGCTTCAGTGTAACTGTTGTTGATAGTTTATTTCAGGTGGTATGTTCAATATATACAATATATCTATTATGTACAGTTAGAATAAAATAGTGCAAACACAAACGTTCTCAAAGGAACATATTTTGAAACTCTCTGTCTTTCAGACAAAACAAATCATTAAATACTATCCGAGTGGTGCAAGGGATAGACCCATTACCAGTAGGGGTAAAAATCATGGTATCATTACAAAACTCATAACAAAAACGATAGGAACTTCCCCTATTAAATAATGAGTCGTTCCCAGACTCTGAGAATTTGAGATCAACACAGAATCCCAACATTACCTAGAACCTTTTGTTTTCCTACTAAACGTCCTAATATTGTGTGTAGTAAGAAAAGAGAGAGAGAGAGAGGAATAAACATTGCGTGTTCCAATTCTTGGAAAAACAAGATACATGACATTATTAATGGACGGGGCCACAAAAAAAAAATTAAAACATTTCGTATTAGAACACAAAATTAAAAAATAAAAATAAAAAAAAATTAAAATTAAAATATTGGCGACAAAATTCATATTTTGTAGTTGCTCATCTTGGTTATTGGTTCGAAAACTTCCGTAATTTGTTTTTGTAAATAGTAGGCAGGTCTGCTGACCACTCGATTTAACGTCTACCGTCCGGGATTTCGCAATGTTAAAGCGACCATTGTTTGCAATGTCAACAAATCATGGATTTATTAAAATGATTTAAAAAAAAAAAATAATGACACGCACTTTAAAGCCTTTAAAAAAAACTGCTTGATTTCATTTACATAGAAAACCTGTTTGTTGTTGTTGTTTTTTTGTCGGGGTGGGGGGGGGGGGGCTAAGGAATCATATGACATATTTAATGAGACGAGAAGGGTCAAGCAACACTGGTTAAATGTGCCGTGGTTTAAACACTTTGTGCGATCCTCGGTCATTATGGAAAGTTTGGCGTCTCCTCTCTCCCTCGTGTATTGAGCGACACTCAAAGATCAATCTCCAGCTCTTGTCGTTTTTTCGATTTCCGATACTGTCGTTTCGCTTGTTAGCTTTTTCAAGACGAGTACGACGCGATGCTCTCTCTTTTTCTCTTTTTCTGTCTTACTCTCTCCGTCTCTCTTTCTCTCTCTCTCTCTCACTGGTCCTCTTCAACGAGTAACTCGAGGACATGGTGGGTATCACATGTTTTTTTCAACCTTTCAAAACACACACACACACTCACATACAAACGCTATGTCATCGTATTTTTAGTACATGTATTGTAAAAATATCTTTTTTTCTTTTTTTTTGGTAGAACTATTAGAAAGTAAAACTTGTATAATAATTGCTGAAAGACGAACTCTGTCCCAAGTCTTTAAATAATGTAATGGAAACCTTTCAGCTGAATACAGCAAATAGTTATGTACTCCAAGTGAGAAGTGGACAGGGGTCTGAAAATGGAATATAAAATTTAAAAAGTGGAGGATGGGAGCGTAGAATTGATAAAGCAATAGATTACAAGTACTTTACATGCGGTGGTATGGGGATGTGCTGTTTTCTCATGTAAATTTATTTCTGTTTTTGTAGGGTAAGAAAAACTGTTTGTAATGTAAACTCTTATATGCAAATGCAGTGCGTTGTTGTATAATGGATCATTGTTTAGTGTCAGTTCTCTTTAAAAATCGCTTGTGATGAAGTCGATTGTTTTTCCAGTATTTCGCTGTGTATAGATTTGATTTCTCTCGCTCGCATAACGATTTCTTTCGTCTCTCGCGCCAATCTACGTCTCGTCATCTATTCCGGAAGTACCAAACGCCGCTGGCTTGCGCCAGAGCATCGCTTCCCTTTCTGTTTCAAATAAGACACACAAATAATTCCCCAATGACTAAGTTTTCCCATTCAGAGTTTTACCACTTTTAGTCAGTCTTAGGGATTGTAAACCCAGCCATCTTTTGCTACAACTTATTGAATTAAAGATGAACTTGAGATTAATGATATGCATGCTGTAACCTATTTCAAATGTTGGCAGAGTTAGTAAGTTAGTATCTCCCACGAGATACTTTACTTTAAGAAAGCATCCGCTATTGTAAAAAAAATATATTTAAAATGTGGACAACCTATATATATAGTCTAGTTTACTTACTACTAGACTAGAAATTAAGACATTGGTATAAATTTGTTTGTGAATTTCGAGTTAGATCTTAAGTTTGTGAAAAGTATGGAAATAATTTTTTTTTTTTTTTCTTTTTTTTTTTTGTAGACTAATTACCCTTGAATAGAAAGTCGAAGTGTCGATAAAGATTCTATTCCAAGATTACTGCCATGGTTGAAAGCATATTGTTGACAAGACTGATGACGTCACTACATTAGATTTAGCGGAGATATAAACTCCAATACAAAAGGAATTTGAGGGGCGTGACCAAATAAAAGAGAAGAAAAGGGGGAGGGGGGGGTTGCTAAAAACAATAGCGTTACGCGTATATTATTATGTGGGTTAATTACATCTAAATCCTAAGAAAACCACATAGAGGGGGAACTTAATAAAGAGCACTAGAAGGAAAGCAGTGTGTGGATAGTTGAGTTTAGTTCTAATCGATTTGACGAGAGCTGCAAATAAAACATATTGCCGATGTCTTTTCAGACTCACGAGGACGTGGTGGAGGGTTGATAGACGGCGAGGGGCTGAAATATTTGCCAAAGTGCTGCCTTGAGAATTTCATTGACGCCTTCATAATAATAGAGTGTCATCCGAGCGGTTTCACTTGCTCTTTAAATCGCAGCGGACTAGCACTCATACACATACTTAACTCGAACTTTAAAGATGGTGTAATGTAAAGGCATTAAAGGTAATATTCCAACAAAAACGGTAGATATTGCATTCGTATACAGCTCGGCTCACCATCTGTGAGTTTAAAAAAAATTCTTGCCTTTCAACGGATGCTTGCGCCACCACCTCACCTCCCACTCGATTCATCTTTATTGTTTTTATTCGCCACTCGCCAAGACGTCGTGCATTCATCATCATAGTCTAGTGATGTCATTTTACTTTCGGTTTCAGCTGGACCCTTTTCCCTTGTAAGCAGAATTTTTCAACTACGTTTGCCTCAATCGCCTTACTACCAGGGCTGTGGAGTCGGTAGATAAATGTTCCGACTCCAACTCCGACTCCGACTCCTCATTTTTGTGTGCTTCCGACTCAGGTACCAACATTTTCTCCGACTCTTCGACTCCGACTCCGACTGATAAATGGTAGATAAATGTTCCGACTCCAACTCCGACTCCTCATTTTTTTGTTATTCCGACTCCGACTCCAGGTACCCAAAATTCCTCCGACTCTTCGACTCCGACTCCACAGCCCTGCTTACTACATAACATCATGTCAGTACCCAGCCACCCCCTCCCGTTGTGTCTTTTCTGTAGACTCTTTTCTATGTTTATAGTTTATGTAATTTATATTATTTTCCACCCTTCGTGCTTGTACCTTGAAATGCACTCACTCTTACGATTCAGCGTTCTAAAGTTTACATTGTAAAAAAAAAATACATAAGCTCGAGACTAATCAGACTCGACTATCAGCTCGTCGTTTACCTCGATCCGTTACAATCTTCTAACAATCTCGCTGCAGGAAACGAAATGTATGTGTAAATAAATGCTCATGCATGTAGTTAAGCTTATCTGTCAGCATTTCGGCTTAGCGAGAGCGTTTTATGCACAGGTCGATAATAACGGATGCAATCACAGCCTTGAGCTAGTTTTTTTTTAGCCTCCGGTACGTAAGTTGCCCTTTTTTTTTAAATTCAACAGCTGGCGTCTTTCGGCCAAGTTTGTTTTTCTGAAATGAAAATTAGTTTTTTTTTTTTTTTTTAAACTTGTTTATAATCGAATTTTCTTCCGTTTTTTTTTGTAACAAAAAATAAATTAGATCTTGCAGAATTGATTGCCGGAGTGCCTTTCTTTTAAATAAAGTTAACTAGTTCCATATTTTGTAGAGGTGACTGTGTGACCTCATTGTTTTTTTTTTATAGGTAACATTTCTAAATACAAAGTATCAATCTAGACCACGGGTTGGAAACTTATAGAACGCATGCTCGACTTGGCACGCAAAGCGACTTTCAATGGCACGCGAAAGACACCCCACAAAGACAGTTCAGTCTCTTCTGCAAGAAAAGAACAATTTCGAATTTTAGGCTTATTGGCACGCTGAATGATATTAGAAATCCTACTTTGGCACACTATTGTCAAAAGGTTGCCGACCCCAGAATTCTAGATTATGCTCCTATTACAATATATAAATTATCAATAAACAATAAGGTGCTCATATTTTCATACATTAAAAAAAAAAACTTTTCTGAAAACGTTATCTGAATACGGCCCAGCATGGATCCTTGCACATAATTTAGGTAGCTTGTAATAGTCTGTCATGTAATCAAGCGATAGTTTAATTATTGTTAGCGTAGCTTTTGATAGGGGAAAAAAAACAACCTAGGGCGTATAGGAGGGTGCCAGACCAGCTAGTGTTAATCAATCGCACTTACTCCAGAAGATTCCAAGTGGACGAAGCAGTTGAATCAATTCAAAGTATGCATAGGATCTAATCGGGTTTTCCGTGGATGAGCACAGTTATTATATCTTATAATAAATAGAAATTGGTTGTCTTACTCTACTGCCATTTCAAATGTAATAACTCAGGCAGTTATAATGATATTGCCCGCATGACCTACGACACGAATTTAAACGTGAAGTAATTTTTTATTTGCCCGCTACAACATGAATTACCCGTTAAAATCATTACTCATCACCCATTATAACAATTACAAAATTGCCCGCTATAAATTACGACGCAAATTAAAACATGAATATATTTTGTTCTATTTATTGATTAAGAACATTAGACAGTACTTTTTTTTTTTTAATGATTGTTTGATATATTTTTTTTACGACAAACATTAAGTCGCAGACCTATGTTGTGTTGTTTTTGTTTATTTGCTATTTATTTATTTATTGTTGCTTTGGAAGCAAACTTAGAATTAAATTTTCTATTCAACATGTAAAACAATAACAAATGAAACCCTTATGAAATAATGTTTATAAAACGTATACGACACGAATTAAAACTTTAAAAATTTAGTTCCGGCAATTTGAACATTGCCCGGTAATTTAAACATTGCCCGGTATTATAAACATTGCCCGGTAATTAAAACATTGCCCGGTAATTTAAACAATGGCCGTTACCAAGGCGATAAGCCTAAAGGTGCCCAGTTCTCGGAACTGGATAAAATAACCCATGGAGTTATAAGCAATAGTCTTAAGCGGGGATAAAGTATTTTCCGGTAACTTTAACCATTTAAATATTGCATTCTACAAATTACGACTCAAATTAAAAAAAAATTTTGTTCCCTTCTTAAACGCATAAATACACAAAATTTGATGACGCCATATAATTATAAGCTTAAATATAGAGTGTAACCAGGACCACTGCGTTTAAATAAGCTTAGTAATGCGTCGGTATTACTTCCCGAAACAGAAAAAAAATGCTAAATCTATTTGCTTTGTCCTATGTTGGTAAAGTTTTAAATTATTAATTAGCTTTAAGTCATGTATTCACAGTGTAAAGTATTAAAGTAGTGATAGATTAAGAAAATCAACTACAGTATTGGTAGTGTAAAGAATTTATGTTGTTTACGGCACGTAGGCAATTTAAACATGAAGAAAATTTGTTCCCATCATTGAGATAAAAATCCATGCACATAGTTTGATGACGTCAATTTAAACATGAATGAAAAATGTCCCTTCATTGCTAAAAATACCATGCGCAATTTTTGATGACATCATAAAAATAATCTCAGAGTATCCTTTTTTTTCTAACTTTGTGACGAAAAACTATAAAAAGTTGGAACGGCAAATTCAACATGAACCCAAAATATGTCGTTTTATTCGCGTTTTTTGACCAAACTGACCACTGCGGTCATTTTAATTTTTTTTAAACCTTGACAGTGTTCACCGCCGTAACGCAAAGAATATTTGTAGCAAATTTCACGTTTTTATGTCCAGTATTTAAAAAGATTATGCGGTATGTACATACCCAGCCAGCCAGCCAGCCAGCCAGCCAGCCACATATTCCTTTTGAGATTTATATATATACAAGCCGTTATGTGCCCGGTCCTCCGAACCGGCTAAAAGTTATGTTTACATACACTCTAACTACTCAGGCAGTTATAATGAGATTGCCCGCATGACCTACGACACGAATTTAAACGTGAGGTAATTTTTTATTTGCCCGCTACAACATGAATTACCCGTTAAAATCATTACTCTTCACCCATTATAACAATTACAAAATTGCCCGCTATAAATTACGACGCAAATTAAAACATGAATATATTTTGTTCTATTCATTGATTAAGAACATTCGACAGTACTTGTTTTTTTTTTAATGATTGTTTGATATATTTTTTTACGACAAACATTAAGTCGCAGACCTATGTTGTGTTGTTTTTGTTATTTACTATTTATTTATTTATTGTAGCTTTGGAAGCAAACTTATAATTAAATTTTCTATTTAACATGTAAAACAATAACAAATGAAACCCATAAGAAACAAAGAAGAAATATTTTTTTTTTACATTGTGTTCAATGTAATCGCATAATGATCTTTTACATACACTTTACATATCCATGGAGTTATAATGAGATTGCCCGCTACACAGTTAATATATAAGGCAATTAAAGGTAATTTTTTATTTGCCCGCTACAACATGAATTACCCGTTAAAATCATTACTCATCACCCATTATAACAATTACAAAATTGCCCGCTATAAATTTCGACGCAAATTAAAACATGAATATATTTTGTTCTATTCATTGATAAAGAACATTCGACAGTACTTTTTTTTTTTAATGATTGTTTGATATATTTTTTTACTACAAACATTAAGTCGCAGACCTATGTTGTGTTGTTTTTGTTATTTACTATTTATTTATTTATTGTAGCTTTGGAAGCAAACTTATAATTAAATTTTCTATTTAACATGTAAAACAATAACAAATGAAACCCATAAGAAACAAAGAAGAAATATTTTTTTTTTACATTGTGTTCAATGTAATCGCATAATGATCTTTTACATACACTTTACATATCCATGGAGTTATAATGAGATTGCCCGCTACACAGTTAATATATAAGGCAATTAAAGGTAATTTTTTATTTGCCCGCTACAACATGAATTACCCGTTAAAATCATTACTCATCACCCATTATAACAATTACAAAATTGCCCGCTATAAATTACGACGCAAATTAAAACATGAATATATTTTGTTCTATTCATTGATAAAGAACATTCGACAGTACTTTTATTTTTTTTTAATGATTGTTTGATATATATTTTTTACGACAAACATTAAGTCGCAGACCTATGTTGTGTTGTTTTTGTTTATTTGCTATTTATTTATTTATTGTTGCTTTGGAAGAAAACTTAGAATTAAATTTTCTATTCAACATGTAAAACAATAACAAATGAAACCCATATGAAATAATGTTTATAAAACGTATACGACACGAATTAAAACTTTAAAAAGTTAGTTCCAGCAATTTGAACATTGCCCGGCAAAGTAAACATTGCCCGGTAATATAAACATTGCCCGGTAATTTAAACATTGCCCGGTATTATAAACATTGCCCGGTAATTTAAACATTGCCCGGTAATTTAAACATTGCCCGGTAATTTAAACATTGCCCGGTAATTTAAACATTGCCCGGTAATTAAAACATTGCCCGGTATTTTAAACATTGCCCGGTAATTTAAACATTGCCCGGTAATTTAAACAATGGCCGTTACCAAGGCGATAAGTCTAAAGGTGCCCAGTTCTGGGAACTGGATAAAATAACCCATGGAGTTATAAGCAATAGTCTTAAGCGGGGATAAAGTATTTTCCGGTAACTTAAGCCATTTAAATATTGCATTCTACAAATTACGACGCAAATTAAAACA
Organism: Anisus vortex; assembly: GCA_949126835.1. NCBI lineage: Eukaryota > Metazoa > Mollusca > Gastropoda > Planorbidae > Anisus > Anisus vortex. Next base: position 8,824,792 of record OX421500.1, read on the forward strand.
AAATTTTGTTCCCTTCTTAAACGCATAAATACGCAAAATTTGATGACGCCATATAATTATAAGCTTAAATATAGAGTGTAACCAGGACCACTGCGTTTAAATAAGCTTAGTAAGGCGTCGGTATTACTTCCCGAAACAGAAAAAAAATGCTAAATCTATTTGCTTTGTCCTATGTTTGTAAAGTTTTAAATTATAAATTAGCTTTAAGTCATGTATTCACAGTGTAAAGTATTAAAGTAGTGATAGATTAAGAAAATCAACTACAGTATTGGTAGTGTAAAGAATGTATGTTGTTTACGGCACGTAGGCAATTTAAACATGAAGAAAATTTGTTCCCATCATTGAGATAAAAATCCATGCACATAGTTTGATGACGTCAATTTAAACATGAATGAAAAATGTCTCTTCATTGCTAAAAAATCCATGCGCAATTTTTGATGACGTCATAAAAATAATCTCAGCGCATCCTTTTTTTTCTAACTTTGTGACGAAAAACTATAAAAAGTTGTACTGGCAAAGACAATGTGAATCAAAAGTTGTGTTTTTTTCGCGTTTTTTGACCAAACTGACCACTGCGGTCATTTTAATTTTTTTTAAACCTTGACAGTGTTCACCGCCGTAACGCAAAGAATATTTGTAGCAAATTTCACGTTTTTATGTCCAGTATTTAAAAAGATTATGCGGTATGTACATAGCCAGCCACATACATACATACATACATATTCCTTTTGAGATTTATATATATACAAGCCGTTATGTGCCCGGTCCTCCGAACCGGCTAAAAGTTATGTTTACATACACTCTAACTACTCAGGCAGTTATAATGAGATTGCCCGCATGACCTACGACACGAATTTAAACGTGAGGTAATTTTTTATTTGCCCGCTACAACATGAATTACCCGTTAAAATCATTACTCATCACCCATTATAACAATTAGAAAATAGCCCGCTATAAATTACGACGCAAATTAAAACATGAATATATTTTGTTCTATTCATTGATTAAGAACATTCGACAGTACTTTTATTTTTTTTTAATGATTGTTTGATATATTTTTTTTACGACAAACATTAAGTCGCAGACCTATGTTGTGTTGTTTTTGTTTATTTGCTATTTATTTATTTATTGTTGCTTTGGAAGCAAACTTAGAATTAAATTTTCTATTCAACATGTAAAACAATAACAAATGAAACCCATATGAAATAATGTTTATAAAACGTATACGACACGAATTAAAACTTTAAAAAGTTAGTTCCGGCAATTTGAACATTGCCCGGCAAATTCAACATTGCCCGGTAATATAAACATTGCCCGGTAATTTAAACATTGCCCGGTAATTTAGAATATGCTTGACACATTATAGTAGTCTGTTTTTTTTTTGTAGTCAGTATTTTTTAAATTTATTTTTGTTTTGCACACTTTATTATACACCAATTCAATATACAACTAAAAAGGAAAAACAAATAATAATATATTTTTTTTTATTTCTTGCTCAAAGTATGACCACTATGATCGAATTTTGTGAGTTTATTGGGTAATTAAACTCTTTCTGTAAAACAGAACTCACATGTCTTTTAAAAAGTACTGTTTATTCGAAAATGATTGTTAGATATATTTTTTTGCTACAACATTAGTCGTAGATCAATATTTTTTTGTTGTTTTTTTTTTTTGTTTTTGTTGGTGTTATTTGCTATTTATTTATTGTTGCTTTGGAAGCAAACTTAGAATTAAATTTTAAATTCAACAGGAAAAACAATAACAACTGAAACCGATATGAATCATAGTTTATACAACGTATACGACATGAATTAAAACTTTAAAAAGTTGGTCCGGCAAATTTAAACATTGCCCGGGAATATAAAAATTTCCCGCTACATAGTTTATAAGACGTATACGATACAAATTAAAACTTTAAAACGTTGAGCTCGGCAATTTAAACATTGCCTGGCAATTGAAAAATTTCCCGCTACAAAGTTTATAAGACGTATACACAGAATAGGTATAGAACAGAATGCACAATCCCTATATACTAAAAGTTACCATTTTCCGAAATGCAGCGGTCGCTAGAGACGCTACTATAGTAAAATGAGAAATGATATCTACGTCTGCCATAAATATATACAATATATATATAGGTCTACATTATCTTTCATTATAGGCTTACTTTTATATAAATTTGACAATTACCCATTTTGTTTTGAACATTATATGATTAGGCCAATATGATGTAAAAATATTTATTACCCGGTACTGATTTGAAAAAAAAATGGCTTAGACGTAGCTCGGTACCGGTAACTAAATTGCTGCGGCTACCGGTACATATATATATATACTTTTTAAACCAAAATAAACTTTTAAAATTATGAAGGGAAATAGGCATATAAATCATAATGAGTTAATATGAGGTTGTTTATGCTGTTGTTTATCCTTTATGGAGTCAGGAAAGCCATGCAGTTTGACATGCTCTTTTTTACGATAATCAGTCGTTTTCGCATCATTGTTGTAGTTTATTACACAACCGTTTATGCACATTTTGCCTGAAATATTAGCTTTGGGTGTTCGAACTTGTAGATTTAAAGAAAAGGACGTTGTAGGCTAAATTAGCATAAATATAGAGTGTAACCAGGACCACTGCGTTTAAATAGGCTTAGTATGGCGTCGGTATTACTGCCCAAAACAGAAATAAAATGCGATTGCGCATTCTGTTTTATACCTATTCTGTGGACATATACAACACGAATAAAAACGTGATGGAATTTTGTATTTGCCAGATACAACGTAAGATACCCATTAAAACCATTAATCATTACCCATTACAACAATTTAAAAATATCCCGCTATAAATTACGACGCAAATTAAAACGTGAATATATTTTGTTCTATTCATTCATAAAGTACATTAGCAAAGGTTGAAGCAAAGTTAATTTTAAATGAATACGCAAAATTTGATGATGTCATAACGAAAAGCCGGCTAGCTATCTCTGCGCAAATTTTGATGACGTCATCCTGAAAAAAATCTCTACGCCATCCTTTTTTTAATTTTTTTAGCGCGATCGATCGAAAAACTATAAAAAGTTGGAACGGCAATTTTAACATGAACCCAAAATATGTCGTTTTATTCGCGTTTTTTGACCAAACTGACCACTGCGGTCATTTTAATTTTTTTAAAACCTTGACAGTGTTCACCGCCGTAACGCAAAGAATATTTGTAGCAAATTTCACGTTTTTATGTCCAGTATTTAAAAAGATTATGCGGTATGTACATACCCAGCCAGCCAGCCAGCCAGCCAGCCAGCCACATATTCCTTTTGAGATTTATATATATACAAGCCGTTATGTGCCCGGTCCTCCGAACCGGCTAAAAGTTATGTTTACATACACTCTAACTACTCAGGCAGTTATAATGAGATTGCCCGCATGACCTACGACACGAATTTAAACGTGAGGTAATTTTTTATTTGCCCGCTACAACATGAATTACCCGTTAAAATCATTACTCATCACCCATTATAACAATTACAAAAATGCCCGCTATAAATTACGACGCAAATTAAAACATGTATATATTTTGTTCTATTCATTGATTAAGAACATTCGACAGTTTTTTTTTTTTTTGAATGATTGTTTGATATATTTTTTTTACGACAAACATTAAGTCGCAGACCTATGTTGTGTTGTTTTTGTTTATTTGCTATTTATTTATTTATTGTTGCTTTGGAAGAAAACTTAGAATTAAATTTTCTATTCAACATGTAAAACAATAACAAATGAAACCCATATGAAATAATGTTTATAAAACGTATACGACACGAATTAAAACTTTAAAAAGTTAGTTCCAGCAATTTGAACATTGCCCGGCAAAGTAAACATTGCCCGGTAATATAAACATTGCCCGGTAATTTAAACATTGCCCGGTATTATAAACATTGCCCGGTAATTTAAACATTGCCCGGTAATTTAAACATTGCCCGGTAATTTAAACATTGCCCGGTAATTAAAACATTGCCCGGTATTTTAAACATTGCCCGGTAATTTAAACATTGCCCGGTAATTTAAACAATGGCCGTTACCAAGGCGATAAGTCTAAAGGTGCCCAGTTCTGGGAACTGGATAAAATAACCCATGGAGTTATAAGCAATAGTCTTAAGCGGGGATAAAGTATTTTCCGGTAACTTAAGCCATTTAAATATTGCATTCTACAAATTACGACGCAAATTAAAACAAAATTTTGTTCCCTTCTTAAACGCATAAATACGCAAAATTTGATGACGCCATATAATTATAAGCTTAAATATAGAGTGTAACCAGGACCACTGCGTTTAAATAAGCTTAGTAAGGCGTCGGTATTACTTCCCGAAACAGAAAAAAAATGCTAAATCTATTTGCTTTGTCCTATGTTTGTAAAGTTTTAAATTATAAATTAGCTTTAAGTCATGTATTCACAGTGTAAAGTATTAAAGTAGTGATAGATTAAGAAAATCAACTACAGTATTGGTAGTGTAAAGAATGTATGTTGTTTACGGCACGTAGGCAATTTAAACATGAAGAAAATCTGTTCCCATCATTGAGATAAAAATCCATGCACATAGTTTGATGACGTCAATTTAAACATGAATGAAAAATGTCTCTTCATTGCTAAAAAATCCATGCGCAATTTTTGATGACGTCATAAAAATAATCTCAGCGCATCCTTTTTTTTCTAACTTTGTGACGAAAAACTATAAAAAGTTGTACTGGCAAAGACAATGTGAATCAAAAGTTGTGTTTTTTTCGCGTTTTTTGACCAAACTGACCACTGCGGTCATTTTAATTTTTTTTAAACCTTGACAGTGTTCACCGCCGTAACGCAAAGAATATTTGTAGCAAATTTCACGTTTTTATGTCCAGTATTTAAAAAGATTATGCGGTATGTACATAGCCAGCCACATACATACATACATACATATTCCTTTTGAGATTTATATATATACAAGCCGTTATGTGCCCGGTCCTCCGAACCGGCTAAAAGTTATGTTTACATACACTCTAACTACTCAGTCAGTTATAATGAGATGACCTACGACACGAATTTAAACGTGAGGTAATTTTTTATTTGCCCGCTACAACATGAATTACCCGTTAAAATCATTACTCATCACCCATTATAACAATTACAAAATTGCCCGCTATAAATTACGACGCAAATTAAAACATGAATATATTTTGTTCTATTCATTGATTAAGAACATTCGACAGTACTTTTTTTTTTTTTTAATGATTGTTTGATATATTTTTTTTACGACAAACATTAAGTCGCAGACCTATGTTGTGTTGTTTTTGTTTATTTGCTATTTATTTATTTATTGTTGCTTTGGAAGCAAACTTAGAATTAAATTTTCTATTCAACATGTAAAACAATAACAAATGAAACCCTTATGAAATAATGTTTATAAAACGTATGCGACACGAATTAAAACTTTAAAAATTTAGTTCCGGCAATTTGAACATTGCCCGGCAAATTAAACATTGCCCGGTAATTTAAACATTGCCCGGTAATTTAAACATTGCCCGGTATTATAAACATTGCCCGGTATTAGAAAAATTGCCCGGTAATTTAAACATTGCCCGGTAATTTAAACATTGCCCGGTAATTTAAACATTGCCCGGTATTATAAACATTGCCCGGTAATTTAAACATTGCCCGGTAATTTAAACATTGCCCGGTATTATAAACATTGCCCGGTATTATAAACATTACCCGGTAATTTAAACATTGCCCGGTAATTTAAACAATGGCCGTTACCTAGGCGATAAGCCTAAAGGTGCCCAGTTCTCGGAACTGGATAAAATAACCCATGGAGTTATAAACAATAGTCTTAAGCGGGCATAAAGTATTTTCCGGTAACTTATACCATTTAAATATTGCATTTTACAAATTACGACGCAAATTAAAACAAAATTTTGTTCCCTTCTTAAACGCATAAATACGCAAAATTTGATGACGCCATATAATTATAAGCTTAAATATAGAGTGTAACCAGGACCATTGCGTTTAAATAAGCTTAGTAAGGCGTCGGTATTACTTCCCGAAACAGAAAAAAAAATGCTAAATCTATTTGCTTTGTCCTATGTTTGTAAAGTTTTAAATTATTAATTAGCTTTAAGTCATGTATTCACAGTGTAAAGTATTAAAGTAGTGATAGATTAGGAAAATCAACTACAGTATTGGTAGTGTAAAGAATTTATGTTGTTTACGGCACGTAGACAATTTAAACATGAAGAAAATTTGTTCCCGTCATTGAGTTGAGATAATAAAATCCATGCACATAGTTTGATGACGTCAATTTAAACATGAATGAAAAATGTCCCTTCATTGCTATAAAATCCATGCGCAAAGATTGATGACGTCATAAAAATAATCTCAGCGCATCCTTTTTTTTTCTAACTTTGTGACGAAAAACTATAAAAAGTTGGAACGGCAAATTCAACATGAACCCAAAATGTGTCGTTTTATTCGCGTTTTTTGACCAAACTGACCACTGCGGTCATTTTAATTTTTTTAAAACCTTGACAGTGTTCACCGCCGTAACGCAAAGAATATTTGTAGCAAATTTCACGTTTTTATGTCCAGTATTTAAAAAGATTATGCGGTATGTACATACCCAGCCAGCCAGCCAGCCAGCCACATACATACATACATATTCCTTTTGAGATTTATATATATACAAGCCAATATGTGCCCGATTCTTCGAACGGGCTTTTTTTTAGAATATGCTTGACACATTATAGTTTTTTAGTTTTGTTTTTGCAACATACATAAAGTAGTATGTTTTTTTTTTGTGGTCAGTATTTTTTTAATTTATTTTTGTTTTGCACACTTTATTATACACCAATTCGATATACAACTAAAAAGGAAAAACAAATAATAATATTTTTTTTTTATTTCTTGCTCAAAGTATGACCACTATGATCGAATTTTGTGAGTTTATTGGGTAATTTAACTCTTTCTGTAAAACAGAACTCACATGTCTTTTAAAAAGTACTGTTAATTCGAAAATGATTGTTTGATATATTTTTTTGCTACAACATTAGTCGTAGATCAATATTTATTTTTTTTTATTTTTTTTTTTGTTTTCGTTGGTGTTATTTGCTATTTATTTATTGTTGCTTTGGAAGCAAACTTAGAATTAAATTTTAAATTCAACAGGAAAAACAATAACAACTGAAACCGATATGAATCATAGTTTATACAACGTATACGACATGAATTAAAACTTTAAAAAGTTGGTCCGGCAAATTTAAACATTGCCCGGCAATATAAAAATTTCCCGCTACATAGTTTATAAGACGTATACACAGAATAGATATAGAACAGAATGCACAATCCCTATATACGCAGTCACTAAAAGTTACCATTTTCCGCAATGCAGCGGTCGCTAGAGACGCTACTATAGTAAAATGTGAAAGGATATCTACGTCTGCCATAAATATATACAATATATATAGGGCCTACATTATCTTTCATTATAGGCTTACTTTTATATAAATTTGATTTAATTACCCATTTTGTTTTGAACATTATATGATGTAAAAATATTTAGTACCCGGTACTGATTTGAAAAAAAAATGGCTTAGACGTAGCTCGGTACCGGTAACTAAATTGCTACGGCTACCGGTACATAAATATATATACTTTTTTAACCAAAATAAAATTTTGAAATTATGAAGGGAAATAGGCATATAATTCATAATGAGTTAATATGAGGTTGTTTATGCTGTTGTTTATCCTTTATGGAGTCAGGAAAACCATGCAGTTTGACATGCTCTTTTTTTCGATAATCAGTCGTTTTCGTTTTCATTGTTGTAGTTTATTACACAACCGTTCATGCACATTTTGCCTGAAATATTAGCTTTGGGTGTTCGAACTTGTAGATTTGAAGAAAATGACGTTGTAGGCTAAATAAGCATAAATATAGAGTGTAACCAGGACCGCTGCGTTTAAATAAGCTTAGTATGGCGTCGGTATTACTGCCCAAAACAGAAAAAAAATGCGATTGCGCATTCTGTTTTATACCTATTCTGTGGACATATACAACACGAATAAAAAAGTGAAGGAATTTTTTATTTGCCAGATACAACGTAAGATACCCATTAAAACCATTAATCATTACCCATTATAACAATTTAAAAATATCCCGCTATAAATTACGACGCAAATTAAAACGTGAATATATTTTGTTCTATTCATTCATAAAGTACATTAGCAAAGGTTGAAGCGAAGTTAATTAAAATGAATACGCAAAATTCGATGACGCCATAAAAAAAAAAAGACAACCAGCTATCCCTGCGCAAACTTTGATGACGTCATCCTAAATCTCAACGCCATCCTTTTTTTTATTTTCTTAGCGCGATCGATCGAAAAACTATAAAAAGTTGGAACGGCAAATTCAACATGAACCCAAAATATGTCGTTTTATTCGCGTTTTTTGACCAAACTGACCACTGCGGTCATTTTAATTTTTTTTAAACCTTGACAGTGTTCACCGCCGTAACGCAAAGAATATTTGTAGCAAATTTCACGTTTTTATGTCCAGTATTTAAAAAGATTATGCGGTATGTACATACCCAGCCAGCCAGCCACATACATACATACATACATACATATTCCTTTTGAGATTTATATATATACTAGCCGATTATGTGCCCGGTCCTCCGAACCGGCAAAAAGTTATGTTTACATACACTCTAACTACTCAGGCAGTTATAATGAGATTTCCCGCATGAACTACGACACGAATTTAAACGTGAGGTAATTTTTTATTTGCCCGCTACAACATGAATTACCCGTTAAAATCATTACTCATCACCCATTATAACAATTACAAAATTGCCCGCTATAAATTACGATGCAAATTAAAACATGAATATATTTTGTTCTATTCATTGATTAAGAACATTCGACAGTAATTTATTTTTTTTAATGATTGTTTGATATATTTTTTTTACGACAAACATTAAGTCGCAGACCTATGTTGTGTTGTTTTTGTTTATTTGCTATTTATTTATTTATTGTTGCTTTGGAAGCAAATTTAGAATTAAATTTTCTATTCAACATGTAAATAAATAACAAATGAAACCCTTATGAAATAATGTTTATAAAACGTATACGACACGAATTAAAACTTTAAAAATTTAGTTCCGGCAATTTGAACATTGCCCGGCAAATTAAACATTGCCCGGTAATTTAAGCATTGCCCTGTAATTTAAACATTGCCCGGTATTATAAACTTTGCCCGGTATTATAAACATTGCCCGGTAATTTAAACATTGCCCGGTAATTTAAACATTGCCCGGTAATTTAAACATTGCCCGGTATTATAAACATTGCCCGGTAATTTAAACATTGCCCGGTATTATAAACATTGCCCGGTATTATAAACATTGCCCGGTAATTTAAACATTGCCCGGTAATTTAAACAATGGCCGTTACCAAGGCGATAAGCCTAAAGGTGCCCAGTTCTCGGAACTGGATAAAATAACTTATGGAGTTATAAACAATAGTCTTAAGCGGGCATAAAGTATTTTCCGGTAACTTATACCATTTAAATATTGCATTTTACAAATTACGACGCAAATTAAAACAAAATTTTGTTCCCTTCTTAAACGCATAAATACGCAAAATTTGATGACGCCATATAATTATAAGCTTAAATATAGAGTGTAACCAGGACCATTGCGTTTAAATAAGCTTAGTAAGGCGTCGGTATTACTTCCCGAAACAGAAAAAAAAATGCTAAATCTATTTGCTTTGTCCTATGTTTGTAAAGTTTTAAATTATTAATTAGCTTTAAGTCATGTATTCACAGTGTAAAGTATTAAAGTAGTGATAGATTAAGAAAATCAACTACAGTATTGGTAGTGTAAAGAATTTATGTTGTTTACGGCACGTAGACAATTTAAACATGAAGAAAATTTGTTCCCGTCATTGAGTTGAGATAATAAAATCCATGCACATAGTTTGATGACGTCAATTTAAACATGAATGAAAAATGTCCCTTCATTGCTAAAAAATCCATGCGCAAAGATTGATGACGTCATAAAAATAATCTCAGCGCATCCTTTTTTTTCTAACTTTGTGACGAAAAACTATAAAAAGTTGTACTGGCAAAGACAATGTGAATCAAAAGTTGTGTTTTTTTCGCGTTTTTTGACCAAACTGACCACTGCGGTCATTTTAATTTTTTTTAAACCTTGACAGTGTTCACCGCCGTAACGCAAAGAATATTTGTAGCAAATTTCACGTTTTTATGTCCAGTATTTAAAAAGATTATGCGGTATGTACATACCCACATACATACATACATATTCCTTTTGAGATTTATATATATATATGATATGATATGATATGATATGATATGATAGCAGGTATAATAGATATGTTGTTTCTTACAAGCATCACCGGATTCATTCAAAGTCATTTTCACGAGATGCTCGACGTTCTGTATGTCTTAATAGTATGTGGCTCTGTGAGGCTCTCTATCCATCAATCCACGAATCCTGCCAGAATCCATACAAATATCCATCCATCCATATCTCTATCTATCTACCGCTTTCGTCTTTTTTTTCTCTTGCATTCATTCGCTTTCTCTTTTACTCGTTTCTTTCTTCTTATCACTGTCCATTTGTTCTTTCTGTCCCCCTCTTTCTCTCTCTCTCGCACACACACACAATAGTCAATTTCTTTTCTTCCTGTATGTCATCTCAGATTCCTTTCAATTTACTCGCCTTCTCCCTCTCGTTCTCAACCCTACCCTCTCTCCTTAACTTTGTCATTAATTATTTCTTTTCCATTTCTCTTTTCTTCTCTTTGTATGTATTTTACCCCGTCATTGTTCACATATTTATGAACATACATAACACAATTCATTCATTTCATTCTCTGAAACCAGCAAGACAACTAATTACTCTAAGTGTTCAATGCCATATTTTCTACGCCCGCTCCCTGGTACTCTTACGCCTTACCCCCCCCCCCTACTACTACTCCCCCTAGTCACCACTGCTCCTTTCTGACCAGGAAGCCATCTTACGGGGTTGGACGAGCGCGTCAGGTATCGGGGCATCCATCGATTCCGACGTTTTATCGCTTCATCCGCTGACCGGGATCCACCCACACACGACCCTCCCCCAAAAACATGTCGGGATTCTATAGATCAGGGGTCGGCAACCTTTTCGTAATAGCGTGCCAAACTATAATTTCTAACGCATTCAGCGTGCCAAAGGCCACAAAAGTATCCTGCCCTTTTCTTGTGGAAGAGACTTGAATTGCTTTTTTTTTAGGTCTTTCGCGTGCCATTTGGCACGCGCGTCGTAGGTTGCCGATCCCTACTATAGATTCTGTTGTTGTCGGTTGTAGTTTACGTTTGAACTTTGAACACTGCATACCGGCAGTTAAAATTGGAGGCCATGTCGAGGGTTCTCACAAAAATACTATCAGATTCGTTTACTGTCGCTATGAGAAATGTTGGCTCCGTCTTTTCATGTCACGTGACAAAGACTTGTTAACATCGTGTAGTTTTCGCAAGCCGTTAATGTTAAAAGCCATAAGACTTTATTTTTTAAATGCCCAAATGTTGCAGTAGTGTAAATTTATCTTATATTGCTCACTTATTCTATATACAAAAGAGTTGTATGAAGATACGCCAATACAATTTCTCGGGTGATGTGCTGAAAGAACAATTTCGTCAAAATAATCATAGAATTTGATCTAAAAATTGTATTGTGGGAAACATCAGAGCTGGGTAGACGTATTGAAACATCCACCCCCAGCCTTAAAACCTAGCCTTCACCGGGACTCGAACTGTTCCTCAGGACAATCTGGTACTAGATCATGTGTCTCCATATTTAATACGAGTGTATAGTTTATACATTTGTACAGTTCATACTAATTACGCTTGATACATAATAATATCTCTGTGTGCCAATCAGGGGCGAAGCCACGGGAGGAAATGAAGGCTTAGCCCCTGGAATTTAAACAAAATATCTTTTTCAACAGATTTTAAAAAAAATGTGTAGATCTACTAAATTTTGCTAAATATTTGGTTAATGTTCGTCACGCGAAAGTTCAGACTCCCCCCCCCCCCCCCCCCGGAAAAAATGTCTGGCTTCGCCCCTGGTGCCCATGTCAAATTGGTTAGCGTGTGAGTATTCACATGTGCTCGGATTTTAAATGCCGCGCTCGTCTTGGTAATAGACGATTGGCTTGAAAGCAGGTTAGAGAATTCCAGTTGTGCGAACGTCAGCACAGTGATGTGCACTGCACCGCGAGACCCCTGAAAAAGTGGGGGGGGGGGGACTTTGAAATGTGTCGCGGAATTTCCCCCTAAACAACCATGACACTTTAGGACAACGGCTGCTTTCTCTTTTTTTTTTATTGCACTCGTAAAGCTTCGTCACTTTTCTCTCTCCCTCTCTATTTTTGACAAATCAACCGTTCATAACGGGTTTTTTTTATTTTTGTTGCCCAAAAGCTTTTCATTCAATGATTCCGAACGCCAGAACACTATAGCGAGAAACGTTGTTTTTTTTTTGCTTTCAAACAACGAGCTTAAGAACGAGTAACGTTTCCAAAAATAAAGAGGTTCAAATTCGTTTCTTTCCGGTTTAAAATCTTAGGCTTGTAACGTTGTTGGTAATTTCATTGTATTTGTAGGAACAAATCGTGGGTGTGCTTTTCTTTTTTCGGTATGCTTGTGTGTGTGAGATAGAGAGAGAGAACTATGCGAAAGAAATAACCATTCTCTCTTTCTCTCATACGTGATAATATGGATAGATATATGGATGGATGTCACTTTAAGGTACACCTAGACAATCTGCCGCATCGATAACTTTACTATAATATGGTACAGCGTTAAGCCTGTTTATCCTCCATAGCGTGATGTGACTCGCCGAATGTCTGCGGCGATCACGCAGGTCGGAGCTCGGTGGGCGATTATAGCGGCCACGCCAGCCTGACATCGTGGCGTTAAAGGGAATCAGGTCAGATGAGATCGAATTCAAACGCCGAATGAAAGGGATTTCTCCTGGTATGATTTACTGAGGGGAGAATTTCCATTAATGTCTGTAAGCCTTTACCGCTGGCCGGTAGTTCCAGCACACTATACAACACACACACATGGCATTTTTATATTCCTGTATATCTATTTATCTATGTATCTATTTATCTATGTATCTATGTATCTATTTATCTATTTATCTATTTATCTATTTATCTATTTATCTATTTATCTATTTATCTATTTATCTATTTATCTATTTATCTATTTATCTATTTATCTATTTATCTATTTATCTATTTATCTATTTATCTATTTATCTATTTATCTATTTATCTATTTATCTATTTATCTATTTATCTATTTATCTATTTATCTATTTATCTATTTATCTATTTATCTATTTATCTATCTATCTATCTATCTATCTATCTATTAATCTTTAGGCCTATATCCATCATCTATCTATCTATTATCTCTCTATCTATGTGTATCTTTACTACCTACTACTATCAGCTACCTATCATTCTCCATTCCTCTCTCTTACCCTTTCGGCCTTCTCCCTCAATTCTCAATGTCCAGTTCTCCCTTTCAAACCCCCACTCATCCTTCCATTTATAACTCTCCGACCCACTATTTTCCCCTCTCAATTTTTTCACCCCCCCCCCTTACACCCCCAGGCCGCTCTCTTCCCGTTCTCCCTTCTCCGATGATTTCTTTCGTCTTTTCTTTCAATGTTTGCTCCTCGTTTACTTAAGCTAACATAATTTTAAACTAATATCTTATTTATATAAACTAGTAGGCTAAAACGAAAGCGTACATAAAATAAATCAATCATATAATCATAGACTATAATATACATGGACCGCTTGCTTTAGTATTTCTGCTATATGATGACTCGAAAGACTGCTTTTCGGAATTTCCGATTCGTTGTTTCCTTTGCACTTCCCTTTTATTGAATCGCTTCGATTTTCTCAATGAAAAATTAAAATTAATATTGAAAGTTTTATACAGCGGAAACATTTAAGAAACAACGAGGTGCGTAGAAGTCATTTCAGACAGCGTTATTGGTTGCGCACGCAAAAAAAAAGTTCATATAAGCTTTAAAAAAATAGAGCAAGCGGTCCATCTTATTATAGTCTATGATATAATCAAAACTGTTGTTTTTTTATTCTGAATTTTTATGATGCTATGGCGCCAAGCAGAGAAAAAAAAAAAGAAACATCCCACAAAAAAGACTTTATACCAAAAAAAAAAACAACTTACATTATAATATAGATATTAAAACTAGAAGGAGGTGGGGGGAGGGGAGGGTGCTAATACTTAGCCGTGCTGTATATAGAACGAATTAAATTACTGCACATTTTGAGAACATTTGAACATAATTGTTTGTTAGTTCAGGAGTTTCTAATGACTACATTGGGGAACACAAGCTACTTTATGATGCAAAAAAAAAAAATTCCTTTGTTCATTTCAAAAATAATTTCTCCCGTTGACTTACGGGACTAATAAGAAAAAGTCTTTAACTCTTTCTATACGTAAAATCAAGCCGAGCCATAATGTTACGGCATACAGTATGGCAAAACGTATAGAAAGAGTTAAATTAATGTGAATGTTTGTAAGCATTGGCGGAATTAAGTTGTTTTTTTGTATTTTAACGTATAATGTGTATGATTTCAATCTCATATCTTTTATCTAGTTATACCAGGAACAAGGTTTGACAATCATCCAGGCAACATAATTCACGTATAAATGGTAGAGAAAGAGAGGGGAGGGGGTGGAAAGAGAGAGAGAGAGAGAAAGATAAACAAAAATGGCCAAATAAAAAAAAAGGTTTTTAACAAGACTGCACATTTTGTGTGTAATATCATAGACTATAATACACATGGACCGCTTACTTTAGTATATCTGCTATATGATGACTCGAAACACTGATTTTCTGAATTCCCGATTCTAAATAAAGTAGTTGCTATAAAGTAGTTACTATACTAGTTCCGTTTTATTTAATCGCTACGATTTTCTGAAGTAAAAGCAAAATCGAAAGTTGTATACAGCGGAAACATTTATAGATCAGTATATGCGCACAAAAAAAAGAATTAAAGCTCTAAAAATAGAGCAAGCGGTCCATCTTATTATAGTCAATTGACAAGTCTTAATTAGGTGTGACCTTTTGAACTGGAATGATCGTGAACTTCCGGTGAACTATACCGCCATTTTCGTAAACAAAAACCATGCATTTGGTGCTGTTTGACAATTGATTTCAACATCGACAGCCAGTCTGGTCTTTTAGAAATATACAACGGCTATAAGATTAGTTATGAGGAATCCGTTTTAACATCAAAAGTGAGTAGGCGATAATTAATACTCAAAGTGTTAGTCGCGTTATGCTAAATGTAGCTTTTGTTTATAAAATAAGTTAGTCAAGAGTTGCGTCCTTGGTAATTAAAAAAACAAAATGCGGAGATTCATAAAAAAACAAAATCACGAAAATTATTTTGCATCAAGCAATTAGTCTGGGATTATAAATAGGGGATTCTTCAAATCTGACATTCACAATCCATCGTTTTCTTTTGGCGCCATCTTTTGGAAATGAAATACAATTTAATTCTCTACATATTTTCGTACAACCAGTAACGTAGCACACAGACATGTTTGGATGCAAATAATCGAATAAGACCGGAAATGTTCTTCTTTTTTACCTTTTATGCATGCATAATCGTTAAGAATTGTCAATGATAATAGGAATAATAGGCCTACAAGTATTCATTTAAAGTCGAAAATATGCGATTTAATAAAACGGAGATTGTATAGTATAGCAACTATTTTATTTAGAATAAGGTATTACAAAACAAGAAGATAAGAGTAGAAAAAAACTAAAGCAAGCGGTAAATGTGTATTATAGTCTATGGTAATATTAACTATTTTATGGGTACTCTATTCAAGTAAACCATAGAAAATAGAACATGATCCGTTTATTGTTAACTTCAATTTTCTTCTTCACGCAGATACATTTGCAACAGCTTAACTAAATGAAATTATCTGTAATATCAAAAAGCAAAGTACTAGATGCACCTATAGCGTTGCATTATGAATTTCGAAAGTTAAAATAGATATTCGGCAGATGACCGAAAGTCAATATTATTTTTTTCCGAAAGCGAACAGAAAGTTAACTTTTTTGGATTCGATCAAAACCGAAACTACACAGAAAGAGGCCATGTGCCTACTTTCGGCGCAGAAACCGAATTTCAGTCGTTCTCTAAGAGAGAATAAGGCTTTGTTCAAACCGAACAGATGTTATACCTTAGTTACTTGTTACATTTTTCACCGAGCTCTTCATTTGAAGAAGCAGAAGAAAAAAAAAACCATACCATTATCGCTCGTGGTCTAATCCTTAACGAGAGAAGTGCATGCCCTTGTGTCCTTAAACGTATGTTGTGTGTGTGTAAGTAGACGCAGTGAGGGGCTGAACGAGGGGGGGGGGGTAATGAACAAACAAGCCAAGTTCTTAGGGAAAGGAAGATGTAGCCTACATGTAATAGCAGTGACTTGTGCATGTATACATTTTTTTCTTCAGATCTTAGATTACCTACCGGACGTTTGCACAATTGTGAGACATAACTAGCCAGCATTTCGAAATCCTTCCTTCCCATAAGCACACATCCCTCCCCCTCCCCCCTTCCTGATCGGGTCCAAGATCGATCAAAGCCTGATAGACTTCAAATGTAAGTCTAGTTGTTATATTAATGGCTCTTTCAATATTTGTGCATACTTGATGAATCCTTGAAAATCGATAAGTTCCTAGCCATAACAGGCAGTCTGCCAAAGACCTTTAAGTGGAAACATTTTTTTTTTTCCTTTAGCTTTGTTGTTTTCTTGTTGTTTTTGTTTGTTAAAAAAAAAAATTAGAAAAGAAATTAGAAGCTGGCACGAGCTTAGCAGAGCGTTCCGGAAGTTGCCACGCAGCGGAGAGAAGTTGGAATAGGCTTTTAAAAAAAAATAGTCTGACGAGTTAGTCGTGGTGGAATAGCATCAGTACTCGAGACATTAGTTAGAGGGTTAGCTGTAATTTAAAAGTTCATTCGCTGCTCTCCTGCATATGCGACCTGCTCAGGCGGAACGATACTTAAGTGGCTTTTGGACATTTGAGTTATATATATATATATATATATATATATTAAATTTATACATTTGTTAATGAGGTCTTGGAAATGGCTTTCATTTGGTAGAACATTTAGATCTAACAATATACTTCTATTCATTACTTCTCTGTATCACTTTGCAGTCACCAAACGTAAACATAGAGTTTTGAGAAAAGAAGAGTTTAAAGTATTTCTTTTTAATTGTGTTAACCCCCTCCCCTAAAAAAAACCAACTCTTTCCACATGTAACATATAAGTATGTTAGCCTGTTGGAAAGGGTATAACATTTCAAATCATTTCCCTATTCCAGTGACAGTTTATGTCGAATAAAACGCGTATTTAATTAATTATTTTATGTTATTTCCGAGTCGTAAAAAAAAAACACAGTAATTATGAGTTAGTAAAGTATCCCGTCGGACCAAATTGATCCATAGGGCCAGGGAAGCAGCGTTCGCCAGTTTCTGTGGCCACGGCTTACTAGGGGATTGTGTGGCCAGTCCAACGCCCAGCCGTCTTTACTCTACCCCAACTGAAGTCAGGTACCCATCAGAGCTGGATAGACTCAGGGACACCGCCCTCCCCCCCCCCCCCAGACCCAGGAACAAATCCTAGCCATTCACCCCCAAATTTGAATTAGAACTAGATAATTTCCATTTTAAAAAAGTACCTCTCATTCTAGCGACATAGTTTTTATGGACATCCGAGAACTCATCCCACAAAAAATAAAACACTTTTATCTCTAATTAGTTGCAGCGACTTGAGTACCATTTCGTCCGCAACGAGTCTCCTATTTGTTGAATAATTTATAAACGTTTCATGGGTTAATGTTTGAACGAAGTTTATTGGCGGCCATGTGTCTTTTTTTTTCTTCTTCATTTCATTCTGTTTGTATTTTGCTCGATATACTGACTACCTACTGCACTAGCTTGAAGCTTGACCGAAGAAAAGGAAACGGTTAAAAAAATTGGAGGTTGGGGGGGGGGGGGGGTCTAAAGTACCCTTTAATAACAACTATCAAAATAATTCAGAAAATGGCCGTCTGAGATTAATTTCTATAATGTCTTAAACTCTAAATGCATCTATTATATTGGCAGTGCTGGTCGAGTGGTCACTTCGTCCTACTGTATTTCACAATACATATTATACGGCTCGAATCTCAACATATAATTACCTGTCTGTTTCGAAATGTGCGTAATTGTCTGTCTCTCTTTATTTTTGTCCAATTACAAAGACCTTGATTGTCCTTCGAATGTTCTACAGCAATAATAAGTCTTAACCAGGGGCGAAGCCACGAGTGGCTAAGCCCCCCCCCCTCCCCCACCTGAAATTTTTGAAAAATATTATGTCAACGTTGTTTTTTTTTTAAATAAATGTTTGTCACGCGAAAGTCCAGCCCACCCTGGAAAAAATGTCTGGCTTCTCCCCTGGTCTTAACCACTAGAACAATTTTTAGAAGTAAATGTAATAGAATTGTTTACATTTTGTCCTTGGACTTTTAGTCTTTTTTTTTTTTTTACTGTCGGTTGCTAATGCTGATTCCATATGTTTCAACGGAAGAAAGAGAAAAAAAAAAGAAATGCATTGTTACATGGTACGATTAGATTCGTAAAAATGCCAATCTGTACAGCCCATCTCTTGTAGTTCCACATGCACAATACATAACAAGCAAATTATATGACACTGCCACACATACACCCCCACACACTCACAAAGACACCCACACACGCACCACACACACACGCACCACACACACACCCACACACACCACACACACACAAACATCGTTTGATGATATTGGGATGATGTCTTCGCGTGATTTCAATACATTTTAATGTCATTTACTCTTTATGTTGTCATTAGAGTACAAAACACAAGAGGGAGGGGATAGTTTTTGTTGCTGTTTTTTTTAAATGTCAAGGTTACTTTTTTTTCTAACATATTGGTTCAGTAGAACTTTGTTTGAAAATCTCAAGGTCAATTGTTTTCTTATTAATCGGGTTTTTATTAAAATTGTATTAAAATCTGAAGGTTATTTCATTTACGTACATATTGGTTCAATATTAAATTAAAATTAACATTCTGACAATCCGTTCTTCTAATTGACTTCAATTGAGATGTGCGATGGGAAGTTAGTGTCTATTTGTGATACACACAACATTGTTTTATTAACATACGAGAACTCAAACAATCACAAACATAAGCTATGCATGTGTGTGTTTATATATATATATATATATATTTATATATATATACAGCCATAATTCCGGTGTTTTTACTCTCACTGTTTGCACGTGAAAGTCAGCTAAAATCGTCAATAAGCTTGGAATAACTTCTTTCCCTAGTTATTAAATATGTACTTTTAGTAGTAATAGTGAGAGACCTTAGTTTGACAGTCCCCCCTCCCTTCCCCCTTGTGTAGTCTCATCACTTGGCTGTGAGTGCGCGACAGACATTTTCTTTGGAGGGAGGGTGGATGGCGAATGTAATAGTAAGTTCATTATCTCCGTGAATGGTAGCCTGTGTTACTGGGAATCTCAAGCGTTAATCTATTCATTATTGGATCAGGCTGAAGTCCCACGAGCGATCGATAAGGACCCATCACTTCTTTGGTCCTCAAACTGTGTGGTGTTTACCCCCCTACTACTACCTGTCAACCCCTTTTTTCTTCTTCTTCTACTTCCTACCAAAATACACATTAGACTCACTTGAGGTCCTGTAGATGGCATCCTTCTTTTCCCCTCTTCATTCACTTTCTCTTTTCTTTGGTCTACAATTGGCGGTGGTCTAGTGGCAAAGTTTTGGATTGGCAATCTCGGGCTCAAATCAGCGTAAATACCTTTTTTCCCCCTCTCCTCACCCCTGATGGTCACCCAACCTTGCTGATGGTTACCAGACAATATTTGAGGGAAAGCAAAGGTGACTGGGCATTGTGCTCGCCACACAATCCCCCCAGTGTGCGCCGGCAGATGAACTGTGTTTCACTAAATGGAGAATAAAAGTTTTTTTTTTTTTTTAAGGAATCGTTAAGTGGGTAATTGTTGGATTCAACATCCTTTGGCTGTGTTGACATACAAACCTCTGCCCTCGATCCAGGTCTCGAAATTTGAACTGCTTGAAGACTTCTTACGCACATGTTCGTTGTTATTTTTAACCGACTATCAGTATCGTCGTGAACAAGTTAATAGCTCGCCATTTCAAAACCCTGCAACAGATCGAAAAAAAAAATGATAAAGCCGATTATCACCCCACCCCACACAATCCTGTGTCATATTGATTGCGACAGAAGCATGTTTCTTCCGTGTTCCGGTATGGATTTCTAGATGTTTCTGGAAATGTCTCATCCCTCTCCCTCCACTTGCGTGCACATTCCGTTAAATGCACTTGCACCAGTGCGGGTTTGTAGAGTAGTAAGTAAAGTAAAGTATTCCGTCGGGCCAAAATTGATCCATAGTGCCGGTGAAAGCTGCGTTCGTCAGTCTCTGTGGCCACGGATTGCTAGGGGATTGCGTTGCCAACACAACGCCCACCAGCCGCCTTTACTTTTCCCATCAATGTCAGGCCCGTTACGAGGATTCGAACCCAGGACCATCGGCACGCCAGGTCGACCACCGTGCGCCCCCCCCCCCCGGTCTTGATCCTATTTTTTATTTACTTTTAAATATGAAAGCTTTTACCTGTCACAATTCTGGATTTAATAGTGACTATTAGCACTTAGATAGATAGCAGTGTATAACTAGAACCTTAGATTAGCTTAAGTTTAGCTAGAATAGAGAGAAGGTTAGTCTGACGTCACTATCTTCTCCCTCCCTTACGCAATTACATCTCCCCATCACTCCTTCTCACCTGTTTCTCTACCCTTCACTATACTCTTGTACTACGCCCAAATTCAGAGTCTACTGACTAATACGATTCAACTTGGTACTACATCTTGGTTGAATGGGTACGAATGTGTTAGTTAGAATGTATATATTTTATCCTATGCTATATTAAAGTATTCATATCATGTCTTAATGTATTTATATCTTGTGCTATTTTAACGCATGTGTAGACAGTCATTACTCGATCCCTCACTCACCCCCCCCCTCTTCGCGCCCCCGCCACCCCCCCTTTATATCCCCTCAGCTTAGCGGCACGTTATGCAATTGCTTTGAGACGGTCGTTCCCTGAGCGAGTCATTACTCGATCCCTCACTCACCCCCTCCTCTTCGCGTCCCCGCCACCCCCACCCCCTTTTATATCCCCTCAGCTTAGCGGCATGTTATGCAATTGCTTTGAGACGGTCGTTCCCTGAGCGTTGACCAAAGAACCCAGTTCGCACACATATAACTAATTCTCGTCCGAAACCCCCCCCCCCCCAGCCACTTGAGTTAACTACTTAAAATTCTACCAAAGGGAGATAAATTCCCCCACTCAGCATGACGTCTGTTCAATTGTCTTTCATCTAGACCTCTCCCCCCCCTTTCCGCCCTCGCAACCCCGACCCCCAATCCATTTTTGGCTCCAATAAGCTTTTCTTATGCAAATGTATATTCAATCTAGCCAATGAGAATAGGATGTAATTAAATGTAAGCCAACCAGATTAACCTTGGGTCAGGTGACTAGTGTCCACGAAAAAGCCCGCCCAACTAAACTAAGGCAGATCTCCCCCAGCTCCCGAGCTAGACACATCGTTTTGGTCTAGCTCCCGAATTGTTACTTGGACTTGCAGATACTTAGCCAGTAATCGTAATTTCCTCATTATAGTTACGTAGCCTAACCTTGGATTCCGCAACAACACAGTATATTGAGTGTTAGACGTTCCTGTGCATATATCTCAAGCATTGTATCTCCCCTGCATGTTAGTATGTGTATTTCATCATTGGATATTGAATTTGAATCATAAATAAACACCTGAAACGTAACCAGAAACTTGCTTGCCTAACTTAGAACTGTCTGTTTGTGTGTGTTTAACAACATCTAAGCGAGCCAGTAGAGAACAAATAAATATTCCAGGTCAACCACAGCATCGGCACCTCATACCTCTAAGACAACCAGCCATTATTACCCCCCTCTCAATTGCCACATCGTGACAAAGTGGGACCTCGTATCCGGGATTATCTGAACTTCAAGCCGTTCAGCGCACTGTCAACAGCAACAACCCGAGGACTACGCCGATTCTGAAACCGACCCTGGATGGGGGCTCATCTCTCTACAACACAAAGACTCTAAGCCAGCAACCAGACCCGTCATCCCAACGCCAGCAACCAGATCCATCAACCCATCAAACCAGGCTCGCCACTTTACGCAGCCTACGCCACCCCAGCCTACGCTTACGCCACCCCAGCCTACGCCTACGACACCCCAGCCTACGCTTACGCCACCCCAGCCTACGCCTACGACACCCCAGCCTACGCTTACGCCACCCCAGCCTACGCCTACGACACCCCAGCCTACGCTTACGCCACCCCAGCCTACGCCTACGTCACCCCAGCCTACGCACCCCAGATACGCCAACCTAAGCCACCCCAGATTCGCCACCCCAGCCAACTCACCCCATTAAGCCAGGCTCGCCACACTACGCCAGCCTACGTCACCCCAGACACACCAGCAACCAAACTTGCCACCCCATTACGCCAGATTTGCCGCCCCAACCGCCAGGTCGCCACCCTCTGGCCCCGCATCAACGTACCGGCACCCGAGACGTCAGCAGAGAGACCCACCGCCGCCGCATCAGCCTGCCCGACAACTAGAGACCGCCGAGAACCCGACAACTGCCCTGTCAACCTCCCCGTAGGAACCCGCCGTAGTTCCCGGTATCCAAACCCGGGAAAATAGTCACTAACATTAAACGCTAATCCAGTCCCGGCACGGGGAAAGAGAATTCCAAACCAGCCCGAAGTTATCTGCACCAACAGCGCCGAGCGCCATATAAACGATAACTTTATGATTGGATATACGTGTGTTAGTGTATGTGTGTAAAATTCTGGAATTGCTGTCTGGTGAGTACCATTTTGAGTTGTATTACGTTAGCTAAACTCTGAACCCCAACACCCCTCCTATATTTTCCTTTCCTATCTCGCTATATCTCTGTCCGCCTCTAGTATCTTAATCTCGCCTCACTCTGTTACCATGGCGGAAGGTGTACTATTGCGTAAGCAGTTGAGAGAAGAGGCTATAGCTATAGGCTACATTGACTCAGACATCACTAAATACGTAGTAGAGCAGATAGCGGCCCATGAGGCCAAGAGAGAGAGAGCAGAACAGGTAGCTAGAGAGGAGAGAGCAGAACAGGTAGCTAGAGAGGAGAGAGCAGAACAGGTAGCTAGAGAGGAGAGAGCAAAGCAATTAGAAAGAGAAGATAGGATTAGAGTAGAACAATTAGCTAGAGAGGAGAGAGAGAAACATAGGTTAGACGAGGAAGCACGCAGGGCACACGAATTCAGATTAGCTGAATTAGCAGCAAGTGTTAGGGCCCCCGATAACAACGACAACCCAAACTCCCCCTCATCATTTAGTTCAGCCACCCCCAACCATCCCCTCCCCAGACATGCTTCTCTATGGACCGACGTCCACGACCCCCGTTTAGAACAGTTTGACATTTACCTCCGGCGGTTTAGCGACTGCATGGAGTTGAATGAGGTCCCCCCAGAATTGCATTGTAGGATCCTCGTCTCCACTCTGAGAGGAGAGGACTACGAGGCTTACTGTAAACTGGCCCCAGAAGACAGGGAGTCATGCGCTGCACTGAAAAACGCGCTCTTAAACCGGCACCAGTTGCACGCGTCCCACTACCAGAAAAAGTTTCGGTCGTCCACGCTACGACCAGGGGAGAATTACACCCGATTCGCAGAACGAATACAATCCTACCTTCTTAAGTGGGTTGAGTTGGGAAATATCGAGCAGTCATTCGACGGTATGGTCACCCTCCTAATGACTGAGCAGGTAGAGTCACAAATGACACCTAAACTCAAGGCCTTCCTGATACAACACGGGATCGAAGGGTTACCCTCCTCCCTACAAAGCGCAGATAGATTTCTGCAAGCCAACAAGGTAGAATCATCCCACCCCCGGGAGAAATCTCTCTCACATCCCGCTTCCCGACGGGAAAATGGGAGGTCGACACGGCCACCGGGCCATCTGTCCCGCCCGGGTCACCCACAGTCACCCTGGAATAACTGGGACAACCACCGCACCAACCCTCCCCCACTAATCAGTCAAACCAGCTTCCCGTCGTCCCGACCGGGTCCACCCCAACCCAGACCCCCCCCCCCGCCCCCTCAAGACTCCCGACGTGCGGGCCAACCATACCAACCGACCAGGGCACAAACCGGCACCGGGCAAACCCAATCGACTCGACAAGGTAACTCCACTGGGCAACAGCCTAATGCACATACAGGCCCTAATCACTCCCGGAACCCCCCCCCCCCCGAGGAGTATACACCATCACCCTTTGCCCTGCGGACACCCCCCGGGCGCAAGACCCAGAAACCGACACCTCCCCGCTTACACCCCCCGACAAACCGGAAACCAAGACAGAAAGAAATATAGAGATCAACTCTAAAAGAGCCAGGGCCCTTCTCGACTCAGGATGCCAGATCGATGGGTTCGCTAAGACCTCCTTCGTGAGTCCCTCCGATTACACCGGCGAGTCAATCCAATATAGAGTGGTAACGGGAGAAGTTGAGTCCCTCCCAACCGCCAAGGTTCACATCAAGTCACAACCATACACTGGCACGGCTACCTTAGCAGTCCGAGCCAAATTACCCTATGACGTCATCCTGGGGGAACGATACGTCAACCTTGCCGATGTCCCCCTCCCTCCCCTAGCCTCAGTGGCCACACGCGCGCACCCTGACCCTGTTCCCCACCCTCTCGAGGAATCCCCCACGGCCCACGAATTCCTGCGGGCCAAACAGGAAGACTCGACCCTGGCCCCACTGTTCGCTAAGGTCGGTCAAAACCCAGACCCCCCGAAACCCCACTCGTTTGTTCAAAAAGGGAAACGACTGTTCCGACGGTCCAGCCTCCCTGACGGATCGATCAGAGACCAGCTCATCATTCCCGGTCCCTACCGTAGACAAGTAATGGAGGCGGCCCACGACTCAACCCTGGGTGGTCACCAAGGGCAAGGGTCCACAATCAACAAAATCACCCATTACTTCCACTGGCCCGGCATGCACAATGAGATCAAACGATTTGTAGCGTCATGCCACCAATGCCAGCTCATGTCCAAGGCCCACCACACTAAACCAGTACCGTTAGGTAAACACCCGGTGACCGACACACCCTTTCAGCGGGTGTCAGTAGACCTCGTCGGGCCACTTTCCATAACACGTAAGAAGAACAGGTTCATACTCTGCGTGATATGTCAGGCCACCAATTGGCCGGAAGCGGTAGCGTTGCCGAAAGAGGACGCGAAACACGTGGCCGAGGCACTGTTTACCATTTTCACGAGAGTGGGGTTTCCCGAAGTCCTACTCTCCGATAACGGGCCCCAATTCACCGGTACACTGATGAGAGAAGCGCTGCACATAATGAACACCACCCACATCCGATCCTCCCCCTACCACCCTCAATGCAATGGGCTAGTCGAACGTTTTAACCAAACCTTAATCGGGCTGTTAAAGAAAACCGTCGATGGCCCTCTGGATGAGTGGGACACACTCCTCCCCACAGCCTTATTCGCATATCGGTCCACCCCCCATTCTACTCTAGGCTACACCCCCTATGAGATGCTATTCGGTTCCCAACCCCGTGGGCCTCTAGAACTCCTCAAGCGCGCCTGGACTAATCCTTCCCCACATCCCGAAGAACTCTCCGTCCACGCCTACATCAACAACTTAAAGGCTAGGCTTAACACTGTCCACACTATCGCCTCAAAACACTTAGCCAAGGAGAGTGAGAAACAGGAGAAACTATACAATCGGCGGGCCAAAGAACGCTCTCTGGCTCCGGGCGATAAGGCACTACTGCTCCTCCCCTCCTCTTACAACAAACTCCAGTTAGCATGGAGGGGCCCCTACCCAGTTACAAAAAAGCTCTCAGGCACTAACTACCTCATCAAAGTCGGAAACAAAGACAAAATGTTCCACATCAACCTGCTAAAACAATACCTCGAACGCCCACTCGACGATACGCCCCTTGTAGCAACCGCCATCGCGGAAGAAACAGAAGCCGATGACTCACTGACCGCGTTTCCCTTACATAAGGGAGAAACCATGGATGACGTAGGAATCTGTCCCCTCTTAACCCCTGAACAGATCAAAACAGTCAAAAACTTACTTTCCTCACACTCAGATGTGCTAACTGACACCCCAGGACGTACTAACTTAGAGACGTTCACCATGAAAGTCACGGACCCACGACCCATTACGGTCAAGCCATATGCTATGCCCCACGCCAAACTAGACGTCATTGAGAAAGAAATCAATTATCTGTTAGCCCATAACATCATCGCGAGTTCAACCTCCCCATACAATGCGCCGATAGTATTAGTAAAGAAATCAGACGGATCTCACCGCATGTGCGTAGATTTCCGCCGGTTAAACGCAGTCACTGAATTTCAAGTCGAGCCCATGCCAGACCCTGATTTACTATTTTCAAAACTGAGCAACGCTCAATACTTTTCCAAGTTTGACCTTAGCAAGGGGTTCTTCCAAATAGAAGTGGAAGAGAAGTGCCGCCCTTACCTCGCCTTTACCGCCGACCAAGGCCACTTCGAATTCCAAACCGTCCCCTTCGGCCTAAACAATTCCCCCTCCGTGTTCACTCGCATGATGCGAAAACTGATCCAGCCAATTGACCGACCTGGGATCACCCAATTCGTGGATGACATCTTGATAGCCACGCCCACCTGGGCAGAACATGTGGAAACGATAACCGCTCTACTAGCTAGACTCCGCGAAACCGGCCTAACCGCCAGGCCGTCGAAATGCATGGTAGGTTTCAATAAACTGAAATTCTTAGGTCACATGATCGAAAAGAATAAAATAATGCCAGACGAAACCAAAGTAGAGAAAATTAAGTTAGCCCCTCAGCCCACCACCAAATCAGGTATAAGGTCCCTTCTAGGACTAACAGGGTATTACCAAAGGTTCATACCGCAATACAATAGCATCGCGGCCCCTTTAACAGACTTGACGCGGAAAAACCTCCCGGAAAAAGTCACCTGGTCAACAGAATGCCAGCTAGCGTTCGACCAGCTGAAGGCTGCTCTCACTAGTAAACCCATACTCCGTCTGCCTGACCCGACCCGCCCCTACGTATTGAAGTGCGACGCTAGTGGACGCGCCGTCGGCGCGGCCCTGCTACAACCCGACCCGGAGCACGATAATATGCTGTTTCCCGTAGCATATGCCTCGCGTAAGCTCAATGCCACCCAGATGAATTACAGTACTTCTGAGCTAGAATGTTGGGCTCTTGTGTTTGGAATTGAGAAGTTCCACGCATACTTATACGGTCGCCATTTTATCCTCCACACAGACCACCAACCCCTCACGTTTCTCGCATGCGCA
Source organism: Anisus vortex (assembly GCA_949126835.1). Classification (NCBI taxonomy): domain Eukaryota; kingdom Metazoa; phylum Mollusca; class Gastropoda; family Planorbidae; genus Anisus; species Anisus vortex. The sequence continues at coordinate 8,852,458 of OX421500.1, forward strand.
AAAAACCTAAACAGAAGGTTAATGAGGTACTCCCTCACCCTGTCACAGTACAGCTTCCAGACCATCTACCAGTCCGGGAAGGAACACCATCTCGCAGATTTCCTGTCCCGGTACTCTGACTCAGATCCCGCCCCTGACTCAGGCCCCACCGACACCACTCAAACCCCGGCCTCAGACTCAGTAAATTAGGTATGAATCCACTCTCACGTGTATTCCAAATTGGCCCGGAGGGATGTCACAATTCTGGATTTAATAGTGACTATTAGCACTTAGATAGAAAGCAGTGTATAACTAGAACCTTAGATTAGCTTAAGTTTAGCTAGAATAGAGAGAAGGTTAGTCTGACGTCACTATCTTCTCCCTCCCTTACGCAATTACATCTCCCCATCACTCCTTCTCACCTGTTTCTCTACCCTTCACTATACTCTTGTACTACGCCCAAATTCAGAGTCTACTGACTAATACGATTCAACTTGGTACTACATCTTGGTTGAATGGGTACGAATGTGTTAGTTAGAATGTATATATTTTATCCTATGCTATATTAAAGTATTCATATCATGTCTTAATGTATTTATATCTTGTGCTATTTTAACGCATGTGTAGACAGTCATTACTCGATCCCTCACTCACCCCCCCTCTTCGCGCCCCCGCCACCCCCCCCTTTATATCCCCTCAGCTTAGCGGCACGTTATGCAATTGCTTTGAGACGGTCGTTCCCTGAGCGAGTCATTACTCGATCCCTCACTCACCCCCTCCTCTTCGCGTCCCCGCCACCCCCACCCCCTTTTATATCCCCTCAGCTTAGCGGCATGTTATGCAATTGCTTTGAGACGGTCGTTCCCTGAGCGTTGACCAAAGAACCCAGTTCGCACACATATAACTAATTCTCGTCCGAAACCCCCCCCCCCCAGCCACTTGAGTTAACTACTTAAAATTCTACCAAAGGGAGATAAATTCCCCCACTCAGCATGACGTCTGTTCAATTGTCTTTCATCTAGACCTCTCCCCCCCCCCTTTCCGCCCTCGCAACCCCGACCCCCAATCCATTTTTGGCTCCAATAAGCTTTTCTTATGCAAATGTATATTCAATCTAGCCAATGAGAATAGGATGTAATTAAATGTAAGCCAACCAGATTAACCTTGGGTCAGGTGACTAGTGTCCACGAAAAAGCCCGCCCAACTAAACTAAGGCAGATCTCCCCCAGCTCCCGAGCTAGACACATCGTTTTGGTCTAGCTCCCGAATTGTTACTTGGACTTGCAGATACTTAGCCAGTAATCGTAATTTCCTCATTATAGTTACGTAGCCTAACCTTGGATTCCGCAACAACACAGTATATTGAGTGTTAGACGTTCCTGTGCATATATCTCAAGCATTGTATCTCCCCTGCATGTTAGTATGTGTATTTCATCATTGGATATTGAATTTGAATCATAAATAAACACCTGAAACGTAACCAGAAACTTGCTTGCCTAACTTAGAACTGTCTGTTTGTGTGTGTTTAACAACATCTAAGCGAGCCAGTAGAGAACAAATAAATATTCCAGGTCAACCACAGCATCGGCACCTGATACCTCTAAGACAACCAGCCATTATTACCCCCCTCTCAATTGCCACATCGTGACATTACCTATCATGGTAATAAGTCCGGCTTTTTTTCCCAGTCACCATTCTGTGCCCGAGCTGATACGATGCTACTCGTGTGTGGCTTGAGTACGAGACACCCCCCCCCCCCCCAAAAAAAAAATGTTTGAGAACCCCAAAATAAAATATTAACCACATTGGCACACAAAAAGTATAAGATTGTATTGAGCCGAACAATCAAAGGTTAAATACAAAATTTGTTCCTAGAGATACAACAGTTTACTGTTATCCGCATGAATTATTTAAACACTACCTGTTCCTATGATAATTCCTAACCCATTGACTTTCATAAAGTAACAATGAATCTCCTGACAATTCAAATTATAAAATAAAAATGTTTAGCATTATAGTTATATATATATACTAGTGGTTATGCCCGTCAAAATGACGGAGAAACGAATGATTACAATGTGTTTTGGTTAAAAGAGAAATAAAACAAATAACTAACACTATCACAATAAAATTGATATATACGAGACATAACTCCCATGTCAGCACTTTTTCTATTAACAGATAGGAAAAATGTAGAATTCTTGAAGAATCGATAATTTTAATTTAAAAAAAGAAAAAGTTTTGTTAGCATTTTAGATAATGTGTTGAAGTTAATAAAGGCCTAACATTGAGGGTAAACAAAATTTATCAGGTGATAAGGAGTAGTTGATTCTGGTTTAATTTCACGAATATTAACTGAACAGTTTTCAGTGTAATTATTATAGTTGTCAGAAAACCATGTCCCACGTGCACGCACCGACGTCTACAGATATTCTTTTTTTTTTACGACAGCCATTAGGCTGTGGAACTACCTGGACCAGGCCTCCATCACTGCCCTTACTGTACCGGCTTTCAAATCGTCACTGAAGGGCTGGTCTAAAACTTAAAGTGACACTCTTGTCATCTGTATATAATTGTTGTTTGTGATGTTTTTTTTTATTCGATGTAAATTGTGGACTTTTTCCTCGGTCCTAACGGGGTCTCTACAGTATTATGAAGAAGAAACCTTTGTAGAAAAATAAAAGAGAGAGAGAGAGTGAGAGAGAAAGAGTGAGAGAGAAAGAGAGCAAAAAGAAAAAAAAAGAACCATCGGCGAAGAAGTCAGTAAAAAATCTTAACCCTTACAGTCCCGGGCGCGTATATAGCGGGACTGATGGTATGCATGGGAAAGTAGGTCGGTACGGGAAGGGTTAAACTGTTGTCCTCACTACATTAAATGAAATTAGTTGATATGTTGAAAAATTAAACCGAAAAAGTAGATTTAAATCAAAGTTATTTTTAAAGCGATACATTTTATGTTTTTTATTGTTGTCTTTTCCTCAATATTATATATAGATCTAGGTCTAGTTTAGAAACTGTTTTGAATTTTTATAACACTTGAGGTTTTTATTTAACCCGGAATGTGAGAGCACTTAAAGTTAAGACTCCCTGACCCCCAATCCACTCCCCTCGCCCTTCCCCACACAAAAAACATGTTTGCTGCAACAAGTAAGAAAACTCTGCAGTGGCCGACCCGCGTTCTAGGCAAACGGAACGAATACCTTTAACTGCTCCCACAAATTAGGGCCGAATTAAATCACTTCCGGTTGCATGTTGTGGCTATTTTTTAAATGTTATGTTATACATCTCAGGAAATTTTCTTTAATATTTTTGTTAAGGGGACTTATTTTTCCGGCGCCTATTTAATCTATTTCCGCAAGGTTCATTCACCCATGGGGATTCCTAACCTCCCTTCTTAAAATATTTTCGATAAAAAAAAATAATTAAAAAAATTCTTTGAATATAGAGAATGTCCTGAAATTCTACATTTATTCGCACTAAATTTTATCCCTGTAATCTTTAAAGTGAAACTGTTACTGTAATTCTGATTTTTATTTGTCATATTAAGTAAAAACTTAAGTAGGACCCTTCGGACCAAACTGATCAATGGGCTGGTGAATCAGCGTTCACCAGTTTCTGTGGCCACTGCACACGTTTGTCATATTATTCATATTATAACATCCTTCTCTATAACAATTAAAAGTGTAAAACTAAAAAAAAAAAAAATTTCTTAGTTTTTTCCCCTTCTAACTGATCCTGCCATTGCTCTATTACTGAAGGCTGGTACTAGCCTTATTAGCACGTTCATTTGAATCTGTGGCGACTTCTTTATGGAACAACAACTTTACCTCAGACACTAAGAGAATCTGAGACGAAAGAGTCTTTTTTTAAAAGAGCTTAAAGACCTTTCTCTTTGGCAAGGGGCTGTATGCCTTACATACTAATACAACTGCCACTGCAATTTACACCAAGAGCGCACTGAGCATGCTAAATTTAATGGAATGGATAGAAGCGCAATACAAATTACCTTTATTAATATTTCCCTTGTTAACGAAAACTTTTACCAATATATACTGGACGCGTCTAGTTATTTTTTTTTTCGCCTTTTAATTCCTGTTGTAAAAGTCTATCCATGTGTTCAGTTGACCACACTTGAAAAACTTTTACTCTCCCCCCACCCCTTTCCTTTTCCGAGAAATTGATAAGTCGCACTTCACCTGCACCGTTGACCTTTTTTCCCCACCACGAGCATTGTTGACGTGGGAGACCGAGCTTTGTCCCGCGGGCTCTCTCTGTCGTGTACTCAGAAATGCGATATTGATCTCGGTGGACAGAAAGACGTGTTTAGAATTCGAAGAGCTTCTCAGTATGTCTGATAAGAAAGATCGTATAAGTTGTTGATTTGTTTGTTTTGTTTATAGTTCTGATAACTAAATGTTATACCTCAAAATTGTATGTTGATGCCCAACAGATTTGTAACCGCCAACCGTATCTTCAGCTACTGTATGTGTGCTGGGGAAGGGGTGGGGGAAAGAGTTATTATCGATTGTACTCAGTTCGGCGCCCACCTATGTTGCGCCCTAGTGTGGCGGGGCAGGAAGGCGGGAGGGTCGCGGCGGGGGAGCCAGACTTGCACTTTATTTAATTAATTTCCATTTTTTTATTTCTTCTTTTCGGAACACAGGAGACACGTTAAATGAACCCTGGCCATGGCCTCGCGTCCCCGTGGCTAGCGGCTAATTGCAGACGAGGTTTGTTTTTGCTCCCTGCTGCGGACAGTTCGGTGCCGCGGACTCCAATTTAATTTAAACATTGTGAAAGGCCGGGGCTGTAAACATTTGTTGTTGTTTTTTTTTATATTGAAATTATCATTGAAGTTATTGGAAGAAATAAAAACACTGCTGGTCAGGTAACTCTTAAGAATGAATAAGCCATAAGTGAATTTTAACTTGCATTAGAATTGATGGGCATCCTTGCGTTATGGTTTTGGCGGCATTGTTGTTGTGTTTTTTTTAAATATATAGATATAGATAGTTCACGAGTTCATCTTATGACAGTTATTGTGTCCAGTTAGCAGATTCCCCCATTGGGCGCATGTTTGCTGTTTACGAGTTTTATTGCAACAGATGTCTCAGACATGGTCTGTAATGATGGTTTAAATTTCGGGTAAATGCATTTTGGACCAAGTATTTTTTTTTTCATTTTTACTGGTTTAATGAAGACACGTGTTATTTATGTGCAGGTCTTGGCCTTAGCGGAATCCTTAATATCTTTGGCATATCAAGATAAAACATTTCTATTCTTTTATTTCGGAAGAGGGTCTGAACATATATTTTAAACAAGAGTTTAAAGCTGGCAGGCACCCTATTTGTAATGAGACTAACGTGTATCCGCGCGCTTCCGGTTTCCCGGCGCTGCCTTTCATTATACGGCCTCGACCTGAGGTCAATTACTGGCCGCAAGTCCGGAACGGACGACACCAGATATCGATCCCAGGCCCCCATAACAGGTTATCGATGGCCCTGCTCATTGACCTAGAAAAGTATGCTCCAGTGGCTCCGGTGGTGTTAAAAATCTATAGATTATCCCCCCTTTCCCTACCCCCTCGTTCTACGCCTGAGATGAAAAGCCATAACTCATCAGTTCTGGCCTGAAGCCCGGGTATTAGAGTGAACATTTGGCACACCGGAAGCTGTGTGTGTGTGTGTGTGTGTGTGGACAGTTGATGTTTCATTAGACGAGCATTGTTTGTGGCTATAAAATATGGATGACTTAACCCTTACAGTCCCGGGCGCGTATATAGCGGAACTGAAGGCAGCATAGATAGAAGTAGGTCGGTACTGGAAGGGTTAAAAAGAAAAAGCAGATGCGAACATTCACGTCTGTGCCAACTGTTGAGGGTCGAGACATAGGAAGATTTTTAGTCAGAATCCCCCACCAATATTTGTATTTTACTCATGTTTTATTCATGGTAGTTTATAATTTGTTTATCTGTAGCTATAGGCATGGCATATGTAATTTTGTTCACCGGGCAACGGCGGGCAATTTTAGACTAGTTGCATTTTTTAAAGCTTTCCTAAAATGCTTTCAGTAAGTAAAATCTAATGATTATATTTAGACATGCTGGAGACGGGTGTTTGATTCTCTACCAGGGATAATCCAAACTGTTTGTTAAATTCAAAAGACGGCTTTTTTAAAACCCGATTACAATATTTATTTAAAATAACTTTCCTAAATATTTTCTGTAGATAACTAATAATTATATTTTAAAAATTATTAGTCTCTATAGCCTTCTGTTCATTGTACATTTGATCTTATCTTGTACATTACAGACGCTCCTACTATAAAGAAGATTATTGCGTCCTACGCTCATCCGTGGTCCGAGTCTAGTCTTGCATTTTTATTAATGTTTTAAATGATGTTAGGTTACTGGTTTTCCTGGTTTGTTCATGCAACCCATTCCATGCCCGAATGCCACTTTAGCTATAGGCGTAAGAAATCCCCCCACCCCCGGGCAACGCCGGGCAATTTAGCTTGTATATATAAATAATAACGGTGCTTATATAGCGCATATCCCGTTGCATATATTACAACCTTCGCCGGAATACTTCTTTTCTATTACAGCATTTGTGTGCAACTGTTGTGTGTTTATCTCGAAAGATAAAAAAAAAATGCTGCTTCATTATATGAAGCATCTAGAGCACAGGTTCTCAACGGGGGCGATATCGCCCCCCGGGGGGCGGTGAGAAGCTTTAGGGGGGCGCTGACATTCCCGGGGGCGATTGGAGGGCGGTGAAGGGCAAGTGGGCGGTACAAACGTACCTGATATATTTTAACACCTCAGCTATTTGAATCGATTAGTTTTTGGAGGATGAAATGTGATGTAAACGCAAGTGCTGCTAAATATCTGATATCCCCCAACAGTATGCCTACATATTATTATATTAATAAAAAATAGGAATCGCAGTGACTTTTCGATGAAGTAGGGGTCAGTATTTGGCAAATATAGTGTGCGGTCGGCTGGTCTTGTGATTGGTTCACCGAACTGTCAACCCTGCTGACCGATCACTGTCGCCCTAACATCTGCTAATATTAATGATATAATATTTTGATCTCAGTTTAACCGAGATGTCCTTAATGTATTTTCAGTTATGTATAATGCCATAGAACTATTGTTAAGCGGAATAGATAAGTAGTAATTACACAAACTGGGTAGTTATTGTAATGTTAGAAAATATACATATAAATTCTTTAGTCATAGAATATTTATATAATTTTCAAATACTTTTTACAGTTTGATCATTTCAAAGTTATAGATTGTAAGCCATTTATTTTTTATAAAAGAAAAAAAACAGAAATATTAGCTCAAATAAAACAGGCTAATTATCTTCCTTTAACAAAAAAATGTTTCCACATTTGATTAAATAATGATGCTGAACAAGTTCTGTTTTGTAATATAAGAAGTATTACCGATTATTGCAACCAAAATTTAAACAAAAATAGACAAATTGCTAGCAACACACCAGGCAAACGATTCGCATTGATTTATTTAAACCTTTTGTTAAGGCAATTTTTTGATCTATTAATTCTTACAATATGTTTCCTTTTCAGTTCTTTTTAAAGATAATTAATCACCCAAAGGTCTAGTACGTCTTAAAAAATTGCGGAAAGTATAGTCCAGATGGGCGGAAGGGGTGGGTAGGCGCTAAAAGAAAGTTGGGTTGTGGGGGCGGTGAGAGGAAAAAAATTGTAAAAGGGGGCGGTGAGCCGAAAAAGGTTGAGAACCTATGATCTAGAGTCTTGATTGCAAAAGGTGGGCAAATATATTGTGGACGAACTATACAGAACGGGAGTTGAACCCAAAATAAAATGAGAGGGACGGCGTCCGAACGACCTTATTGCAGACGGTGATTTAGTGTTGGAGCAAACGATCAATGGGTTAAGGATATTAATGCCCTTGGGGCACCATTTTTCACTCACGATCACACAGAAAATGCGGGAATCGAAGTGCATACACACGAGAACTCAAGCATGTTTTTTTTTATTTTTAGGACGTGGATATATCCAAAAAGTACGGATTGTTTTAATGTAACTTAAGTATACTGCAAGCGGCAACTACATCGAACTAGAGGACACAGCGTCTAGACTTGGTTTGGGCTTAGTAGTCTATAGTTTCGAATCAAAAGAACGAGCGTCTTCGATTACTTTATCGGGATGAAATCACTAAGTATTTATCTTGGCCAATCACTCTCTGCAGGCTGGGAAATAAAACATACAAACACTGGATTCATATATACCAGCGATGGCGAACCTATGGAACGCGTGCCACAGCTGGCACGCAGAGCCATTTCTGTGGGCACGCGAGCATTTACCAAAAATGGAACAGGTAAGTTATGGTATTTGGTTTTAATTGCTGTGTTGGCACGTTGAAAGAAATAAGTTGGTCTTGTATTGTACTTTGGGCACGTGGCCTCAAAAAGGTTCGCCATCATTGATATATACCAACATATTATATTGAACAACGTCCGGAAAAAAAAAACGCCTTTGATTTCACGTAGAGAAAAATGTCTTCTAAAGTGTTATGGGTACATCTGTTGTGCTTGATAAAGTTGATAAAGTCTTAACGTGTATAGTCACATAGTGTTACAAGTTGCAATACAATTTGAGCAAATGTATTTATAACAAATTAGCCCATTTTTTTTTTATCCGATTCGATTTCTCGAACGGGTAACGTATAAAATAAAATGAACATCAACAGTTCAAATCCTCGCCAGGTCATGTCTGTAATTCAAAAATGTAATGGAAGAAAATAAAAAGGAAGAAATGGTTTGGAATTGTGCAGGTCACTGCCTTGGCTCTACATCTCTGTGTTTTTCTACCCCCCCCCTCTTTTCTCCATTTTCTCTCTGTTTGTCTATATCTCTGCTTGTATCTTATATGTTACAGACGCTCCTTCTATAAAGAAGATCATTGCTTACTACGCTCATCATTGGTCTGAGTCGATAGCCTTGCATTTCTATTAGTGCTTTAAATGATGTTAAGTTGCTGGTTTTCCTGATTTGTTCAGGCCACCCGTTACATGCCCGGATGCCACTCGGGAAAAATAAGAGTGCTTTTCATCCATCCATAATTCATGTGTGTACTTTATTAAACTATAAAAAAAAGAATATACTGAATTAGAAGCAGCGTGCTTTATTATTCACACGAAAACTTTTAATCAAATTCATGTATTATTTAATTCCTACCTTCTTTTTGTTCAACGATAACGTCGACGTATAAAAAGGCTTAAGACAAATACAACCGGAACAGCCTTGTGTATACCAAAACAAAATTATAAAGAAAACTGGTACTTGGCAATCTTAATTAAAAAAAAAAAATACATAGAAGAAGAAAAATAGAATAATTCTTAAAATGTTGTGGAATTTTCTATTGAAGGGCTAAAAGACAAAGATAAATACAAATGAATCATATATAATTATAATATAATAAAAAAAATAAAAATATTTAGAGAGATAGATGTAGTCCTATCTAGAGGTAGATCTAGAATAATCTAGAATAATCTAGATATAGATAGATCTTGAGATAGATAGGTTTAGAAATAGCTTGATGAGTGCGTGGGTGAGTGGATGGATACACCAAAATAAGATAGATACACGGACAAGTAGGGATGGACGGACAGACAGACGTGCCTTTGAAAACAAAGATGGCTGGATAGAAAGGTGTGCAGATGACGATATATATCAGTAATATAAAAGACAACATAGGTTTTCGAAACTAGACTTCTTCAAATCGAGGTTTTGACTTCCTACGGTTTATTACAGCGTTCGTGCTTTCATTCATCCAAGTAAAAACATGTCTACAAAACCCACAGGGAATAAAAAATAAAATGAAACAAATCAAGTTTATATAACCAATTATCAACTGCTGTATTGAACACGGCAATCAATATCTCTCTGCTAGTGTTCTGTGTCATGTTCTGAGGTGGGCGGCGAGGGCTGTAAAGTAGAGAGGGGAAAAATAAAAATAAAATTTAAACAAAAAAACTAAATAGAACTAGAAGTAGAAAGGGGAGAGACTGGATTGGCGGTTTAAAATATCGATTAGGAGGGAAACCCTACGTTTGAAATGTAAGTAAATAAAAATAAATGAACCGAGCGGTCCAGTAAGACGAACACATTGATCCGTTGACAGCTTTTAAAAAGTTGGAAATATGTCTTGAGTGAGCGAAATAGTATTTACGCGTTTTCGACGGAGGGGAAAAAAATGTCGATAAATTCAATCAATAAATTATGTTTTTAGTTTTTTTGGCCTTTGCCCAGGAGGGGAAGGGTATGTGTGGGAGAGTTTTTATGTGTAAGCATCATTTCCTAGGCCTACTATAATTTTTTTTTACGGAATTTCAAAATTTTAAATTTCCGTTTTAGATTTTTTTGTACAATATAAAAGATGTAGATGTTAAGTCCCAGACGAACTTTCACGACATCTCACTGCTGACAAAGTAAGCCAAGTGGCGGTTATACAAAGCTCTTGTATGGCATTGATCTTTACTGGATACAGAAGTTTCGTTCTTGAATCCTTGGTTAAATTAGGTGGTGTGTGTGTGGGGGGAGGGGGCAAAGTTTATACGCCCACGCAGTTGTCCTCTCCTGGAAGCATCGTCACCACTCGTCGTCTTTTCACCCCCGGATAATAAATAAATAAATCCCCTTTTTTTTTTTGCGCTGAATTTTTTAATCGGAACTTTCTTGGGTTCTGAAATTGAACTCCCCCCCCCCTCTCCCCCAATGTAATTGCACTCAAAAATAAAACACATACATGCATAGTGGGCCGGCTGACATTGGAAGAGACATTATGACTGATGATGTCACACATACACACATATAAGCAAAATGCATGGACCAGAGTCTATACTGACGGGTCAACTGGAAAAGATTTGAAAAATGGAGGAGCCGGCATTTTCATAGAGTGTCCAAATGGAGAACTCCTAGAAAAAGCCACTGTCACGGGTAGCCTCTCAGATAGCACTAGAGCAGAAAGAAAAGCAATTGAGCTTGCTGCAAATATACTAACAAGCCACACTCAAACCCCCAACAGCCGGATTGTCATCTTCACTGACGCCAAAACAGTACTCCAGTCTCTAAGAAACCCAAATGCCCCGATCAACCAGTCACTCAGTACAGAACTTCTAAACTGAGCAAAATAACTAAAGAACTGGTTCTCCAATGGATCCCTGGGCATATACAAAATGAAGGAAATGACACTGCCGACACCTTAGCTAAAGCTGGAGGCAGACAAAACCAGACAGACCCATCTCTACACCCCGAAGAAATAAAGGCAATACTCAAAAGGAATGAATCCGAAAGATGGTCTGAGCTGCAACAAAACAACCCAAAGATTGATGCTTACTACAAACTCTCCCGCCAATTTCAACACATCATCTTCAGACTAAGGACTGGTCACAACAGGCTAAAGCAACATATGTTCCGCAAACTACGAATCGGAGCAAGCGAAATGTGCCCCTGCGAAACAGCTCCCGAAAATGCGGAGCATGTCCTTCAGAACTGCCCTCTGTATCTTTCTACCCGGTCAGCCATTTGGCCCCTGGGGGCTACCTTCAACGACAAACTGTTCGGTGGACTAGAGCAACTGACAGCCACGGCGCAGTTCATTACAACTATCGGACTTGTTGTCTGAATCCTCCCAATCATAACATTTGAGAACGAAGAAGAAGAAGAAGCACCGGAAAAAACATTTACAGCAAGGAGCGTTCACCTTACACTCTTGCGCATGTTCTGACAAGAGACGCACGCGCGCACACAAACACTCACGCAATTAACATTCACTCACACACAGACACGCGCCACGATAAAAACGCAAATGTGCATGGGCGTCCAAACACGATAAAATTATAAAATTATTTTTTAGCCTTTAGAGAATGACTGGCGACACTGCTTGCCTGGCATAAAAACTTCGGAACAAAAGATTTTGGAATGTGTTGTGTTCGGGGTGTGGAGGGGGGGTCTTCGTGTACCATATATAACGCTTACAGATGTCATATTGAGAACATTCAACAGATAATTTGACATATTTATTGACAACAATGACGACGCACGAATGGATGGCGTGCCCTGCACAATTCCAAACCACTTCTTCCCCCCCCCCTTTTTTTTTGCCCCCCTTTCAATTACATGTTCGAATTACAGTCATGACTTAACGAGGATTTGAACTCTTTTATCTTCACGTCCATAGTTCCAGTCACAGACCGACTACCAAGACATGTAGACAAAAACGTATAAAAAAGGAAGAACCGGAGAACGGAAGGAGAAAAGAAAGAGAATTCGAGGGGTCGAACTGGTATAATTTAAACTTATGATAGATTCCGGCTCGTAGTTTGAAAAGTGACTCAGTATAAATTAAAGGAAACCAGGAAGAATAGCTTCAGTTCTCTTGTGGCTTAGTAAAGTATTTCTGCCCTCGTGGAAACAGAGAACATCTTTTTTGTTCTCATCCTTGTCTTGTTTGCTTGCAGTAGTCTAATGACTCGTGGAGTGCACTTATGTAGGCGAGGCTTAGTCGAGATCGAACAAAATGTTTTAACCTCGTGTGTTATGTTGTGTTTTTATGTTGCTTAATATACCATGTATGGTAAATATGTTAAGCAGGAAATGCGCCGCAACCATTTTACAGTTTTATGTGTATGCGTGCCTTTGTATGGAGACGTTCTTTGTATGGATACGTGCTTGTGTATGGATACGACGGATTGATATAAAATCGGATGAGGAATCAGATCATCATGCCTAAAATAGTAAAACCCATTAAGTATAATATGGATTGCAGAAATACATATTATAAAAACGATTGCAAACTTTCTGCAAAGTTTTCCGAGGGCCTTGAGCTAGTCGTGGAATTAACTGGTATCAACTGCATAACTTTAAGGCAGCAGTATTCAACTTCTACTCTGCACAAAATGCAAATTTCTCTCTCTCTCTCTCTCTCTCTCTCTCTCTCTCTCTCTCCGTAGCAAGTGGTATGGCGAGAATGAAAATGGAGCCTAGAAAGCGATACAGAGAAGCGATACTCTCAACCCTCGCTTGTCTCCTCACTAAGTGATGTCAGAAGGAAAACTGTCTTCAGCGATCGATAACTCAGAAGAAAAAAAAAAGAAGAAGAAGCAGAAGAGAGAGAGAGAGAGAGAGAAAAAAGTTTCCATAAATCAGATAACATTTTTTTTCCACATTGAATTCTATACACCGCCCCATTTATTTCTTTATAGTTCTTTTTTCAACCCTTTCGGCGAAATACAAGGGGACATTATTCTATCGTAACAAGAAGACGATGTGCTTTAAAAAAACAAAACAAAAAAAAACATTATTTTAAATAAATCAGTAACTGGATCATCGTGTGAGCATTGTCGAGGTTTGTACAAAATGGTTGCTGGAACCGAGGGCTAATAATAAAGGTGGGGGGAAGTGGGGGGGGGGGGACAAACATTTCGCGTTTCCTCTCGTTTGAGTTAATCTTCGCCAGCGGTCTTCGTTCGGGCCTTTAAGAGTTGAGCGCCTTGAATCAATCAAAACCTCGCCAGTTTTTATTTTGTTCACGAGTTGTTTGTTGGGGCATGTGGTAGGGGAGTTGTAGAAGATGTAGGGATGTGGCGGGGGGTCAGTGTCCAGGAAGGCCATTACCATTGCAGGGGTTATTGGGAATGTAAATGGAATAAATGAGGTTAGAGTTGGGAGGGGCGGGATGAAGGGGGCGGGGGTGCGCCCATGAATGGGATAAATTTAGCGAGAGAGATCATTTATGTGTATGCATCTATGCGGGGGAAGGATGGAACTGTGGAAGATAAATAGCGGGCTAAGAGTTTTGGTGGGATGAAAAGCGACATTCTTACAAAGCTAGACGAAAAAGAAGGATTGTGGGGGAATAGCTGCAGAGATGAATGGGACAAGTACGTTCACAGTTCCGATGACTGAACGGAAAGATAAACAAAAATGTCCAGCGAAAAACATAACTAAAAAAAAAAAAAACTAGCCGACTCAGATTTAACCTTTGAAAAAAAAAACACTCTCGCCAGTGGCCTCAACTATGGATTTTCACTGATCTTTTCAGAATACTGATTGCTGTTTCGTTTCTTCTACCAAACATTGAGAATCTCTGTAGGTTAACAGTTTCACCTCTTTTATATGCTCCGTAATCTTCTATGCAAAGCAATATACGAGAGTATACTTCTGTTCTGAAGCGATAAAAGCATACTGTTTGACTTTATATAAAAAAATGATTCGCTGTCAATAGTACCGGAGGCATTAAACGAGCGCTTTGACCGAGTGTAATAAGATAGTTGAGACTTAGCAGTACAGACGCCACCTGATAATCTATAAACAATGTTTCTACTCGGCGTCTTTCGTTACTTTTGAAGCGCCTAACTCCCAAACTCCACATGTTTAATATCACCACTGTAACAAGCAAAGCCATCGTACAAAAAAACTAAATTGGAAATTCCATTGAGATTTTATTGAGGGCGTGTGTTGTTTTAAAGTTTTCAACGAATTAGCAATTTAAGGCCCACTTTTTAAAATAATAAAAATTTTGGTTAGAACTTTTAAAGAAAGTTTCTGATGTTGTTTTGTTTTTTAAACTACAGTTGAGCTCTCAATTTAAGCTGCGTCCCAACGGATCAACTTGTCAAGTTGGCTGCCGTTTCTCTGAAACATTTTCCCCATCAGCCCATTAATTATTCACCACTAGACTTAATAATAGCCTCTCTCTCTGTTGTCCTTGTATTCTTCTCTTCCCATTACTGTTGTTTTTTCTGTTTACGTAAATCTTGCAGCGTTTTAAGGCCATTTACCATATTGAGTAGGCCATAAACCTTTTCTTGCAATTTACGTTTGGCATTTTGTGTTGTTGTTTCCCTTCGTTATCGTTGTCCATTTAGCAAGATTTTGGAAAAAAAAAAACAAGAATTAAAGTTTGAATTTGAATTGATACTGCTAAAGTATTTCTAAAATAGAGATGGAAATAGAACCGAGCCCGGGTCGAACACACCGAACTAGAACCCTGCTTGACACTGAACTGACCCTGAACTTCCAAGTCACTAAAGATGAACCAAACCAAACAAACCTATCTCAAACGTATAAAAAAAAGATTTTAAGATTGTTGCTACATTGCTAGTCCAAGTATACCAAAATGCCCATATTTGTTTTAAAATCATATAAAAAATATAATTCTTTTTCTTATCCTATTTCTCTCCCAATAGTTAAACGTTTGTGTAATGTACTAATGTGCGCCAAATAAGATGATCAAAACGTTGCTTAATAAAACTTCATCGGTCAAACCAAAGTCTAATTGATCTTTGATCTTCCCTAATTTACTTTCATGCACCACACCCTGGCCATCAAAACCCTCAACGGAAATATATTTGCTAGTGTGATGTAAACAGATTTTTTTTTGTTTTATTTAAAATAACCATTAGATAGATCCATTTCTTTTGCTTATTTTATCAGCGAACATCGTTAAAACATATTTTAATCTCAATCACCATTGGGATAGAAACAAATTTCTTATTCTTTATCCAAAAACAAATTTTAAAAAGTTTACTTTCTTTGCTATTGACATCCCTGTGTGGAATGGGTTACCTGAACAAACTAGGAAAGCCAACAACTTATCACCATTCAAAACCCTCATCAAAATGCAAGACTTTGGACTCAAACCATGGATTAGCGTATGAAACAATAATCTCCTGTAAAGAAGAAGCGTCTGTAACATAATATAAGATTAGTGATGGCTTCACACTTGTTAGTGGCTGATTTTCACTTTTATTAAACCCCACAGCTCTTTTCAGAATATTATTGCTTGCTGCTATATCATTCTTTTCCCCATAAAAACAATACGTATAAACTTGAATAGTGCTTTGTTTGTTGCTGGAGCTGTTTTGTTTGGTTCTGTGTAGTTAAGTGTCACTTAAAATTATTATTTATTTTGAACAAAACCATTGATAAAATTTGTTTTGTTTGTAAATAGAACCTAGATCTAAATTCATTAGAACAAAAAAATATAATATTTTTTTACGTTTTGAACTGTAGGGAAAGCAAGATTCAACCGAGAAGCGAACCATAACTACTTTGAGAAATGTTCTTTTTTTTTTTTTTAGAAAACCCAACAAGGCATTGTTCTAGCCATATGATCCTTTCATAACAGTAGTAAAGCAATCAGAGACATCTATGTTAATGCTCTTTTTTGATTGTAGATGACATTAACTCTTTCCATACGTAAAATCAAGCCGAGCCATAATGTTACGGCATACAGTATGGCAAAACGTATTGAAAGAGTTAAGAAATGTGTATATACTGTTAAATTATGATCTGCTTATAGTAAATGCAATTTTTTTTTTATTCCCCAGCAATATGGCTAAGATTGTTTTGGTGTTGAGCAATGCAGGCATGATTTTGTTTACAATCACTTCAGGATTGTTAGTGACATTAAAAAATAATGATATAACACCGATGGTGTTGCGAAAGTTTGAAATATAAATAACGGAAAATATATCAGGAGATTAAATAAAACGTAAGCACATCGCCAAGAAATCTCAAGAAACAAAGATGGATGATTACAACATCACAGGGTACGATGGGACAGATGTCATAACCTCTCTGAGCTCTGACCCTTTCGGTTTGGGCAACAGTTCATCCAGCGACAAGTTTGCTGCCTTTGATGCATTTGTGAACAAGATTGTTGACGAAGACCCGCAGCTCCCCGATCCTGGCAGCGTGGACGTAACAGAAATCACAGACCAGGGCAGCAGGCTAGGCTCTCAGTAAGTGTAGTGTGTTTTGTCCTCTTTTTTCTTGTCTGGTTGTTCATTGTGTAACTATAAAATGCCTTTATACGGTAAATCTCCTGCTGTACCTCAGAGGTGTGATTATTCATCCCATACGACCAACTCTTTTGGTTGGACTAGTTGCCTTCACAGAAAGTCAGTTAGCAAAGTCGCCCACTCTAAATTAGTCCCAGTCATGCATATTAGATACCTATCCGATAAACTATATTTTCATCAAATTCCAGTACCTGTTTGAAATATATCACCAGACCTGCCTACTCTCCCGCATTGTGCGGGAGTTCTACGCATTTGAACCCTGTTTTCCGCTTTTACGCACACCTTTAAAATTCTCCCGCTTTTTTGTTCCCCGCCTATGGATTTTTTTTCGAAAATTGTTAATTTTTTTTTTCCGATCGATATTTTTCCGACACTTGCAAAAAATGCGAATCTTTTTCTGTCGAAAATCGGAACTAAAATTTATTTGCATGGACATGCGCAGTATACACATTTCCCTTTATTTTACCATCGAAGCGGCCAAAAAATGGCGGCACTTTCACTTTCTGGTCTGTGCCTGCCAAAAAAATCGGCAGATAAAAACTACGATAAAAAAGCGATTTCCAATCCAATGTCTTATAATAAATATAGTTACTTCCTTTTACTAATAAATAATCTTCCGTTTTTCGCTCTTCTGTTGTTTTTTTTTTAATTTATTTTTACAACGATGGATGTCGAACTTGGACTTGTTGCTAGCAATGCAATGCCTAGGCCTAGGCTAATGCTAATGCTATTACTATTGTATTGAAATGGAATAAGTTAGGTCATCTGGCTTACGTTATAAATCAGTAAGGAACCTTTTTAAGGCATGCTAATGCTATGTGACTCAGAATATAATTTTGCCTCTACATATGAAAGACTGTTAGTTTAAAGTTTAGATTTTGAGAGGGAAAGCTGATCCGAAGCTTCAGCCATTGACTACGTCATACTCAAACACTGTTATTTTGCCATTAAGTTAGGCTATATTGGGAGAATTCTTTTTAAAAGCCCTAAATAACTGAAACCTCTATGTAAATATAATAATAAATAGTAAGTTTTTTATAAGATAAATAAAATATAAAATGGCTATTTTTAAATTCCATTATAATTTTTTTTAATGAAAATTAATATGTGCCTTTGAAAAGTGCAGTTTGGGGCAGGGGTGCCACTTTTCCGGATTATCCCGGAAATCCGGATTCGCGAGGCTAAATATTTTTCGGCTCCGGATTTCGCGAGATTCAATTTACTTTGGTTCCGGATTCGTGGGTTAACCAACAAAAAAAAATCTACGGTCCGAAATCGCGGTACGCAACCCGGTTCGGTGATAATCGGATCCGCTATGAATAGACTTAATAGACCTGGTATGCGTAGTGTAAACCATACCTAGATAGGCCTACAGTATTAGCCTATAAGCTTAGTAGCTTAGTTTAGTGAAATGTCACGCTATGTGGTTGGATTTTTTTTTAATTCACTAAAAAAATTTTTATGATCGGAAAATAAGGTGGGCTACCTAAATTTTCCAGCCGCCTAGATTTTTATCGTCATATCGGTAATTGGTTATTCCCGACTCGGCGACTGTTTCACACCTCCGTGTAGACTATACTATAAGTAGGCCTATATTAGGCTAGGCCTAACTATGAGCTTGTAATATGAAAGGTTATTGTCATTTTAATGGAAAGATTAAAACTGCTTTTTTTTCCTCCATTAAAAATGCGTTTTTTATCAGCCCGCTAAAATGAAGGCGACGAAATATGAATAAATTAATCTATTGGAGCAATGTCACAGTTAGGCCTACTGTTTAATATAGATAGCATATATACGTTTTAATCATATTTATTAGGCCTAATGAATGGAGTGTAGTGTTTAGAACTAGGCCTAGTCCTAGCTGTCACTTATGCTGGTGCATATTTTTTTCTAACAATATCGGACATAACAAGAAAATCATAAAATAATGTTGATTTAAATTAATTTCAAAACGAAGTTTTAAATTCTTAGTGCCCCGCATTCGCGAATTTGCTCATTTTCATAACAAAATAAAAATACGTCATTTCACTGAACTATATAGCCTACAGTAAAAAAATTTGTATTAATCCTTCAGTTTTTATTTTTTCCCTCTTTTCAGTTATTAGGCATTTGAAGTTACAGACTAGATTCAATAGTTTACTAGTTAACATGTTATACTAAATTAACTAAAGTTTCATATGCCTTAGAGTTAAAGTCACTAGGATTAGGATACAATATTTAAATTACATTTATTGGTAACTGACCTAGAAAATACATAACAAAGTAAATGGGGAATAAAGAAACACATCATTATAATTATATCTTTAAAGTAGGCTAGCTTAACTTGAAAAAAAAACAAAAGGGTTATGATAAGATCAATAGCAATGATGTTATTAAATTGTTAAAATAACACATCTTTGTATGTTTAACTATGATTTTAGATTTGTCCATTTTTTTAAAAGATTTTTCAAGCCATTTATCAATAACTAAAGTAAGCTTAGGCCTAGCAATAACACAATCATATAAAACATTTTAAAGACATAATTTTCCTATCATAATATGCAGAAACATGTTGTAAAAACAACATTGCTTATTGGTGTAGCCTATATTATATTAAATTATATATATATACCAATATATACAATATGGTAAAAATAATATAAATTTTAGGAGTTGCGATAAATTTCAGGGTTTGTAAAATTTTGGAAAGTAGGTTTCAGGGTTCAAGAAATTTTAAGAAAAGGATTTCAGGGTTCACTGCTTCAAGTGAGTGGCACCCACGTTTTGGGGTTAGGGCCTAATCAAAAATTAAAACAACTTTTTCTGTCATGTGCCCCTCCTTCTATAAACTTATAGAGGAGACAATTTCTGAGTTTTACAAGTCTGTAAGACTTTATTTTTGTAAAGTCTGTGAATACTTGGTGCAAAACCTGCCCTTGGATGACCAAGTCCTTGTCAATTCAGCTGTAGTCAACCTTCATGAAAGAAAGAACATAACGTCTTCCCATCTAAATTACTTCTTAGATAGGTTTCCAATGCTGATGGGGGCTGTTGACAGGGATGTTATCCTTGAGCAGTTTGCCAAGCTGCAGAGTACTGACTTGGATCTGCCAGTAAATGAACGGGTTGATCACAGCTGGACAAAGTTGTCCTACGAGTATCCCCAACTCGCTAGTCATGAAGGGGATACTCACAATTCCCCACTCTAGCGCGCCTTGTGAGCGTATTTTTTCACTGGTCAGGAAGACCTGCACTGACCATTGCATTTGGAATGATGTTATTTCATGTAGATTAAATATTATCATATATTATGCTGCAAACCTGTGTTTCTTTATAACTATGATAAAATAGTTTGTGTATAATTATAATTATTATGTATTTTTGTTATGCTGCTCTAAATCTCCCTCATCAGTTGGAAAATCTCCCACATAACTAGCCTCTGTCTCCCTCATGGGTCCAGTGGGGGGTAGGCAGGTCTGTATCACTCATCTTAAAACAGAGCTGTTGTTTTTTCTTTTCTTTGTAAGTAACACTTATGGATTGTGTTTTATATAGATTATTATTATGGTATGACCATATTATTCAATGACATTTTTAAAATGTTTTTTCTGTTGCCAACTATTATTTCCTTACAGTTTGATGAGACCACCAGGCGCTCGGCTTTCTTCCCTTTCTCCATTGCCCAGCAGTGTCGGACTACTCCATCCTCATGCAACATCCAACCACACATCCTATCCCGCATCTTGCCCCAGTTCACCGTTTGGATTCAGCTCACTCAACAGCTCCCCGTACAAGCAGCGCAATGACCCGAGGCTGGAAGCAGTGCAGTCACCACCGCAGCTTTGGGATAACAACGGCAACAGGCAGCTGAACAGCTACAGCAACGCCAGCAACAGCCTGTACGCCAACAATAACAACAACAATAACAACTACAAGCCACAAGGGAATGTTATCCCGAATCTCGACGACAGCGCCAGCTTCAGGGAGGGGTTCATTCTCGATCCTCAAACTGTGGAGCTTCTAGATGTGCCCAACTTGGTAGTATCCGAGGACTTCCTGCAAAAGTGCATTGAGGAAATCCAACTACAGAATGACAACAAATTTATCTTCACTGCAGAGGATGAAACCTCTTTGGATGTTGACAAATATAATCTGCATTCCCCAGGGCCCAACGGCTTAAGTAGTTTCAGCTACAGTAATAATAACAACGGCAACAACGCAGAAAGTCTTACCAGAGGGGGCATCTCCACACTGCAAAATTTTCTGGGCCCAAACTCTAGCAGCAGGCAGTCTAACCTGATGGCAGCTTCTACTGGTCCTCATCTCGACTACCCCCCAGATAATTTCCAACAACGACAGCACTCTGCCACGCCCCAGCAACAGCACTGGTCCCAGCCGCGTCCTCCTCCGCCTCACCACACGAATCATCTGAGTCCTTACGCTGGCATGCACAGCCACCGAACTGCCTCCAACCTGGACGTTCCCAACATGGATAAGTCCTATTTCGAGAGCCATGGCCTCTCCAGGTCAGAATTCTCAAGAAGCATGGAATGCATAAGTGCCCAGTTCCCAAAGTCTGAGGCAGCCACCGTCACATCAACCATGTCGCCACCCTTGAGGCGCAAAAGTCAGATCATTGGCAGCCAGGAGTTAGCCGATAGGAAGTTCCCCTCCTCCCATAGCAGTCACCACCAGCCCAACCTGAGCGGTGCTGGCCTGAGCCGAGAAAACTTAGCCCCAACCTACCAGGGGCTGTTGTCATCTCCATCTGGGCCTTCATCTCTCAACTTTTCCAGTCAAGCGGGAACTAGACAACATCAACTTTCGTTTTCAACAGTTGATAGCATGGCTCAACAGATGATGTCACCCATTCCTCCGCGAATACCCCTCCCTCAAGAAGTAAGTTTTCTAGAACTTTTTTCCATGTTTATTTGATAAATTATTTTGCAATGTATTCAAAACACATTTAAAAAGCTCAAAAATGTTTTCTTTAGGATGTTGATTGTGAAAAACATATATTTTTATAGCTAAATTTAGATCATTCTACTACCATAGAAATAAAACCATTTCTGAATCATTCCAGGTCAGTGCAACAGCCAATCGGATTTCGTCTTTCAACTCGGAAGATTTCCCAATCTCAGACTCTCAGTATTCAGCCATTCCTAACAGTGGATTTCATCAAAGCTACATGCCCTCAAGTTACAAGCAGCCGCTTGATGATGGGTCAAAGTTCACCTTCAACCCAGACTACCTTGCTTCCCCAACATCGCTGTCATCGATGTCATCATCGCCGACGTCGTCGTACATTGGGAAGACCTCATCCCCCTTGAGCGTTGCTTCACCACCACAGGTAACATATTGACAAGTCTTAATGAGGCGTGAACTTTTGAACCCGAATGTTCGTGAACTTCCTGTTCTATTTTTAAACTAATAACAAAAAAAAGCATGCTATTGCTGGTGTTTGACAATTGATTTCAACCTCGACGTCCAGTTCTAGTCTTTTAGAATTATACAAAGGATACAATATTAGTTATGAGGAATCGTTTTTAACATCAAAAGTGAGTAGGCGATAATTAATACTTAAGTGTTAGTCGCGTGACGTTAAATTTTTATTTGTTTACAAAATAAATGAGTCAAGAGTTGCGTTTTCTTGGTTATTGAAAAACAAAATGCGTAAATTCATAAAAACGAATAACAAAAATTCTTTTGCATTAAGCAATAAGTTTGATATTTTAAAAAGGTGATTATTCCCTTCTGACTTTCACAATACATTGTTTCGCTTTGTAAACATCTATTGGAAATGAAATAAACTTTAATCCCCAACAAATTTGAGTACAACCAGTAAAGTAGTACACAGACATTGTTTCGAAGAAAATGATCGAATAAGAACGGAAATGTTTTTGCATGTGACCTTTTATGCATGCATACATGTTAAGACTTGTCCATTGGTACACTGAATAAGTTAAAAGTATAATTTTACTTCTGTTTTATTACATTATTAGCTACTTTATTTTTAGACAGGCAAATGTGTAACAAGATCAAATATGCACATACAAGATATTAAAAATGTATAGTACTTCCTGTTGTTTATAGAAATGAAGAAAATATATTAAACACAATACGTTTTATTATGAAGTTTAAAAAAAATGTCTTTAAAGATACAGCATAATCATTATTAGTAGTAGTAACAATTCCTTTAATCAAAATATTGCTGCATAATTATTTCTTGTAGACAATTTATTTTATATGAATAAAACCAATTTTCCACTTCTATGACAGTCCTCAGTTTATCTTCAGCCAATCCACATCAACACAGGCCCATCCACACCAGCAACAACGTCCAACTATCAGAATAGCAACATATCCATGACATGGACAGATACATTGTCTCCTGGCCTGTATTCTGGTGGCAGCCTCTCAGGAGGCAACAACAGCAATGCCAACAATAACAACAACAACAACAAAAGCTCATGCCTGGATCGGAACCACTCTTTCAACCCATACTGCGGGACACCTGCCCTGGATATCTCTTCAGTGGAAGCAGACGCAGCGTGTAAATTTGGAGTGAACGCTTCACTTCCCAAAAGTGTCAGCAACATTCTAGGAGATGGAGGCAACAGCAGTGAGGGTTTTCTGAAGGCTAACAGCGGGATGGACACGAGGAACACCTCGTCTTTTAGCAATGTCACTCCTGCTGCCTCCTGCCAGACCTCGTATGCCTCCGTGGGCAGAGTTCTACAGGCGCCGGTGGATCACAGCACACTGGCGGCCGCTGCCCGCCTCTCCACCAGCCAGCAAGCGACCCACCAGCTTCACCAGCACCAGAAGCTTCAGCAGATACAGCTCCAGCAGCAGCAGCAACAGATAGCCAGCCAGCTCCAGATGAGGATGCAGCAACAGCACCACAAGCAAGCTGGCGCCAGGAAGTCCCCCTACATGCCTGCCGAGCAGATCATACACCTCGGCAACGGGGTGCAGGTGGCCAACATGATCAACCCTGGCGCCATCCCCTACAACCAGGCCCTAAACCCGTATGCATTTATCAATCCCAGCCCACCCATGTTTTCAAACATCCCTGGGCTCAACCGACTCACTCCTGGGGGTCTTGGTGGCGGGGTTGGGCTTGGGAGTCTAGGCCAAGCCAGAACTATGGCTGCTCATTACAACACAGGTAGGAATTTATATTCAGTACTGTGTCTCTCATGCTGTCAAGTTTTAACTACAGTCATTTGTTTTCTTTGTATTGACATATAGTTGACTGACACCTCTTCCATTATACTTAGCCCTCCCTTGCAATTTTTTTTTAAAAGCAAGAATACTTTAAAATAAAGGAAAAATAATAGTGAACAAATAATGGGCTAGTTCAAGGGTCAACAAACTTTTGATAATAGTGTGCCGGAGTAGGATTTCTTTTTCATTCAGTGTGCCACTGCCTAAAGTCATCCTGCTCTTTTCTTTTAGAAGAGACTTGAATTATCTTTTTTAGGGTCTTTGGTGTGCCATTGAAAATCTGCTCTGCGTGCCAAGTCTGGTATACGTGCCAAAAGTTACCGACCCATGCCATTGACATAAATTTCAGAATTTATTTTCCTGGCAGTTAAGATCATCCTTTGAATATATTATCTTTTTCTATCAGGGGCTCACATTGGGGCAACCAGAAACATCAACCACCTGCCACAGTACGGCACAGAAGCCTTGGGAGATCCTACCAAATCCGCCTCAGACAAGCAGCGCCTGTTGGAAGAAATATTGCTGCGTGACCCCAGGGCTCAAGCCGCATACCAACAAATTCTTCATCAGACTTTGTTACAAAACCCTGCGGGTGAGGATTTTTCAATGTTCTGTTCTTGCAGTGCCTTTGTTGTTTTTTTTAAATGGGTACTGAATACACCAATGTTTACATGCACAACAAAATATCTGTAGATCTTATAAATACACTTAGCATGTACATTTAATAGAAGGCTGATTAGAATATCTGGTCTTAAAAAAAGGCAAGTGAAAGTAAAATGTTTAATTGCTTTTTGATAACACAAATAATAGTTTAATAACATGTATAGGAGACAAATTTTGTAAATGAAATATACATAAAGCTCCAAATTTTTTTTAAAGCATGTTAGGCTGGCATGCCAAAGGTTCCGGGTTCGAATCCTGGTGAAGGCTAGGATTTTTTTCTCAGACTGGAGTGTCTCCCTGAGTCTACCCAGCTCTGCAGCTCTGATAGGTACCTGACATGAGTTGGGGTAAAGTAAAGGTGGCTGGGCATTGTGCTGGCCACTCATCCCCTAGTAATCCTTGGCCACAGAAACTGGTGAATGCTGCTTCACCGGCCCTATGATCAATTTGGTCCCAAGGGTACTTTACTTACTTTTACCTTTATACCTTAGAAGAGAAAAGGAATTTAATTTATATTTAATCATTTCATTGCCAAGGCATAAATAAAAGATTAATATTAATCTATATTTAAGGTTAACCCTTACAGTCTTGGGCGCGTATATAGCGGAACTGAAGGCAGCATAGATAGAAGTAGGTCGGTACGGGAAGGGTTAATTGCTAGATAATAATTTGTTTAAGATGAAACTTAAATGATTCTTAAGGAATCAGCCATTTACAGCACCTATTTAATTATTAAACACTTTACTCTCTGAAAAAGTTTTGTTTTTACTTTGTCTTGTCTAAATAATTGCTAACAAATTACATTCTAACAGGTTATCAAGCTGCTCTGTTGAATGGAGCTCATGGGAACTTATCATATCAAAATGCTGTCCACCCTTCGGCCGCAGCTTTGCTCATGAATGCTGCTGTCCAATTCGCTGGATTGAGACGAGACGGGGTAGAGTTTATTCCTTTGGACCACATGACTCACTTGCCGTCCTCCTACGTTGGTGATGTTTTGTATGATCCTGCAGCATTTCCTCTTCTTGGAGTTCATCCATTTGTGCCAAACTTCAGACATTTTAGGTATTCACACTCATTGGTTTTATAGTCTCTTGTCTACCAGCCACACTGTTATACACTTTTTACTTTTCACAGGACCTGATTTTATCTTTTAAAAAAATTGAAAATATTTATTATTAGCAATGTTGTCATCCATGGAGCAGCTTCACTAATTTTATGAGCCAGTTTTCCAGTGTGATATTGTTTTTTTTACTATTGTCACAACTTGTTACAAATCCGGGTCTTCTGTTATCTGTCTATGATCCTGTTCACTATGAATTAATAAACACAAAGCCACTTGATGAATGTTCAAAGAAGAATTTAATGCTTGAACTTGTGTACAATAATAACACTCAAGCTCACTGGTAAATAATAAGTAAGATTCCTTGTAGCTAAGCAAAAATCAACAACAACCTAAAAAAAACTGTGTGCTTTATTTAGATTTTGGTGCAGAAAGTACTAGAATGGATTTTCAGTAACCTTTGGGAATGCAAAAGAAAAGGCTTACTAGAAATTTGTAAAGTCTAAGATAAAAAATATTGGTGTTATTACATCATGATAAGTATAACTATCTAAGCAGTTTTTCTGTGCACCAAAATTAAATGTAAATAAATAACTCTGCAAGAACTAGAAATCTAGCAAGACTATTTCAAAACTATTATTACATGCTATACACATAACACTATCTACCTAGTGTACGGTGGCTAATGCGCATTCTCCTATGCGGGCCCGTCCGCCTGGAACCCCTCCCACTACAGCTTTGCCAGAGTCCTAGCTTGGACATCTTAAGGAGCCGGCTGAAGATCCACCTATTCCAGTGGCAGTATTCACCTGTAGATATATACATTTTCGTCTGTTCTTTGTTGTTTGTACTCTGTCTGTATAGAACTTTTGTCAACGGGATATGCGTTATACAAGAATTATTATTATTATTAGCTTTTTCAACAATAAATTCACAGAAATTATATTTTTTTTCTAACTTTTTTTTTCAGAAGTGGGCCATCCAATGAACTCCACACCAAACTAGAGGAGTGTTATGAACAGTTCAAAGCTGTGGAGAAAGAAAGAAAAAAGGTTACTTTTATATCTGATGACTTTTTGATTAGAGCTTTTACATTGTTATTATTACACACTTGAGTGACAGAGACACTTTTACAGGAAGGATGCAAGACTTTATTATTTTATGTAATTATTACCATATTATATAGTCCTAAGTATGCAATTTCTTCACCATCACCATAGTCTCAGGCAGAAGGGCAAGTGCCCAGATGGCTGCTGGATCGGAATGATGATACAGTCCTTTTCTGTAGATTCACATGTTTAAAGCTTTTTTTTTCTAATACTGTTTTATTAAAAAATGTATACCGTATATATGATTGTCCAACATAATGTTTAATAATGTACAAATTGTGTTAAAGCATTAGTAGTCCAAGCTAGAGTTTCCCATAAGTAAATCTTCATCTTCATCTATCCCATAACCCGAGTGAGGTTGTTGGGGCACCATTTTTTTACTGTTGGACAATTGTATGCCATTTGTCTCGGCCCTGCGCTGCCCTCTGGGAATCCTGCAAGTGACAAGCAGGTCCACTTCCCTTGATGTCATCCTCCCATCGTCTCTTTTGCCTGCCTCTCTTTCTTCCACCCTGCAGGGTGGTTTACGCCAGGTTTTTTTTCATTTAATGGCGCTGAGTAGATCCTCATGAGGGCCGATGACGTTCGCTCATGGACAGCCTCATTTGTAACACGATCTTTGTAGATGTTCAAAACTTTACGGAGTAAAACTAGGAGATTGCAAAACAGAAGAAGAAAGGTTTTAAATGTAGCTAAGCTTATCATAGAACTATTTCAATATAACCGACATTTGATGATATCAATACCAGACTTTACCTCTGCTATTGGGTAGAAAAGTAACTATTATATATGGGCTAACATGAAAATTGTGTAGAAATCTATCTCTGTTTATGTTACTTGTAGGCAATAAAGTATCAGTCACAAAATAGTATTAAAACAATAACTGGGTCATGTGACAAATAGTTTGTGGGAAATGCTGGTCTGAATTTTGCACACAAAATAAAAGATTTTGCCTTACTGTGAGTATTTGTTGACAAAGTGTTGCTGTTTTTGTTTTTTTTAGACTGAAGCTGAGTTGGCAAGACAGAATCCAGGAAAGAAGGTTTCAAGCACTAATACCATCCCTATTCCTAGACTACCCAACAGCCCATCTCGTGTGGATAGATTGATTGTGGATTCCTTTAGAGAACATGCCAGGGTAAATTTCAGTCATCAAACTAAACACTAAACTTCAAGACTTTGAACCTTTTTTTTTTTACATGTCTTTTGTACAAAGTAGGATTTGATCTTATATAAAAAAAAACATTATTGTGTTTTTCTAATGCAATTTAAGCAAATAAATAGACAATAGATTTTATAGATGTTAAAATGTACAATTTGGATACTTTTGGCCATTCACAGTTGAAAGGGTTAATTTGTGTGCGAAAGAAAGTCTTTAATTGGAAAGATTTAATAGTTCAATGTGGTGCGGGTCGAGTGTATGCGTGTAACCAGGAAGTGGGATTATTGAAGTTTTTGAGTTGGCATACAAGAAAGATTTACTTGTAGTTATTCAGTTGACATTTGATTGTCCTGTGGGACACACTGATACTATTAGACCTGAGCTGTGGTTTTGAGAGATGATATTTTGTTAGTGAGGAGGAAGACGTGGCCGTTTGCTGTACATTATCTATCAAATAAATCAGGTGGTTGCCCCAAGATTGACCGTCGTTTCTTTGTGCGTCGGATTTACATGTTGAAGTTTCTCTACGCAGTTGAAAGAGCTCTGTTATAACAATATATAACGGTCAATTAATGAGACCATAGTTGTAGAAAATATTTTAGTGATAGTTAATCAATTATGAAAGTTGACCAATAGTAACCCGCAGTAACAAAATCTGAGATCCCAACGTTCCCCTATTATTGAGATCATTCTCATTAACCACCATAGGAGATGCAACCATTCTGTTTTTCTTTCCCTTGTATTGTTTTGTATTACTTTTATTTCATTTGTGTGGCTATTCTATTTAAGTGTGTTATATTTATAAAAGAAGGTTCAATTTAATCTTTGCACATCATGTAGGTTTTAGATTAAAGTTTTTCTTCAAGATTTAAAATATGCCCTTTAGGTTAAGCCCTGCCCCCCCCCCCTCCCCTATCCCATTGCATCCTGCTCTAGACAATGTGTGTAACAATGGTTTTTGCATCTTATTTCATTAGCTACCACTTCATAAACTTAAACTTAATTCTTGTTCTGTGTTATGTGTGTACAGATACTAACACTGATAGAAAAAATGGAGAAACTGAGAAGTTTTAGTGTCCACCCCAATGTCCACTCCACGATGGCTGCATGGCTGGAGAGCATCAAGAAAGTACAGGCCAGCAGAAAGGATGAAATAGTCAATTCAGCCAATCGCCAGAGAGCTGGTGTTCCCAGACAGCCAGATGATAAAGGTGAGGCCTAGATAGATATTTGTTTTTTCATTTTCTGGTTATTCAATTACATTCAAGATTTAGATAAATACTATTGAGTATAATACTAACTGATTTCTTTCTTTTTGAGCATGAGGTAGTGATTATTTGTATTCATTATCATTAGGTAAAGTTCAAGAATATAACTTGTTTTGTTTATGCCATGGGTATATTCCTTTTCTATTGGAGAATTCCTCATACTTACAATTGTAAGGCTTACATTTGGGAGCAGAAATGTGTTTAATTTCATTAACAAAAATACATTTTACATGGAAATTATTTATCACTGTCAGGCGCAAACTGGTCAAGTCCCCCCAAAAAAAGTAAATTTTTCAGGAGAAACAAATAAATTAATTTCTAGTGTAAAGAAAGCATTTTTTTTCATAATAACCTGCTTAAAAATTTTTTGGACAATAATGCTGTGAGATATTTTTAAACATCATGGGGAAATTTTGATTTTACTTTCTTTTTTTTGACAGAAGCGTATTTACATTACAGTATGTAATATATTTTCTGTCGTCTTTGTGGTCAGTGTGACTTAGATACTGTTTCTATGTTGTGTTTAATGCAAAATTATTCTCGTCTAAATGTCTTCACACTGTACTTTTTTTACTTTTAGATGTCACTGCCCTTGCTGCAAGTATAGCGGATCTGTCAATCCACACCCGCTTGGCACGAACGGCTCAGTGGGCAGCCTTGCAAATGGCTGACAAAGGGAACCCCAAACTCCCTGAGGGCACCGTGGCAGACTTTGAGGAGCCAGTGGACCTGAGCCCTTACATGAAGTCGTCCTCCCTGCCGAACCTAGCGGCCGACCCCCCTCTCGCCCCGGGTCAAGAAGAACCACCAGGGGAGACCATTGAGGAAGGGGTGAGGAACACAACCTTGGCCGTGGCTGCACCTGGAGAGCTACAACCGCCGGGTGGAGGAGAAGATAAGATTGTGGATAATAAAGAATGTGATGGTGAGTCTACAGAAGCTGCCAATGAGTCATCCATTGACAGTGTCCAGAGCAGTAGATTATGATTATAATTTCTATTAACACCGGACTCTGTGTGTGAGTGTTGTTGTTTTTGTATTTTTTTCAAAACTATACAATATATAAAAAAACATGATTACTTAAAGAGATTGAAATGGTAACCTATATACTAATTTGATGACATGGTAGCCTATATACTAATTTGAAACCTTTCAAAGATGTATTTATAGTCATTGTTGACATGAATTGGATTCTACTTCTACTGTAAAATCTGTCTCAAGAAAAAGAGTCTATTTTTTCAAAATATGAAAATTTTTAAGAGAATTTTATTATTGTTATAAATTATATGAAAGTATTACTGTTAAAAAAAAAGGATAATTTATATTGTGAATAGATGTATTAACTGGAAATGTTTTTATGATGTGATACTTTTGTTTGCTTTTCTTTTTTCTTTGTTTTTTGCCCCTCCCTCCCGACCCTGATTTTTGTTTGTAGACATTCCAGTGTTATATGAAATGTATTTTTACTGGTAGTTCCAAGAGCTTTTTGTGATAGTGTTTGGCTCGGACTTGCCACTGGTCTTAGACATGACAGATGGTTCTGACTTGTCACTGGTCAAGAAGTGACAGATGGTTCTGACTTGTCACTGGTCAAG
Organism: Anisus vortex; assembly: GCA_949126835.1. NCBI lineage: Eukaryota > Metazoa > Mollusca > Gastropoda > Planorbidae > Anisus > Anisus vortex. Next base: position 8,883,361 of record OX421500.1, read on the forward strand.
AAGTGACAGATGGTTCTGACTTGTCACTGGTCAAGAAGTGACAGATGGTTCTGACTTGTCACTGGTCAAGAAGTGACAGATGGTTCTGACTTGTCACTGGTCAAGAAGTGACAGATGGTTCTGACTTGTCACCAACTGGTCAAGAAGTGACAGATGGTTCTGACTTGTCACCAACTGGTCAAGAAGTGACAGATGGTTCTGACTTGCCACTGGTCAAGAAGTGACATATGGTTCTGACTTGCCACTGGTCTAAACGTGACAGAAGGTCCTGACTTGCCACTGGGTAAAGAAACGGCAAATGGTACTGCCTTCCAGTTGGTCAAGAAGTGACAGGCGTTTCTTTCTACTGACTTGCCATTGGTCAAAGAGTGACACACATTTTATTTTTCTTATATTCATAGCACATAGTTTTAATGGTGGGTTTTTTTAATCCTGAGAAAACTATATATTTTTACATACAACTTGGTGCCCTAAATGTAATGATATTACAAAGATAGTTTTATCTTCTTGTAGAAATGTAACATTCATAGAAAAAAAAATTGCCAGTAGTTTTCTACACATAGATTTGTTGATTGGTCTAGTTTAACTTAAAACAAAACAAATTTATTGGTTATTAAAATTCTGTGGATGGCTTACTCCGCTAGGTGGCTCGATATTTTGCAATAAAACATTAATGTATGATACCTTGTCATTAGCCTTATCCTTAAATTATCGTCATTCAAGCAAGAGTCTTTTTTTCATCTCTTGTTATCGACCATAATTTTGATTAGTTTACAGGTTGTGGAAAATGTTAACAGTTGTTAAATTTTTGGTTTCCATTGAATTTAGATGAGACTTGTGAAGACTTCTTTTTTTGTTTACATTTTATAAGACTTAGTATACAGGTCAGTGTTTTTTTTTACCATGTAAATATGTTGGTTAATTTATGAGAACACTTATGTTTGTGTTTATTTAGCATGTAGAAAGTTTTAGCAGAAATATGTTAGTTTTTATTCTTTCTTTTATTATCTGACCAAATGCATCCCATGTGGTGCGGTCTGTTCTTTCATATAAGGGTGATATTTGAAACAAATTTTTTCTTATCTTACCATTTGATAACATTGGTATCTGTTGTGTTTGTGCCGTAGTCTTGTATTTCGGATTAATGGACAATGGGATTAGTTGTTGTTTTATACACACATATATATGTATATATATATACACACCTAGGACTGATCTCTCAGTTGTAGTGCTTTTATATAGACAATTGTACTGGTAGCATTCACTGTGTGATGATTAGTTTTGTATGCTTTCAATAGTATTTCTTTTATTGTACTATGTTGTGTTCTGACACTAGAATGTTGGTCGTTCTCCTAGGAGCATGCTTTACAGCTTCATCAAATGTGTTGTCGATCAAGATCCCTTTACACCAGAGACCCCCTTTTTAGGGTCTAGCTTGAAGCAGAGCTTCAGCATACTTTGCCCCCTAATAATTGTAGTTATGTATTATTACCAAGAAACCTAGTGTATCATTTATTGGCATGCAGTAGGATTTCTGTGCAAAATGTTGGTTTGAGGATATTCATCAATATGAACAGGATTCATTTGTTTCAATGTATTATTGCACACAAAAAAATATATCTTATTAAATGTGGTCATATTTTCTGCACATTAACAACATGCTCGAAATGGATACCTTTTTTTCTCTCTCTCTTTCACTTCAGTATTTGTAATTCATATCCTATTTCTTAAGATTTCCATTGGTTATTGCAGTGAATGCTTACAAGAGTGAACAGTTCTCTTATGTAATGTAATAGTTGCATTTTTTTTTGCTTTAGTTAAAAGTAAGGGAAAGTAAATAGTGGAGTTATTGATAATCCATGCATGTTATTAGTCTAGTTTGAAATACAATCACAATGGTAATGAGTTAAATCTAGTTGTATTTTTCAGTGGTAAAGGGTAATTGGTTAAGTCTAGTTATATCTTTCAGTGGTAAATGGTAATGAGCCAACTCTAGTGGTCTCTTTCAGGTAAATGTATTATACAATGTTGACTACTGAGTTTTTCTAACAGAACAAAAAGCCTGAAACATAAATGACTTTAACCTGTGACAATATATCCAGTTAGCTTTACAAACGTTTCATCTATTCAATAATACAGAATGCTATAAATATATATACTACACATATTTGTTAGTTGTTATAAACTGTTTGAGATGCTTACATTTATGTGCAATCCATTTTTTCTCTCTCTCTCTCTCCTGTTTCTGCTCTGATTCTTTGAGTACACATTTCCACAGCTTTAGAGCTTTGATATCTGGTTGTAATATTAGTGCTTGGCTGATGCTTTCCAATGATTTATTTTTTTACTTGATCAAATCTCATATCGCATCTGATAACAGTATCCAATTTATCTTTTTTTTTTCTTTAAATGTTGGAACAGAGTTAAATTAACTTTCTGAATGTTTCAAACTTTAAAAAAACAACAAAGAAATTTATTTATTCTATATCTTGAATGTAATGAATTGTGTGATAATTTTTTTTATAACTTACTGTACATGACTTTTAGTTGCCTCTGCCTTTTATGTTTTCATGCAATGAATTATGAATGTCATGCATCAATTTCTGTTTGTTCATCTTGAATCCTCTTTCCAAATATAAAAAAAGCTAGCAAAATGTCTTCAGTGGGCTTGAGAGAATATACAACTAAATTTTCGGATAAACAAATATATTTACTTACAGGATAATGCTTCGTTTCCTCACCCCCTTTCCACATCCCCACGACCCCCCATATTTATTTACAAGATAATGCTTTGTTTCGCCACCCCCCCTCCTCTTTTCCAAATCCTCACTCGACCCCCCCCCCTATGACTTTTGTTCACTGATCATTAAAACCTCATTATGGGACATTGTCACTATTTGACCTGACCTGTGTACTGTGTGTGTGTGTGCCACCTTTTTATTACCTTTGTCAGGTGTTAAGATCTGAGTAATGTTTCACAGACTGTTTTATTATTTTTATACATGTACTTTTTTACATTCAAACATAACGAAGTGAAAGTAAAATTATAACATATCACAATAATTATCATGAACAAAGATGTTTTTTATTGGAGCATGCCGTCCCTTTCCATTCGTTTGAAGCGAAACTAACAACTATTCTTGAATTATTTAGAACTAAAAAATGTGACAGGAAATATAGAACTAGTGTACAGATGTAAAAAAATATAAATTTCATAGAGACTGTATAGAAATTTTTGTGGATTTTCAAAATTTTAACTACCATTACAAAAATGTTTACTGAACTGATATATTATATTATCATATCAATTTTTCGTGAAATGCTTTTTTTTTTCATTATTGTTTGGTGAATTATTTTTTGTTACTTAGATGCAAGTGTCGCGGCTTAGATTTCATGGGTTGGCAATATTTAACCAGACAACCATATTATGGTGTTAGCCAGCCAAATGTGTTTTGATTTCATTGGGGTGTGTACATAACCAGCTCAAATTGTTATTTGGCCATGCCTGCTAATTCACACATGTTGTCTTTCTGCACACTTGTGTTCCTCTGCTCTGTGGATAAGCAATGTATATATACTCTTACTAATCACTTAGACTTGTTTGCTTTTTCACCATTTTATCCGTTCACTGTGGGCTACACGCAAAACTTTAAAAGAAACATCATTACATTACCAGTTTTTAGCTCCCATTGATTGAGAGCATAGGGTTGCCTCCCCTTGAAAGCCCTAAAACTCGACTCTGCTGTCGGTATTGTCATTTTAACCAAATGTTTATTTGATACCTTGGTCTGGTGGGGCTTACAGTCTCTGAGTCTCATTCTGCACATATAGGCAGTGGTTTTTGGCAAACAAGAATGGTCTGAAATTGCCAGAAAAATCTGGATCCTGTGTGTACAGGGCGTATCTTTGAGAGTTAATCCCTGAGGCAAGTATTTCATTTACACTGCGGATTTGAGTCATGGCCCTTGCTTTTTACAGATGGCAGTCTCAATTTTACCAGCTCAGTTCCACTTTGCTTCACCTTCCCTTGCTCTGCCTTGTCTTAAAAGCTTAACTAAAAGAATGAGTATATTTAGAGTCCCTATTGTGTAAAGGGTATCGTAGACAGCTTCTTTCTCTGCATATATATATATATATAAATAAATATAAATGTATATATATAAATCTTTTCTATCAGACACAGCTATTTAAGGAAGCATTATGTAGCCATTTTTATTTGACATTGTATACTAGTACTGGTAGTCAAACATTTTATTTACCTATATTCTGAACAGTAATTCTTTTCAGCACTATGTCTGAAAACCTAGTCATAAGTTAAATCTACTTACAGGCCTATCATCCACCCCACCCTCCCCCAGGCACAGTTTAAACTCTCCCTTAGAAACCAGGATTTAGTCTTTGTCTCTTTCTGTGTGTGTGTGGTGTATCTTAGCTAGCTGTCTTTACCTTTTAGTTTTAGTCTGTAACAAGGTGTTGGATCAACAAAATATCTCAGCCAGTCGACTCGCGTTATAATGGTACGGTGCTATATTTTCTTTGTCGTCTTTGTGGTCAGCTTGACTTAGATACACTATAATATTATTCCGCCGCTAACTGGTGATACTACGTCTTCAATTGCTGTGACAAATGATATATTTTATATCATAATGGCTGTACAAAATTTTACTTGTCTTGAAAAGTATTACACTTTTAGCAATGTCTCTTCAATAGGTTTGTTTTTCTGTCATTGTGATTTCTTGGCAAGCATTATTATATATATATAAAAATATAGTAGGTGCCCTTAGAATCGGCTGCTTTAAAGAAATAAAAAAAAGACAAATGTCTACAAGAGTATTTCAAAATCACACAATTGTTAAGTGCTTTAGAACTAAATTTCTTGGAACCACACTTTCAGATCTTAGACTCTAATGTGCTCACTCTAACCTGTACTCTTGCTATACAATAACAGAACTTTAGATAGTTCAGACATTTGTATTTAAGCACTCTTTCATAACTTTTGGTATAGTCTAGAAGTCAGGGTTAAAGTTCAAGAAAGTTTGTCATCCACCAAAGCATTATAAGTAACAGTTGAAAGAATTAAATAAAAAAACAAAACTTTTTCTTCATGAATTTTTAAAAAAGTTATACCTGCAAAATTCATAGCTGATAGAGTTGTTCAAATTATCATATTATATTTATTATTATAATAATTATATGTGAATCTGAGATTTTCTGTGAATAAAATCTCTTCCTAATAATAGAATTGAAATTCAGTGGACAAATGTAATCACTGTAAGTGGCTCCTACTATATACTTATCTGTAGATAATGTATGCACTTACTATATCTGGTTGTTTTTTGTTTTCACTTTTTAAAGACTGTGACATATATTAATTTGTTTAATTTAACTGAAAAAAAATTTATTTGCTTTTTCTTTTCCAACCTAAAACAATGTATTTTTTGTAAAAAAAAAAATATTACATCAAAGTGTTTTTTTAAATTGGAGCAAGTTGAATCTCTACCTAGATATGTGATAGTTAGAAAGTATTGTCCACTTTTTTTTCTTGCAACATAAAAGGAAAACCAAATAGTTTTGATACATTTCTATTTGTAAGCTTGGGGTGTGGTGGGCATGGGTTTTCTATTTAAAAATGTGGATGTTTCCTGTTTAACAATGTATGCTCATCCTCAAGTTGATTGTTTTGCTAGAGAGGGAGAATACAGCTGAAAGATCTATATATCTTCACTGTCATATCACAATTGCCCTGACTTAGACTTTTACATAGAAGATTATTACCTCCACTAGGCCCAAAACTCCTGCAGGGCGGAGGGATTGGTTAGCGGTAGGGCTAGAAACCAGACCAGTTTTGTTGAAAGTCCAGTGAACTAACCGCGGGACCAGCAGCCAGCCTCATTTTTGGGGGATTTTGAATTAAGTGTTGAAGTGTATAGTTTAGACAGACTTCGGTTATATAATCACCTATGTCTTAAAACAGTCAGAACATTTTTTATTTTTTTTTGTCTTTTACAAAATGTACCAAAGTGACTTAACAAATATAATACAGGTGTTATCCCTTTTTTAAAAATAGTTTTCTCAAAACATGAAAAAATGACTTAGGCGATTGTGAAATGACTGTGATGATATGTCATTGTTCCCAAAGCTGTCCCATAGCATTTATGACATTAGTCTCAATAATATTTCACACTTTATATATATATATTTTTTGATATAAACAAATGCAAAGAGTGTTGTGGTATATTATAGACATATAGTTGAGATTACTATAGATAGTTTTATCTAGATGAGGCTTAGATTGGGTCCAAGGTATTTCAGTTCTATTTATTATATTATAATTTTTTTGGTGTGTTTGAATATGTTAATGCTTGTATCTGAATATTTTCCAAGATAACCACCAGGCTTATTACATTACTTAGGACACACTGTGGCATTGTCTATGAAACTGTGATAACTACATTTCAAATTTTGGAAACAATTCACTTTTGAATAAATACCCCCAATGTATATTTTTAAAAAAATATATTTATCCCACTGTATAAAGTAAAAAAAAAATATATCAAAATAAAAAAGATCCTATGTATTTGTACATAAAAAATATATTTATATTTGAGAGAGAAACACATTTACCATACCAAAATGGCTACTGATGGCAGTACAATACAAGCCACACCATTTGTTAATAATATGACAATATAATGGCTGTTATAGACAAACATTATGTGATAGATTAGTCCATGTCTTCCTATTCCTTCATTTAAATTTGAATCAAATTGTAGTCATTTAATAAACAAGTAGGAACACACCTTCCCTCTCTACCCCTCATTTTTATTTCTTGAAAGAAGCCAACTATAAGAACTTAGTCTATATGTTGTGTTTTAAAAATGTATGTTTAATATTTAGCTTAAAGAGAAAAAAAAGTTATATACTTCAAAAGTATAAATTGGTTCTTGATGGGTTTTTTTCATCTGTACAATTTACTACAATTAGAACAAGTAAAAGATATTTATTACAACAAATATTTATTTGATAATATTTTGCTTCATTTATGTTAGTGCTTTGCCAATTTGTTCCAGGTTTAAGTTAGTGTTTTTCCAATTTGTTCCAGGTTTAAGTTAGTGTTATTCCAATTTGTACCAGGTTTAAGTTAGTGTTTTTCCAATTTGTTCCAGGTTTAAGTTTGTGTTATTCCAATTTGTACCAGGTTCAAGTTAGTGTTATTCCAATTTGTACCAATTTTAAGTTAGTGATATTCCAACTGCTAGCAGGTTTCAAGTTAATGTTATTCCAATATGCCCCAGGATTAAGTGAACATTGTTCCATTTACGTAAACTTAAAGTATAAACCACACAACATATCAGTTTTGACTTGTGATGCATTAATCTTCCTTTATTCAAATTGTACTCCCAATGTAACAGAAACTCTTTTTGCTCTTTTTAAAACTATGATTTCTTCAAATAGGTAAACTATAAATATACTACGACCATCAAAAGGATGACAAAAAGAATGATTACAATGTTGTTGTTTTTTTTAAGAGAAAGAAAAAATATCAAACAATATTACAATAAAAACTGTAGTGACAACGTTTCTTGCAGTATTTAGTTTAGTGTTCTTTTTTATTGTTTACGGTCGCCCGAAGTGGGACATCATTCTAAAATGGCGCGCTGTTTATAACCTGAATATAGTTAGTAATAGGCCTACTTTTTTTTTTTTTTAAATAAACGAATAAAGCAATATTGCTTATATAGAGAAAAATTTCTTTTGGAGGACGTTTCCAATTTATACATTTAACTTTTGTGTCAATCTGTCAAACATCCTAGGAGCCTATAGAGAAGAAACATATAAATATATAAACAAACTCACTGTAATTATGTATATGATGATTGAGGTTTGCAGAAGATGGTCTTGTATTCATTTCTGCAATATGAAAGTGATATTGAAGATATAATTATAAATTCCTTTTCTTATTTCTTGGTATGCTCTTGCACCATACACCACATCTGATTGGTGAATGAGTCTGTATGTGTGTTATACAGGACGACAAACTGTGCAGATATGGTGAAAGTTTTTATCAAATGCTAGATTATTTATTTGCTTTTTTTTTTTTTCCGCTTTCAATAGTCTATGCAATAATTTCAGTTGCCACAGAAATATCACGGTGTGTAGATGCATATATGTACTCTTTCTTCCCGAGGTGGCATCCAGGCATGGAATGGGTTGCCTGAACAAACCAGGGAAACCAGTAACTTAGCATCATTTAAAACACTAATAGAAATGCAGGACTAGACTCGGACCGCAGATGACCTTTGGAAGCAATAATCTTTTTTATGGAAGGAGCGTCTGTTGTGTGCAAGAGAAGAGAAATTCCTTGGGAAGAAAGGGTCTATATACATCTCTACTGTTAATTGATGTTGGAAATATGCTGCTAAACTTTATAAAGCTATAATATATAAACTGAAAGTATATACATATACTGTAAATATATATATGTATGCATACATACTGAAAAGGAAAAAAGGACTCTAGAATATTGTTTCCATTGGTAGAAGATATTGTCTTGCGATGAGTCAAGTTATGTAATGTCATAGGAAGTAGTGGAATAGTTGCTGTAATTTTAATCTTTTCCATATTATTTTTTTTTACTTCATGCATTGCCTTATGGATTGCTTTTTTGTTGTTTTCACGCCATAGCCCTTGATCTCATTTCAATTATTTCTAGTGTAATATATATATATATATATACACACACTGCCCCATCCCGTGTGGCCCCAATACTTTGTGTATTTAAAACCAAAAGTTGTACCTATATTTTCTCTCACTTAGAATTTAAGAATTTGGAAAAGATTGCAAAAATAAAACCACCTTTTGTTAACATGCACTTTTCAAGCATTTTTTCTTAGTATTTTCACTGTGGTCTCGGCTCTGCCTATGTATTCTGTTGTAGAAATTATGCACAAAATTGTTTGTTTCATTTTTATGTGTCTTTTTGCCTACATATTTATTAGGTTGAATTTTATGTAAATCAAATACCTAGGAACATTTATTTGTTTCTTTTTTTTTAGTCCATGTTTTTAAAATTACTCTCTGATCGTTTAGTAGAACCTTTGATCTACCATATTCATTTCATTTAGTATTGACCATGTAGTAAAGGGAGAATGGTCTGTAAAGAGACCAGACTATGTTTGTGGCTTTAATGTACAGAGACTATTTCTTTTGAAACCCAACTTTGTAAGTGTAAACACTACAGCGACTTGTATATTTCTAATCAGGGTCATGTGTGCACGTGTAAAAGGGATTTGCGTTCATTGCTGGAACAACTACACTGTGTATTATTATACAAACAGAGAATTTAGTTTAGAGCCGTGTAGTGGTTTGGGTTTGTTATATCTTTTAGTTCAGTCAAAGAGAGTAGATGATAATGTGTTTTTTTTTAAATTGAAAATAGCAATGTAACAGCCAAGAAGCATACGCTTTAAGTAGATATAATGTGTGAGCTCCTTGTAGGAGAAGGTAGATTTGTGAGAAGTTTGATGCCAACAGTATCTCCACTCTATGCTCTGTTAGTCTAGTACAGGTATGCATACCTGGTCCAACTTAGGTTTCATAAGAGCTGCCATAGTCACCTTTTGGGCCTTACAGAACACAACCACCAACAGTAATGTTTTAAACTTAACTTTTTTTTCTTTTTTTTGTATGTCATGGAATCAAATCCATTTCCTTGTGATAATTTGCATATGCCAGCGTGGTAGCTGATCATGGGCTAACACAGCAGTGATCTCTTTTTTAACAAAAAATTCTCTACATTATTTAACTTTCTATATTTAGCTTTGTTAAAATTAATTCACCTTCTCAGAACATTTTCTTTTCAGTTTTTATATATCATTGTGATAAGTGAAAACCACTATTTTTTTAATCCTGGTTCACTTTTTAATGTAGATATATTTCATTTTGTTTCAAGTTGTTCTGTTTGTTGTTGGTTTTTATTTTTAGATCCAAGTGCCACTCAGGATCAGTAGATGTTTATTTTTCCTCACATTAAAAAAAAAAAAGACCTACTGTTACTTATTTATTAGTATAGCATTGCACAGTTTTTTAGTACCTGGCATATATATTTTCTTCATTCAAGCACAAAATTAGGATTGTTTGGTCACTATACAATGTAATATTTCAATGAGCCATTTGCATTTTCCTAATGATATTTGTACTGCACTGATGTGTCCTGCTCCCAGTGGGACTATTTGTTGTTGTTTTTTTCTTTGTGTAGCTCTTTGTGGAAATATAGTTGTTGTTTTCATTTTTTGTTTTTTTCTTATTCCCTTTTTTTTTAAAAACTTACACTGTAAACATTGGCATCAGTTGAAAGTAGTTTTGAATTGTTTCTTGAAATTTGGGTCTCTTAGATGTTTCTGTTTTTATGATGCATTGTGGGCTCTGTGTCTTGTTAAGACATTGGATCTGTCCTTATTAAATGACTGCCCTCCTTTTTCCTATGACAATTTTATGTTCCTTTGTTTGGAAACAACACAGAAACAGTAGGCCTACATGACTAGAAATTTTTCATTCTTATTGTGTTGATAAGTAGACGGTAGCACATTGTAATTTCTTCCTTTGTTTCTATTGCAAAAGAAATATTTTTTTTAATATCATGAATTAAAATGTCTTGACAATGGAGAGTACCACCTGGACCTGAAATGACCTTAAAGTATCCAGGTACTTTTAAATCCTAAATAAGAATCTCAAAAACAAAGGATCCTAATTTTACACAATAAAATCTGAGAAAATCATTTTCTCTCAATTGCCTGTTCAGATAGAAATGTTTATCTTCCATGCACAAATTGTCCACTGGCTGCCATAAGTTTTGATATTTGTTAAGGGATAATTGTATTAGGTCCTGATGTATTCAGATAACTAGAAGTCAAAGAAATATTAGCTTTGTTGTCATTTTGTGCATTGTGATGTTGAAGTCCAAGACACATACATTATGGCTGTTGAGCATTTACCAGATTTCAACGAGAAATTCTGTTGAATTATATTAAATAGAATTATATAGTTGCTTTTTCCAAATATTGCATCGAATTTTAGAACATAGGCCTAAGCTGCAGAAATAGTTCTGGCTGAAAACTAGTTTTAGTTTGTTATATTTGAATTAGTTCCATTTTTATTTCATCCTACAGTATATATAGATTACACACTATAAAATGTTTTCCCTTTGAATTGTTGTTGTAAACAAAAGATGAATATAGTTTTTGTGATCTTGTCATATTAATATTTGTGGATACAATCACGAAATAAAATTATTATTGAATTTCACAAATGGGTTTTATTTACTTTTTTTTGTTTACCAATCTTGTTTATATAAAGTACCATACTTTCTGGTTTATTTAGAAACTTAGGCCTACCCTCTGAAAGGTTATAATATAATTCACAAATGGGTTTTATTTACTTTTTTTTTTGTTTACCAATCTTGTTTATATAAAGTACCATAGCCTACTTTCTGGTTTATTTAGAAACTTAGGCCTACCCTCTGAAAGGTTATAATATAATTCACAAATGGGTTTTATTTACTTTTTTTTTTGTTTACCAATCTTGTTTATATAAAGTACCATACTTTCTGGTTTATTTAGAAACTTAAAGGCCTACCCTCTGAAAGGTTATAATATAATTCACAAATGGGTTTTATTTACTTTTATTTGTTTACCAATCTTGTTTATATAAAGTACCATACTTTCTGGTTTATTTAGAAACTTAGGCCTACCCTCTGAAAGGTTATAATATAGTTCACAAGACTGTTCCTATAAAACCCACCACGAACTATAAAATAAAGTGTTAAAGTCAGTGGCGAATTTAGGCATGTTCCACAGGAAAAGGGGCCCCCACACTTCCCAAAAATATTTTTTTTAGTGACATCCACATTCTTTGGTTGAAAATGTAAAATAAAATTCATTTATTCCCCTTCAATTTTGATAGCTCAAGTCCAACCAAGCTAAGCGCAACATCAAATTTATTTATGATTTTACAGAATGTAACATAAACAGCACTTTTCTAGGTACTGGGTATGTGGAAGGCAGGGGCAAGGCCACGAGGGGCCCCCACATTTGACTTACAAGAGAATATTTACACCTAACAAAAAAAAAATTAAATTTATAAACTATTCTTTTTTCAAGAAACAAAAATTAAATAGAAGCTTAAAAAGCAAAAAATGGCAGTATAAGTTATAAGCTACATTTTATTTTTTTACATTGGGCTTATTGGACTTAGACATTGTCGCATGGGGCCCTCATCAGCCTCATTGGCTATATGGCTATAAACATGACTTAACATGAGGAATTGAATGGTATGAGTTGCCTGCCAAGAACTTTTCAGCAAAATCATATCTTTAACTATATCTTATCTTCTTATGAACGTATACGTATAAGTTACAGACGCTCCTTCTATACTTGGGATTATTGCGACGCAATTATCATCTGTATAGAAGAGGAGTGGACCTGTTTAAATTATAAGATAAGACTTTCATAGTTTTCCCATAGATATATTATAGGATAGGCCTATCTATGGTTTTTTTATTTTGTTTCGATATGTTTTTCCAGCCTGTTGTGCCAGTTTTTAAATAACTAAAAAAAATGAAAAGATAATCGATAATGTCGCGTCATTGTTTTGATTCTACATCCGATAGTTAGTGACTGGTAGTTTGTACTTTCATAGTGTTCTAGCAAAAAAAAGTATTTATTAAGACAAAAAAGAAGGTAAATGCATTTAAATGTTTGTATTTTGTCAATTACAAAATAGCCCAATTTTTTTTTTAAACAAATATTATTTTTAAATAATAGAATTTATTCGTACAACTTAGTACAAGAGTCACACACGGGGCACGGACGCAGATTCAGATATTACCGTAATTACGACTTGAAGTTACTTGAACTTGTAACTTCAACTTCACTTGATTCAAGTGAATCTCAAGTCCGCCAAGTATGACTTGAATCATCTTTTTTACTATTTACATTCATTGAGTAACATTAACATTGTCACTCATTGTAATTGTTTGACTAATTTAGTAATTTGTATATGTGAGCTTGGTTTTGTTTAGTTTTGAATGTCGAATTATTTTATGATGCTGTACCGTACTATTCTTAGTCTTAACTTATAAATAGTAAAATAGGCCTACCCTAAGTCCTAAGTCTTAGCCTAAGTGATTAAAGTAAGTGTCGTTACGAATTTAAATTTTAATGATCCTGATACTGATACGCTTTATTATTATTTTAGGCCTAGTCCTAGTCAAGTCATAATATATAGTAGGTTATCTGTTTCTTCTATTACACTATTAGCCAGTCTGCTCTTTTGCAGTCAATGCCAGACACAGTGGACACTGGCATTGTTATGCAGGGTTTTTCTTTGTGGCTTTTTTCAAACCCTGCAGTTTGAGAGAGTTTTCGGTTCTGTGCCCAGCACCTGCAAGTGGTACTCTGGTGTTCGGGCTACATTGAGTGAGTCGTGCTGAGGTGTGCTGAGCAGGGGTTGGCCTATGGTCCATTCTCCGCCATCCAAAGAGCTATCCAAATGGTTATGACACTTAGTCGTCTTAGTTGTGCCATTTAGTTTTTTAGATTCTGGGTATACTCTGTGGAATTGTCACATCCTGGATCCAGGTCCCTTCATGACTTTACACCCACCCATCTCCATGCTACCAACACCGGACCCCTCCCCCTCCAGCATTGAACGTTAAGCTTCATTACTAAGCTATGTGTAATGTAGATTATAGTAGTATAATATTTTACATTTATTTTGCTATAGTATAGGTAAATTAGAGTTTAGAAGAAAAAACAAACAAATCTAACATCACAATGCGGTGGTTTGAACAAGGCATCCCTCAAGCAATACAAACAGCAAAAGTCAATCAATCTGTTTTTATTGTTTTCATAAGTGGTAAGTCCTTTTTGTTTTGGGATTTAACTAAAATTAAACTACTGGTACCTATTACAGTAATAAGTAGTGCAAGAGAATCTAGTGTTAAAATAGTGATAATAATACTTCTTTTGTTTGTGTACGGTATTGTAAAAACCCTAAAGTTATATTGCACTTTTAGAGAGACTTTTTAAAAGTAATATCAAAATAGAATACATAATTATTTATTTTTTTACTTAAAATGTGTTGCAACCCCACGGATTGGTACTGAAGTCTGCAGAATAATATATTTAGTTCTATGTCTTTAATAAAAGCCAATTCATTTATCTTTACAGTGGTGAAAACTTTTCTAACATTTATCAATTAGTTCAAAAGTTATACACAATTACATAAGTAAAGGTAAGGGAAGTCATATTGGAGAATAATGAAAAAGAAAATAGTACCAATTTTTAACAATTTAGCATTGCAAAAGCACATTTTTAAGAAACTTCTAAAAAACATTTTAGTCTGAAAATTTCACAGCTATAAGTTAAGGCATTCAAAATTACAAACCAATGATAATCTCAACAATGACCTATAACATTTTCCTTTTTTTTTAACATTATTTTGCATTTAGTGTTTTACACACTTCCGTACCGGTTCATGGGGTAGTATCACAAATATAGTTTCGGAAGTATTGATGAGTGTAATTTTCTCAAGCTGTTTAATTGCTGAAAGGGTATTAAAATTTAAATTTTCTGATTGAGTTGGGGACTTTTTTTCTTCTTTCAAATACTGTATTCAGGAGAAAATGAAAAGTCCAGAGAAATGGAGTCTTATTTACAATCCGAGGAAGTGACCACATTGTGTGAGGAAAGCAATTCTGTGGCAATCAAACTGTTATCAGACGGGTTAGTACTGCAGACTTGTGTTATACATATTTCTTTTTTAGCTGCTATATGTAGCACTATATTCTATTGATTATTTTGGACATTTGTTTTTTATTCTATATTTTTATAATTTTATTTCAGAAATGATGTCAAGTTTTTTTCACAGATTTGTATCCTTTTAGTTTAATTTTTGTTTAAAGACATGGACATTTCTAGTAGAGTGGAAATTGTGTGTTTATATAAATCAAACTGTTCGGGAAACTGTAAAAGTTTTAGATTTGATAGATAAAACTAATGTATACTTCAAAAAAAAAGTATCCTGTATGACTGAATTGACCCAAATAGGGCAGATGAAGCAGCGTTCACCAGTTTCTCTCGCCAATGCATACTCGGGGATTGTGTGGCTAGCACAATGCCCAGCCACCTTTACTTTACCCCAACTAAGTTCAGGCACCCATCAGAGCTGGGTAGACTCGGGGACACCCTTCAGACCTAGCCCTCACCAGGATTTGAACCCTGGACCTTCTGTACGGCAGCCGAATGCGCTTACGCTCTTCCACAACGCCCCATAAATGTCTACCTAGAGATCAGTATTATGTTACTGTATGTTCTGTGCCATGGGTGAATATTACATTCTAGTATATTACTGTATAAGATTCCATAAAATCTGCATGAGTGGCTGCAGGTCAATAGGTCACTTATTCACCTTAACTCTTGGCATAGACCCTGTGGTTGTCATTCCTTCAGTGTTTTTCATTGGCGACACAGGCATACCCTTGGAGGTGATTGGTGAGTGCAAATCTCTTGAAGACTTTCTCGTCAAAGTCAAGAATGCTCTCCAGGTGAGTGCAGCAGAGTCTTATTGTGGCCAGGGAAATTCGAGTGTTGTTCTTAGTTTATTTTATATATTTTTTTGTTACTGAGACAACTTCTTTGAATAGTTTTTGATTACCTTGTTGAAAAAATATTTGTTTGATGTTTTAAAAGTTACAGAATAAATCTGCTGCATCAGGGAATGGGGCCAAGCCGACAACAACACCGCAGCAAGCCAGACCTTTGCCACAGCCAGTCACACCTTTGCCACAGGAAGCACAATCAACCTCATCTCAACCACAGGCAGCAGCCACAGGTAAATGTCATGACAGTCCCTTTTGTACAACGTTCTGAATTTAAATACTTTTTTTTTTTACTTAACTTAATGGCAGTTGCTTGTTGTTGTTTTATTTGTTATGTATGTTATTTTATCACACTAAAAAACTGTTTTTAAACATACCAAATCTTTATATACACCTAAACAAGTGGGAGTGGTATGTGTTTGAAATGAGGAAGACATAAATCCTTGGGACAGTAAATTTGTCATTACAATATGTTATCACTTTAAATATGATACAAGATAAAATGCCCTGGGAAAATTTTAATAGTCGTGAATAAAGCTACAGATAAACATTTCATAAACTACAATGAACAGAAGGATATAGGCTTGATCTAATAATTTAAAAAATATAATAATTATTTATTGAAAACATTTAGGAAAGGAATTTTAAAATCAATATTACAATCAGGTTAAAAATAGGTTGTTTTATTCAATCTAAAGCTTAATTTCTTGGTGGGGAGGGATACATTGGCTTAGGCCTAAAGCTACAGATAAAAAAAATTATTAACTACAATGAACAGAAAACTATAATAACTTTAAAACTATAATTATTATTTATTTACTGAAAAAATTTAAGAACCTAATTTAAAATAAATATTGTAATCGGGTTTAAAAAAAGCATGTCTTTTTATTTAACAAAAAGTTAGGACTATCTCTGTGGATGAGAGTCAAACATCCGTCTTCCGAATACCTCAAAAATATAATTATTAGATTTTATTTACTGAAAACATTATAGGAACGTTATGTCCTAAAATCCTTACAATCTTTTAAAAAAAAGTTAATATTAATGGAAATTTTTATTTGATGGAAACTGATCTGATGTTTTGGGTTAAAAAGAAAAAAAAAACATTACAAAATACAAATAATAATTATTATAATTGGTTTTTCAAAGAGAAAAGAAACAACAGCAAGTGGGGCACTGTGTCCCAGCGGCCACGCATTCGGCTTTTTCAAAAATGTAAATTATCCAGTTCCCAATTCATAATTGGGGGCACGGTAGCCAAGCATCATACCGAAGGTCCTGGGTTCGAATCCCGGTGAAGGCTAGGATTTGTTCCAGAGTCTGGAGGGTGTTCCTGCGTCTATCCAGCTCTGATGGGTACCTGACTTTAGTTGGGGTTAAGTATAGGAGGCTGGGCATTGTTCTGGCCACACAATCCCCAAGTAAGCCCACAGAAGCTAGTGAACGCTGCTTCACTGACCCTATGATCAATTTGGTCCGAAGGATACTGTACTTTTTTTTACTTCATTTGGAGCAAATAATTTGTTTTGCAAAAAAAAAAAGTTTGATATTTATTTTTAAAAAAATGTGCCGTAACTTGTGACACTAGTGATTTTTTAATTACTTCATCAATGTGAGGGTTCCAAGATAACTTATCATTTATTATTACTCCTAGATACTTAGCATTGCTAGTTTGAGTTAGTTCTTTACCATGAATGAAGTAGTTTGTTATTATTTGTTTCTTTTTCTTGGATACCCTTATTAGTTGGCATTTTTCTGGGTGAAAAGACATACTCCAGTTTGATTCCCATTTTTGTAGTTCATCTAGGTCTTTTTGTAAAAGTTCACTATCTTTTCCTGTCTTTATTATTCTATAAATTATGCAATCATCGGCAAATAATCTTAGTTTTGTGCCTGTGTTGATGCAATTTGGCAGATCATTAATGTAAATTAGAAATAGTAGGGGCCCTAGAACAGTTCCTTGTGGAACTCCTGAGTTTACTGTTATTGGTGATGACTTAGAGCCATTTATTATCACTGTTTGTTCTCTGCCTATAAGAAAGTCCTGAATCCACTGATGTAAGGGACCAGAGATGCCAAAGTATTTAAGTTTTTTAAGAAGACTAGAATGATGAACTTTATCAAATGCTTTTGAAAAATCTAGTAATATAGCATCAATTTGGTTGTTATTATCTAATCCCTTAGACAAGTCATCTATTAAGCCTATTAATTGAGTCTCACATGATCTATTTTTCCTGAAGCCATGTTGGTGTGGGCACAGTGCATTTAGTTTGTCTAGATGATTTACTATACTACTATATATTATATGTTCAAGTAATTTACATGTTATGCTTGTTAGAGAAACAGGTCTATAATTTCCGGGGTCAGATTTATCTCCTTTTTTGAAAAGGGGGGTTACATTGGCTAATTTCCAATCTTTGGGCACTTTGCCCTGGTTTAGAGAGGCCTGGAAAAGTATTTTAAAGATTGGAGATATTTCATTAGTTAGTTCTTTAAGCAGTCTTGCTGGTATTTCATCTGGACCAGAAGCTTTGTTTACTTTTAAGTTGGTTAGGAGTTGTTTAATGCCTTTTTCATCTACATTTATATTTCCTATCTCTTCTAGTTTGTTTAAATTTATGAATATTTCTTTGTCACCTGGATTTGAAAAAGATGATGCAAAGTGTGTGTTTAGGATATTAGCTTTAGTTTCATTATCATTATAAGTTTCATTGTTTTGGCCTTTTAGTGGAGCTATGCCTGTAGTGTCCATTTTTCTTGATTTAATGTAGGACCATAAGTTTTTATTATTATCTTTAGAAATTACATTGTTTACATATTCATTCTGCAGCTGTCTGCTTAGTTTCTGAGTTAAATGTTTAATTTTTAGGTATTTTTTATGTAGTCTAATTGAATTAGTTGCCTTAAACTTTTTGAATAGATTTTCTTTTTGTTTACACAGTTTCTTTAGTTTAGTGTTAAACCAACATTTGTTAATTTTATTTGATGTTTGTTTTGTTGGCACAGAGTCAGCCATTATTGCTTTTAAGTTGGTTTTTATAAATTGCCAAATATCTTCAACTGGACTATCTATATTGTATTTAGTAAGAAAATTGGTTTGGAATTTTATTGCTGCTTGATGTAGTTCTGTTGTGTTACATTTATTCCAGAGATAAATTATTCTTTTAGGTTTCTTGCTAATTTGGATTTTTATTTTGTTATTTACTCTGACAATATCATGATCTGAAAGTCCAGGGATTATTTCATAATCTAATACTAGTCCTGGTCTGTTCGTTAAAAATAAATCTAGTATATTATGGTTTCTTGTTGGTTTTTTATTAATTTGGTCTAAGTTTAGATTTTGGATGGTATTGATAAACATTTCATTTATTTCTTTTGTGTTTTGGTGCTTTTCTATAGAGTAGCTATTCCAATTTATATCAGGGAGGTTGAAGTCCCCCATTATCCAAATTATAGCATTTTTATATTTAGTTTCAATACTTGTCAGCTGATTACACAGATCAGACATGTACTCTGATGTTGAGTTTGGTGGTCTGTAAACACTGCCTACAATTAGTGGTTTGGAATTAGGTCTGCTTATTTTACAAAATACTGACTCTATGTTATTTTGAGGTTCTAATTTAATTTCTTCAGCTATTAGGGTAGATTTTATGGCTAGTAAGACTCCTCCATGCCTGTCTGACCTATCTTTCCTAAAAATTTCATAATTATTATTGAATATCTCTGTGTTGTAAATATCTGGGCTAAGCCATGTTTCGGAACCTGCAATTATGTCTGGTTCTTCATTATTTATTAAAAGTTCCAAATCAGCTTTTTTATTTTTAATGCTTTGGAAATTTATTGTAAGAGTTTTGAGGTGATACTGATTTGGGGTTTTATGGGATTTAGTGTTAAAGAGTGTCTTTTTACTTTTTTTTATTGGTGTTGATCTAGCTAAGGGTTTATTTAGGTCTAAATTATTAGCTTCTGGGCTTGTCAAGGCACTGTAGGGGTTAGTGGTATCCAGGTCATGAGAATTAAACAGACCTGAACTAAATTGTGGCAACCCACACTGTACACAGTGCCAAGAGGCACTAACAAAAAGTTAGGACTATCTCTGTGGATGAGAGTCAAACATCCGTCTTCCGAATACCTCAAAAATATAATTATTAGATTTTATTTACTGAAAACATTATAGGAACGTTATGTCCTAAAATCCTTACAATCTTTTAAAAAAAAGTTAATATTAATGGAAATTTTTATTTGATGGAAACTGATCTGATGTTTTGGGTTAAAAAGAAAAAAAAAACATTACAAAATACAAATAATAATTATTATAATTGGTTTTTCAAAGAGAAAAGAAACAACAGCAAGTGGGGCACTGTGTCCCAGCGGCCACGCATTCGGCTTTTTCAAAAATGTAAATTATCCAGTTCCCAATTCATAATTGGGGGCACGGTAGCCAAGCATCATACCGAAGGTCCTGGGTTCGAATCCCGGTGAAGGCTAGGATTTGTTCCAGAGTCTGGAGGGTGTTCCTGCGTCTATCCAGCTCTGATGGGTACCTGACTTTAGTTGGGGTTAAGTATAGGAGGCTGGGCATTGTTCTGGCCACACAATCCCCAAGTAAGCCCACAGAAGCTAGTGAACGCTGCTTCACTGACCCTATGATCAATTTGGTCCGAAGGATACTGTACTTTTTTTTACTTCATTTGGAGCAAATAATTTGTTTTGCAAAAAAAAAAAGTTTGATATTTATTTTTAAAAAAATGTGCCGTAACTTGTGACACTAGTGTTATTGAATTATATGAACAGTGGAAACTTCTGAAGGAGCTGATGGTGCAGCTGATGGTGCAGAAGATGCCAATGGTGCTGCAGACCCAGAAAGTAAATCTCAGTCCCTGGAAGAGAGATTAGAGAAGTGAGTTTGTAGAACAATTCTCTTTGTTTCATTTTTCTTTCCCATTCTCCTTATGACTAATCACATTTAGTTGTTTGTTGTTTTTTCTGCTACTAGAAATTGAAATAAGTTGATTTTTTTTTACATGCGTTGTTGTAACTAAACTTTTGGTCAAAGAGAGTGGGATAAAATACTTAAATTGTGGTATAATTGCTGATTGTTTAGTCAGACAGTGTTGAGACTTAAAAAATTTCAGACTACATGTCAGACACTTGTGTAAAGACTGAAAAATTAAAACTATGAAGAATAGACAAGAGATGGTGCCCTGCGAGAGGAAGACTTCTCTTTGTTTTTACTATAGAGGATAGATAACAAATGTGCCCAGTAGATAACAAATGTGCCCAGTAGATAACAAATGTGCCCAGTAGATAACAAATGTGCCCAGTAGATAACAAATGTGCCCAGTAGATAACAAATGTGCCCAGTAGATAACAAATGTGCCCAGTAGATAACAAATGTGCCCAGTAGATAACAAATGTGCCCAGTAGATAACAAATGTGCCCAGTAGATAACAAATGTGCCCAGTAGATAACAAATGTGCCCAGTAGATAACAAATGTGCCCAGTAGATAACAAATGTGCCCAGTAGATAACAAATGTGCCCAGTAGATAACAAATGTGCCCAGTAGATAACAAATGTGCCCAGTAGATAACTAATGTGCCCAGTAGATAACAAATGTGCCCAGTAGATAACAAATGTGCCCAGTAGATAACAAATGTGCCCAGTAGATAACTAATGTGCCCAGTAGATAACAAATGTGCCCAGTAGATAACAAATGTGCCCAGTAGATAACAAATGTGCCCAGTAGATAACAAATGTGTCCAGTAGATAACAAATGTGCCCAGTAGATAACTAATGTGCCCAGTAGATTACAAATGTGCCCAGTAGATAACAAATGTGCCCAGTAGATAACAAATGTGTCCAGTAGATAACAAATGTGCCCAGTAGATAACTAATGTGCCCAGTAGATTACAAATGTGCCCAGTAGATAACAAATGTGCCCAGTAGATAACAAATGTGCCCAGTAGATAACTAATGTGCCCAGTAGATAACAAATGTGCCCAGTAGATAACAAATGTGCCCAGTAGATAACAAATGTGTCCAGTAGATAACAAATGTGCCCAGTAGATAACTAATGTGCCCAGTAGATAACTAATGTGCCCAGTAGATTACAAATGTGCCCAGTAGATAACTAATGTGCTCAGTAGATTACAAATGTGCCCAGTAGATAACAAAAGTGCCCAGTAGATAACAAATGTGCCCAGTAGATAACAAATGTGCCCAGTAGATAACAAATGTGCCCAGTAGATAACTAATGTGCCCAGTAGATTACAAATGTGCCCAGTAGATAACTAATGTGCTCAGTAGATTACAAATGTGCCCAGTAGATAACAAAAGTGCCCAGTAGATAACAAATGTGCCCAGTAGATAACAAATGTGCCCAGTAGATAACAAAAGTGCCTAGTAGATAACAAAAGTGCCCAGTAGATAACAAATGTGCCCAGTAGATAACAAATGTGCCCAGTAGATAACAAATGTGCCCAGTAGATAACAAATGTGCCCAGTAGATAACAAATGTGCCCAGTAGATTACAAAAGTGCCCAGTAGATAACAAATGTGCCCAGTAGATAACAAATGTGCCCAGTAGATAACAAATGTGCCCAGTAGATAACAAATGTGCCCAGTAGATAACAAATGTGCCCAGTAGATTACAAATGTGCCCAGTAGATAACAAATGTGCCCAGTAGATAACAAATGTGCCCAGTAGATAACAAATGTGCCCAGTAGATAACAAATGTGCCCAGTAGATAACAAATGTGCCCAGTAGATAACAAATGTGCCCAGTAGATAACTAATGTGCCCACCCACACCCACTTTTTTCCCCCTCCAATAAAAAGTATCATCTAGCTAGGCAATGAAAACATGGAAGAAGGAGATGACTTGACTAGAATTATTTTAAAAAAAAACTTCTGGTATATGCACACACACAAAAATGCTCTTTTCTATTACCTGTAATTTAGTTGTACACCTCAAGCCAGATTTTTGGTTTTGTCCCCATCAGATTCACTCTGAGCCTGATATTTTTAATGCCTTTATTTTCACTTGCTCTTTCGCAGGGCCAAATTATTATTGGAACAGAAGAGAGAAGCAAAGATGCAAAAAGAAGCTGAGGTATTGTTGAACTTTGTGTGAATGGCATTGTTGTAATTGCACTGTTAACATACTTTGTTTTAGGTTAACTTATTACTAGGAAACGTTCGTTAAAAGTTTATTTGCAAACTGTTTTCATACATTTTAGTATGTCCGTTAAAATTTTACTTGATGTGAATTCATCTGCCTTCAATGTTTGCATTTTGGGTCAACTTGAGTTGTAGTCAAACACTTGATTTATAAAAAAATGTTTTCTGGATCTCTCTTACCTTCTTTGAACTTTGACCCAGGAAGCCAGACAGCGGGAGCTTGAACGGAGAACTGTGGGCCAAGGCGTCCAGAAGCTGCGGGAGAAACAGAAGGAAATGGAAATACTGGAGGCCAAGAGGGAGATGAAGAAAGAGAAAGACGAAGAGAAACTTGCCAGGCAGAGAGTGAAGGAGGATATAGAGCGGGACAGGTAATGCTTGCCCTCAGTGTATCTTTGCTCATAGTTTATATATGCTCAGTGTGTCCTTGCCCTCAGTATGACCTTGCTCTTAGTGTGCCCTTTGCCCTCAGTGTTTCCTTGCCCTCATGTACTGTGCTTTCAAGAAATGTACATTTAACCCTTACAGTCCCAGTCGCGTATATTTTCATCAAACTATTTCTTTACCTCAGACCCAGAAGCGTATAATTTCCTCCAAAAACGAATTCTCCTGGAACCCAGTCACATATATTTCCCTCAATGAAGGGTGTCTATATAAAGATCAAAATAAAGGATTTGATCTTTCACCATATTCTCTGGCAGAATTTTTTTTTTTTTGTGAAATTGAAAGTACGGTCCTAATGGACGCTACCGAATTACCTTCAGTTATTATGGTGGTACTGTTTTATGAGACTTTTTCTTATGGATTAATATTACGAATGATTACAATTACCATATGAATTAGATTATTCTAATAAGGTAAGATATTATGTTTCTAGCAATTTACTCTCTTCGTGTTATCGGATTAAAAAGTGTCTAAGAAACCCGGACGAGCCAAAGCTTGTGTCCAGGGCGTAACGCTTAGGTTTGAGCATAGCTCTATCAGAGTTCCAGCCACCCCCGCCATGCCTTCGGCGTGGCGTGCCGTGTAACAGGGAAGGATTCCACAGGCCAGCGACCGTTCACTGCGGTTCCCCTAAGGATCATTATCAAGGTGGCTCACTCGTGTTCCTGCACTGTCACCCAGTAGCACAAGTCCTATACTATAGGCACAGGCATCCAGGCATTGGGTGGTTTTTGAGACGGGGTTGCAGCGTCCATTGCTGCCTCCCCACCCAAGATTCGGTGGCCTCTCTGCAGTACAATGAACCACGGACCCGCCAGTGTATTGTTAATGTGAATGTATCGGCGGTTTACACACTACGCCAGTCTTTGAGGCCCATGGGTACAGTAGTGTTATCATCAATTTTTACCAGCAAAAAAAGTAAAAAAAAATAATTTTGGAACCCTATTGATATCTCAGCCATTCTGAAAAAATGTCTGGGACGTAGGGAATAATTAGTAAAATAATGGCTGGGACTGAAGGTATACATCGCAAATAAGTAGGTCGGTACGGGAAGGGTTAATAAAAAAAATGACACTTCTTTATGGTGGCTAAAATAATGTAAAAATTCAAATATTTTTTTACTCTCTTACATTAGCTCTAGAAAAAACGAAACTAAAAAAGAATCCATTGTTTTATTTTCAAAATATAGTTTTATGTTTCTTTTCTTACTCTTGAAGGATAGTATTATGACCACGGGGGGAGAATACTCAACCTTTGAGTTCTTTCCAAGAAACTAAATTTTGCTGTTTCTTTTAGTCTTTTTAACTCATTTTGGGTAATTGGATTGAATGGTTTAGAGAACCCTTGCTTACACTCCTTGCTTACACTCAATTTTGGGGCAGCCCTTTTCAGTTCATTCCATGATAAGTTTGCGGTTCTTCATCGCCTTTTCACAGGATTTTCTTCAGGTGGTATTTGCACGATCAGTATCTTTCCTGGAGGATTCATTGGAAAGCATTCCTGATGTCCTGTATTGAGCCATTCTCTCTAGTTGGTTCAAGTTGTACCCCATCTTTGCTGTGTCTGCTTTGAGGTCGCGTCAGACAGTATTTCTTGGGCGGCTTCTTTTCTGCTTGCCCTGGGGGTTTCCACTTCAGTGCTTGCCTGGTGACATTGGTTGGCGGTAAGCCCCTCCAACATATCCACAGGGCCCTAAAATACCATATCCAGTATCCCAAATGTTTGAGAGAAAGTGAAAAAATAAAAAAAAACTAGAATCAGCTCTAAGAGAACCAAAGTTGTGGTTGTAGGGGTTTCTTTTTTTGTGGTTTGATTTTAGAATGCTGGGTTATTGTGTTGTTGTTTTTTTCCTCAGATTAGAAAAAAATGCCAGATTTGGCAGAGAAAAAGATAATGCAGCCAAAGCAGAAGAAGCTTTAAAGAAGAAAAAATTAGCCGAACAACAAGCTGCTGAAGCAGCTGAACTTGCCAGGAGAAGGTAAGTCATCTCCCATCTGTTTTTTTTTTTTCATTTTCAATTAATTAGGATTGGTTTGCACAGTGTCTGCCATCCTCGGCTCCTATTTCTCTATTGTGTTTAAAGCAGGCTTTGTTTTGGCTACTGTGTTGTTGGTTCATTCAGCTTTATTTAAGTGAACTAAAAAAAAAAAAGTTCATAAAATTTCATTGATTTAAAACAGAGGTGGGCAAACTATCATTCAATTATAATTCAAAAAATTAAATAATTATCTCTGTTACTTATTAAATTTTGAAATTTATTTTAAATTTCTTGTCTAAAACTACCCAAGCAATTAAAATCCTTGTCTGAAACTACCCAATCAGTTCAATTCCTTGTCTGAAATTACCCAATCAGTTAAATTCCTTGTCTGAAACTACCCAATCAATTCAATTCCTTGTCTGAAACTACCCAATCAGTTCAATTCCTTGTCTGAAACTACCCAATCAGTTAAATTCCTTGTCTGAAACTACCCAATCAGTTCAATTCCTTGTCTGAAACTACCCAATCAGTTAAATTCCTTGTCTGAAACTACCCAATCAGTTAAATTCCTTGTCTGAAACTACCCAATCAGTTAAATTCCTTGTCTGAAACTACCCAATCAGTTCAATTCCTTGTCTGAAACTACCCAATCAGTTAAATTCCTTGTCTGAAACTACCCAATCAGTTCAATTCCTTGTCTGAAACTACCCTATCAGTTAAAGTTTCTTGTGTTGCTAAACAAATGTTATTGTTGTCTTTGTCTCCCTCTAGTGATATTGCAAGACTTCAATTCCGCCTCGCTGATGGATCTTCAGTTACTCAACAGTTTCCAGCAACAGAAAAATTTGCTGTTGTTAGTGCCTTCATAAGTCAGGTAATATTTGTTGCTGTTTTAGCTAGCACCTTTTTAAGTCAGACAGCATTTGCTGTTGTGATATTAATCAGTTACAGTTCATGGTTTCTGGTTTTAATACCTTTATAGGTAATGTTTTCAGCTGTCAGAAAAAAAGGCTCATGGTTTAGACTTTTTAAAAATGGTGTCTGTATAAAATGTTAGCCCTAGTAATATGTTATTTCTGTTGTTTTTTTCTTTTTTGGTACTTATTGAATGAGTTGCCAGATTGTACAGCATCCAAACTATGAATTTTTTTCTGCTTTCAGCACGTTGGGTCAACGGTAAACCTGTCTATGGCATTTCCTCGACGCACATTCACCCCAGAGGATCACAACTTGACCTTGCAGGAACTGGAGCTGGCGCCATCTGCTGTCATTTTGGTTATTCCGGTAAATACCCATTAATGAAATGTACTATAATGCATCTTTCTGTGGAATTATAAATTTGTGCTTCCTAGCAGAGCCACTACCGTTCGTTCTAACTCATAATTGATGGGGTTAACAGTGACAATAATGAAAGAGAAAAACTGAACTGCTAAGAAATCTGTTACTGCTATGTAGTAAGGCCAATGAAATTGGGGTTGTGCACGCTTGCAAAACTAGGATAGGCCTACTAGGCTAGCACTGAATATTGCGAAGTCTTTGTTTGTACTGTAAGCGATCGTTCTGACTACAATGTTAAACCTTCCTATCTGTCTCTCTTCATTTGTAACCTGAGGCACAGTTCATAATCTGAGACCAAAAAAAATCTAAATTGTTGTTCGTAACCTGAGGCGTTCGTAACCATTGTATATAAAACTACAATTGCTATCAAAATCACTTATTTGACCATATGATGAGGGCATTGTAATTGAGAAAAACTGATGAAGGGTTTGGTACCACGTTAGTTATGTTAAGTAAATGAAATAAATGGATATTTTGTAATTTAAATAATACTTTTAGTTTATTTACTTATTATTTTTAAGTTGATGCAATGATTTGTGAATGGGTATTCATTTAAAAAGCCAGGGTCCGATTTTTTTCCCAGCATGCCTCTGTCAGTGAAACATGATTGGGAAAAGTACATCTCAGTATTTGTCATTGCTCTTAGAAAGTCTGGTCCAATATCAAGAACATTTTTTTTTACTCGGGTCAATTTCAAGATTTAAAAAATAAAAATAGATGAAATTAAAATCTAAATAAAACAAACATTGCATCAATAACTCTAATTCATGTTTTTGTTTCTCTGTGTAGTTTCAGTTTGTTTCATGGCATCTTTTTTTTCTATTATATTTATATGATTTGTTTTCTGTTAAATTGTTTATTTTATATTAAATATTTACCTTTTTTCCTTTCTTCTTTTTGGCTTATTGCAATGGTATCTCTATTTACTGTTGGGTTTTAAATCTTTTTTCTTGTCTTGTTTTTCTTCATTTGAACTGTTAAACTTTTAATATTTTTCTTTTTAACTGACACTGCTTTTGAGTTTATTATACATTGCTGGCATACATGCAAATATTTTCTTTTTTATTGCATGTGAACTTGGTCCTCTGGTAGTGGCTAGTGAACATTCATACTTAACAACGGACACAGCATTAGTAAAGTCACTATTTGTAGAAGCACTTCCAGAAATAAGATTAAAAAGCAAAAGATATTTAAAGCAGGCATTCAAAAATAAATGCATGAGAAAAATACTTTGTTCTCTTGTGTAGAACACAGTACTAATGCGTATGTGTGGGACAGAATATCCTCAATAGCAGGCCAACATGAAAACATTATAGCAACAATCAAACCGCACAAACTGACATGGTTCTGCCATGTGTTACGGCACAATAGCCTGTCAAAAACAATCCTCCAGGGCACGGTGGAAGGTGGGCGTAGGAGAGGCCGTCAGCGGAGACACTGGTTTGACAATGTAAAGTATTGGTAAGGGCTGCAGTTGACTCAAAAGTGGAGAAAGTTGACTGCTGAGGTGTCCATTTGCTCCCTCCAATGACCTCAACAGTCATGGTATTTATGATGATGATGATTCTAACTTAATGATACAAGTACAAGGAAGAAATACCCTGACATCGCTAGAGATGATTTTTCTAAATGAACATCATTTAGAAAACTTTATCGAAGCGCAATATAGGACATAAAGTAAAATCTGGCCTTCAGCATTGTCACAGGCAACCCTCCAAGTGTCATACCAATCTACTCCTACAGGATGATGCTCAATCTTGCAGGTTGCCCTCCAGGTGATCATGGGGCGACCTTACCTTCTTTTTTCCAATCTTCTCTTTTTAATGTGGTCTGCCATTGTTGGTAGTACATGAGGCTTGAGGATTTCTTGGGTTTCCATGTAGTCAGAGAAACTTATACCATGAATCTTTTTGTAATAAATACAGTTATATATATCTTTAATGTAACGGTACCCGGGTATTAACCTTCAATCTTGGCTAATAAAACACATTTCTAAATTATTATAAAGTAAGTAAGTAAAGTACCCTTCAGACCAAATTGATCATAGGGCCGGTGAAGCAGCGTTCACCAGTTTCTGATTCTGTGGCCATGGCATAATAGGTGTTTGTGTGGCCAGCACAATGCACAGCCGCATTTACTTTACCCCAGCTATGGTCAGGTACCCATCCAGACTAAAACTACTATTGGAAGCGAGAGCTGGGAGTATTATTCCCTTGTAGCTCTGAACAAGAACTCAGCTGTGCATTTGAGCACGGCTCTATCTCCGTAGAGATCAGTGGATAGTGGGTCATCCGTCCCATCTCCTCGATCGACGAGACGGGGGCACTCCCGCAGGATAGGTCAGGTACCCATCAGAACTGGGTAGACTCAGGGACACCCTCTAGACCTGGGAAAAAATCGTGCCCACAAATTATTGTCCACCTAAATCCAAAATAAAATGTGTTTGCCATGGTATTTCACCTAAAAGCACTAGATGACATGACCAGTTCTTTCACAGACTTCCTGTAAAAACAAAGGAAAGTACCAGAATGCCAATAACTTGCATTAGTGATATACCAGTATATATTTATATACATTCTATAAGTATAAGTGCAATTCTATTTCAGCATGAGCTGGCTTGAAGTATTTTTTTGCTACACAGGTTCTTAGGTGATTTAACATACGTTTTTGTAGTTGTTTTTCTGCTACCTAATATAATAGCCTATAATATAATTGGTGTATAAACATTTGATATTCAAGCTTGTTGTTTCTTACAGAGCGGCACTTCAACTTCTGTAGTGCGGAGTTCCTCGGGCCTACTCAGCGTCTCCGGAATCACACACCTGTTGTTTTCACCATTTTTTTTCATCTGGCATTTGTTGTCAAATTTGTTTGGGTTCGGTGGGACAACCAGACCACCAGCGTCACCGCAGCCAACACTGGCCAGGGGAGGAGAGAGAAAATCTGGAAATGGAAGGTATGGTGGATACAATATTTGTTTTGTTTCAAACCATTCATTCGTTATTGTTGTAAACAATCAATATTCATCGTGTAACATCTTGTTTTGTTCTTGTCTTATTGTGTCTCTGAAACATCTTGTAACATCTGTAACATCTTGTTTTGTTCTTGTCTTATTGTGTCTCTGAAACATCTTGTAACATCTGTAACATCTTGTTTTGTTCTTGTCTTATTGTGTCTCTGAAACATCTTGTAACATCCTGTTTTGTTCTTGTCTTATTGTGTCTCTGAAACATCTTGTAACATCTGTAACATCTTGTTTTGTTCTTGTCTTATTGTGTCTCTGAAACATCTTGTAACATCTTGTTTTGTTCTTGTCTTATTGTGTCTCTGAAACATCTTGTAACATCTGTAACATCTTGTTTTGTTCTTGTCTTATTGTGTCTCTGAAACATCTTGTAACATCTTGTTTTGTTCTTGTCTTATTGTGTCTCTGAAACATCTTGTAACATCTGTAACATCTTGTTTTGTTCTTGTCTTATTGTGTCTCTGAAACATCTTGTAACATCTGTAACATCTTGTTTTGTTCTTGTCTTATTGTGTCTCTGAAACATCTTGTAACATCTGTAACATCTTGTTTTGTTCTTGTCTTATTGTGTCTCTGAAACATCTTGTAACATCTGTAACATCTTGTTTTGTTCTTGTCTTATTGTGTCTCTGAAACATTTTGTAACATCTGTAACATCTTGTTTTGTTCTTGTCTTATTGTGTCTCTGAAACATCTTGTAACATCTGTAACATCTTGTTTTGTTCTTGTCTTATTGTGTCTCTGAAACATCTTGTAACATCTGTAACATCTTGTTTTGTTCTTGTCTTATTGTGTCTCTGAAACATCTTGTAACATCTGTAACATCTTGTTTTGTTCTTGTCTTATTGTGTCTCTGAAACATCTTGTAACATCTGTAACATCTTGTTTTGTTCTTGTCTTATTGTGTCTCTGAAACATCTTGTAACATCTGTAACATCTTGTTTTGTTCTTGTCTTATTGTGTCTCTGAAACATCTTGTAACATCTGTAACATCTTGTTTGGTTCTTGTCTTATTGTGTCTCTGAAACATTTTGTAACATCTGTAACATCTTGTTTTGTTCTTGTCTTATTGTGTCTCTGAAACATCTTGTAACATCTGTAACATCTTGTTTTGTTCTTGTCTTATTGTGTCTCTGAAACATCTTGTAACATCTGTAACATCTTGTTTTGTTCTTGTCTTATTGTGTCTCTGAAACATCTTGTAACATCTTGTTTTGTTCTTGTCTTATTGTGTCTCTGAAACATCTTGTAACATCTGTAACATCTTGTTTTGTTCTTGTCTTATTGTGTCTCTGAAACATTTTGTAACATCTGTAACATCTTGTTTTGTTCTTGTCTTATTGTGTCTCTGAAACATCTTGTAACATCTGTAACATCTTGTTTTGTTCTTGTCTTATTGTGTCTCTGAAACATTTTGTAACATCTGTAACATCTTGTTTTGTTCTTGTCTTATTGTGTCTCTGAAACATCTTGTAACATCTGTAACATCTTGTTTTGTTCTTGTCTTATTGTGTCTCTGAAACATCTTGTAACATCTTGTTTTGTTCTTGTCTTATTGTGTCTCTGAAACATCTTGTAACATCTGTAACATCTTGTTTTGTTCTTGTCTTATTGTGTCTCTGAAACATCTTGTAACATCTGTAACATCTTGTTTTGTTCTTGTCTTATTGTGTCTTTGAAACATCTTGTAACATCTGTAACATCTTGTTTTGTTCTTGTCTTATTGTGTCTCTGAAACATCTTGTAACATCTGTAACATCTTGTTTTGTTCTTGTCTTATTGTGTCTCTGAAACAAATTATTATTTCTGTCAGTGCCCAAAAAAGGCCAGCATCAGCATCCCGCCAAGATGGTCCAATCCGACGATTCCGAAACGCCGAGGATGATGAGAATGATGATGATAGGAATACGTGGAATGGAAACTCAACACAGCAAATGTGATAGCCGCTCAGATTTCAACTTTGTTTTTTAAAACTTTAATGGGACATTCATTTTAATTAATTAATGAGTGGATGTAAGAGAAAAGTACATTTTTGGTGTATTTTTTTAAAACTCTTTTTGATTCAAACTTTTCTTGTTTCTCTGGGTTTTTTATAATTTGTCTAAAATCAAAGCATACACCGCATTATTATTATTATTTTTTGAGAGTTATTCTCCCAATATCAGAATTTATGCTATGTCTGGAAATCATTTTTTTAAAGAGTACCGGGGTATACAATGTTATTGTATTTTGTCTGCAGTAGACTACTAGTTCACTCCAGAAACTTAGAATGGCTTTGAGTTTGATGACAGATGATGAATTAGGGAAACACGGCAAGTCTGATTTTATTCATGCAGAATATAAAATTAGATGGAAATATCCTAAATTGAAACCTTGTAGTCTTGTACTTGTAGTACTAGTAATACCCAGTACCCATACTACACTCTTAGCTAAGGTGCTGGGCTATGCCCCTATGGTCATTTTTATTCATTTCATGATATGACTATTTTGCCTGTTGCCTGTACTTTACTGTACTGGTACTGGTACTGATTTTATAAAAATAAAAGGGGGTTATAGAAAAGTGGGATGGGGGGGTTGCTTTAGTTGGTCAATGAAAGTTTTTTTAATGATGATTAACATGAACTGTTAAGTTGGATGAATTTTTAACATACACTGAATGTAAATAAATTACTTGAGCCGCACTAAATGTTTTTGTCAAACTGTGATCCAAATTTAAATAGTTCAATATAGAAATAATAGAATAGAATTAGAATCTATGAACAAACAGCATTGTGAACTAACAATTTGCCTTGACCAAGTGAATTTGTTTTATTTATTATTAGCATAGTGCATCCATCTATATGAAGAATGGATAAAGCCTCCTTAGTAAATTTGTTAGTGTAAAGCACTGATCTGTAAAAAGAATGGATTGGGCCTAGAAACTCTGATGCCAAAATCAAATTCAACTAGTCTTAAATAGGCTTTCACATCAACTATAAATACTATAATTATAATTTAATATAAGATTTCCTAAATACTCTCCTGTGATTTACTAAATATATTTCAAGTGAGTTATACTTCCTTTTTATTTTTATCCCTAAGACTAAGATGTGTTCTATTTATAATTATAAGTGGGTTTATTCCTATAGCTAACTTATATGGGTACCCTACCAAAACTGAATAGTCTTGATAGTGTAGTAAATTTTAGAATTTATTATGATGGAGGGGCTATCCATTCTTTTTATCAGTGATGAAAAGTCAGATGAGTGGAAATAACATCTCATTCACTAACCACTATAGAGTAAAAGGAAGTAATAGTAAAAAAAAAAAGGGTCCTACCACCTGAGTATGAATAATGTGTAAATAGTAAATGTAGTACCCGGTACATATTGGAGACTTTGGTAAAAGTAAAAAGGCTGGAGGTGCTAAGTTCTTATAAATTAAGATTCGGGGTATTCCACAATTCCAGTTAGATATTAACTTAAGATATATTTAAAATTTAGTACTGGTTATGCTTACAACATAATGGACATGGTGGCCTAGCTACAGCACATTTGGCTGGTGTACATAAAGTCCTGCATTCAAATAATGGTAAAAGCTGATTAAATAATGGTAAAAGCTGATTTGTTCTCTGGCCTGGATGGGTACTGACTTGACGGTAAAGAAAGGTGGCTAGGCATTGTGCAGGCAACACAATCCCATAGTACTACTATGTTGTGCCCACAAAATACACTGTTTTTAATGTGTGGCCGGTCTATTACTATTAAACTCTTAAGGTACCCCGTATAAAGTATAATGAAAATAAATTCAATATGATATATTAATATTGCAATCTTTCATGGAAAAAACTTGGGTCTGAAATCAATGCAATGAAACACACTAGAAGTTAACTGAAAGAATGTTCCAATTGTGTGGAGCTACTACTTGTACATCAGACCTAATCTTTTAGAGCAAACACTTATACTTATATTTGTTGTGTATTTAAATTGTATACAATTTTTGTGCCCATTTTGAAATGGGTAGTGTAATCAATGGCTATTACAATCCCAAAATATAATTAACGTTGATTGATTGATGACTTTTGACATGGCATTGACAAGCCTAAATTACCCTTCACAATAACTGAATAACTTTAAAAAATTAAAAGGCAAAACTAATATCTTATAATACAATACAAATGTAAATCTTTGAAAACTGAAATTCAAGGAAAGGTCCTAAAATCATGTGTCAATAGAAAAAAAACGTATAGTGTAGTCTAATTTGTATTCAATACATTCAAGTGAAATTTAATTTCTTACAATCAGTAGGGGTAATTAGTGTTTCAATATTAATAGTGTGATTAACAAAAGGGAGGGGAGGGGTATCTTAGAAAAGTGAGGACAAATTACCAATCCAAACTGCACCTGTCATCTCATCCAGGACACAATGAGTTGTAGATGAAGACTAACATTTTAACATTTTAAAAAGTCTCATTAGAAATGGAGAATCAAATTACAAGTGATTCTCCTTAGACTTACACTGAAGTTCTGACTTGATCATTAGAATTGTTTTACAATTACTAATATAACAGGTCCGTATCATGGTATTGACCCCTATTTTATATTCACAGAAGGGGTGGTAATGGAGTTCTCTTAAGAAAACTCAGTTGTAATTGTAAGTGTAAAGCAGATTTATTCAATACTGATTAATTAGCCCAAATCAACAGGTATGCTGAAATGGCTCATAATTCTTTCCAATAATTGAATACCTAACACTATTTCAAATTTAGACTGTCAAAAGTCATCAATACAGTACTGGGTATCAGTATCAATATAAATAAATAAATACGAGACTTATATAGCGCATATCCCGTTCCCGTTGAGAATAGTTCTATGCGCTGCTGTAAACATACAACAATAAACAATATACAGGAAAGATTATTTGCAAATGATTGCCTAATTTACAGGAAGGCTAAAAGATTTATGTAATCTAACTTATGGATCAATTAAAAAATCAATAAACTATATTACTAATTATTACTATATTAGCATTTAGAAAATGAAACTTTTTACAAATATACTGATACTGGCAACCAAAATACGAAGCTGAAGCTATTTAATTATAAATTATAGTAAATATAATTTGTTTGGGACCCATAACTAAAGTAAACTTGAACAAAGCCCAAAAAATAGATGCAAGGGTTTTTTCTAATTTTGGTAATCAATTAGAACTATTGGGAAAATATTTTATATAAAGGATAAAGTTTTTATTTCATATGCAAGGGCTCAATGGGCATACAAATACAAGTTTTTTTTTAAGTGGCACCAGAAAAGTGTAGGATGTAACAATATTCTGCAGAGATTATCTACTATATATTTAATAGAAAGCTACCCTTTACAAGACCGAAGGGGAACTTTTTCACAAATATAACTGTTAAACTTAATAGAAGATATATTTCCCTACCAACATGAAACCAGGTTCTGTAAGTTTACTTTAGGAGTATAAATAATTTGTAATAATTTGGAGATAAGTTATAGTGTAGAGGCTTACTAAAACTTAAATTATGCCATATCTTTATTTAGTTTAGAAACGAAACTACACTTGGCAACTTGCTAGTAAATTCAGCTATTCCTCAGTACCAGTACTAACTCTTGATGAATTTCTTGCAAAAGTTTTTTTTTCTTAAGGCCAATTAACCAATACTTGAAATTAAATTATCTTTTAAGTTATAGAAGTTTTAGGCTTATTACACACAGAATAAAAAAAAATGCTCAACTCAGAAATTTCAAACTAAAAAAAAATAGATTTATTGATCAAGTAAACAAATTGTATTCAACGGATCTATGAAAACGTAAAAAAATTGTGTGTAGTTCATAGCTATTGTACAATTTACTACCTCATAATAAAACTAAGAAATGTGTACTGAAAAACATAAGTTCCATAAGTTAATCAACTTCCTCAATAGTTGGCCCACTGCCACCACCTGTACCAGCTGAATGACCACCAGCTCCGGCTGCACCTGCACCAGTGAAGTCTGGCATACCACCAGTTCCTTGATACAGTTTGGTAATGATGGGATTGCACACTCCTTCAATTTCTTTTTGTTTGTGCTGGAATTCTTCCTCGTCAGCAAGTTGATTGGCATCCAACCAGTGAATGATCTGGAATTATAAAAGACAATATATATAAGTTATAAGTATCAGAATGCCAAGCATTCATTCTAGCTTAATACTTAAAAAAAATTATCAAAAATAAAATCATGGTTCAGACATCCAAGGAAGGACAAATGGCCATCTTTAGAATAGAGCTTATTCTTCTGGTGGAAACCGCGAATGTAATGGAAAAAACTTCATCATCACCATGAAATAACGTAACATTAAACATAAATTATATTTATATATAAACATTAATGATATATATACACACACAACCAAATGAGCACAAATACTGGCTTCTAATTTAACTAGGTACCACAAACTGCCTTAAAAAAAGCATTTTAGTCGCGCTGAAGCTAAAAATTATAAAAAATAGTCACTTTTCAACTTATGTTTTCTATAATAAAAACTGTGCATATGCTTTAAAAAATGGTACCATTAAAAAGTATATTTCAAGAGCTTTAACTATATGTTATTTATTTTGTGTTTATAGTTTAATAAAATATTACATTTGTGGGATGAAAACCATCACTACAATGAATTTTCAGCGGGGGCCGGGTGATCGTTTTTGACCCCCTCGCTATTCAATTCCCACGCCGATTCGGGCCATTCATAGTATCGCGTCACAAATGAGCGTATCGTGTGCAAAAATGAATGCCCTTTAGTTTGGTACCAAATACTAATTGACAAAAGTAGTTTAAAGTGCTAAAATCTAAAAAAATCGAAGAAAATTATAAATTTCTAAGTGATATTTATAAATTATAGCTTTTTAATTAGCACCATTAGAAAGCCCGTCCTTTTTTCTTTTAAAATACGAAAACAACACTTCATTTCTAAGCGTCGCCCAAATCGGCCGAAATAAACAAAAACCCTATCGTTTCCATTCATACGCCAAACAACCGAAGGCGTAAAAATCATTAAAAATGGCTGACTTCAGTGTTGACGGCGCTCAACTAAATCGACTTTAGCAGATCAAAAAAGCTTAGTAGGTAAGTACAATAAGTAGAAACATGTAATAATATTGTTGATATTTTTGAGAATCATGTTTAAATTGTTTATTTTTATGAAAATGTATTGTTATAACTACGTTTATTGGTACCATGTTAAGATCGTTTTCGGGTCTAGTCATGGACGCGACATGCGCGAAACCCCCCCATCTGTTTGTAGAGGAATGTAATTTTTTCGGAATGCTTAAAGTACATTTTTATTGTCTTTTTAAAAAGAGGGTACCTTGAAAATTAATAATTACTAGTATTCATAGTTTTTAAATGATATTATCAGCTTCAATTTTCATAAATATAAAAGGTCACGTGATTGTCGGCAATGTAAACAATGTTTAAAGTATAACTCGTACCGTAGTTGATGCAGGCTAAAGGATAGTTTTCTCTAAGGTTTAAACCATTAACAAAGTTATACATGATTTTCAGTGTAGGCCTATTGTAATTTCATGTCATTATCATAAAAATATTGTTTTTTTGGTCAGGCCTATTTCTAGGTTTGAGGCCTAAAAAATAAGGGGTACTAATGAGTAGGCCTAAGACTAAGAACTAATGTCTAATGGCATAAATTTATACCATTTTATCATTAGTCTATGGCTATATTGATACAATTAAAATATTCTTTTGTTCAGTTTGTTTAGCCTAATTTATCTTGTAATATCTTTGCAGCTTGAATCCTGATTCTCATGGATTAAAAGTTGCAGGCCTATACTACTAACTACCAGTTATTGAGTTCAAAAGTGTTTGGAAAAGTTGTTAATAATGTGTTTTCCCTTTTGACATTGGATTACGTGATTTATTATTCTGATCAAGTTCTGGATTACATATATTCTTACAAATGACAAGAATAAAGCTTAGTAAATGATCATCTAAATAAAAGCTAACACCGGGTACAGCAAATGATTTCTAGATAAAAAATATTTGAGAATTAAGACAATACGGCAATGGTGGTGCGGTACCAAAGCAGAAGATGCACCTTCGGCAACTTGAAAATGAATCATTTCTAGAATCTAATGGTTCTTAGTATTATATACTTGCTTAGTGTAGAATGTATAAATATAAAATAAGTACAAAGCCTGTAAGCTTAGGTAGACCAACAATTTTTTGTAGAAAAATTAATTATTCCGGTACGCTAAACCCCTGTACAGTTCCAGCCATTTTTGCATTTTATATAAAAATGTTATAAACACAATAACTGTTTTAACTCTTAGAGCTATAATACTACTGTGTTTTGATATGATTAGATTAACTATGGGCATAACTATTTATTTTAAAAAAATATTTTATAACGACGTGTTTTTTAAATTTCATGAACCCCTGTCCTATTCTAACCGTACATGTATTTTAAATATATATGCTATGTAAAAGAAAACTGTTCATATACATAGAGCTATGATTGCCCTTCATTTTGATATAAGTATCTTGTATGCCATACTATCAGTTAATTTTTTATGAATTTTTGAAAAGGTACAAAATTTGTGTTTTTTTACCTCCCTTTCAGAATTTTTCAAAATGTGACGAAACGACATTTTCATTTGAATAAATTTTCATTATTTATCATTTTAAACCCTTCAAAAAAATTGAGTTTGTTCTATATATATGTGTGTATATGTTGAGTGTAAGAAAGTCAGTTTAGGTGATATAGTTTTACAAATATAGCTTAGCAAAAATGGTACTTTTCACTGCGTGAAAAAAAAAATCAAAAAAGCACATTTTTAAAAATTCATATTTTAAAAACTATTTGAGATATGTGAACAAATTTGGTATCCACATTCTTGGGTTCACGAGTTCTTGCTATAAATATAAACAACTAAGCTCTACAACAATTTTGAAAATTCAGTTTGTGGTACCTAATTTAACCAAGACATTTTAAGATCACAGATAACAGACATAGCAGCAGCTGCTTCCACCATTCTATTGTTATTGGTGTTTTATTACAGAATTCTCAAAAAAATTCATTAACCAATTGAACCACACATCGGGTTAAGGAAGCAGCCACAAAGCCTAGATTTAAGCAATCTGCTACATTTCTAAAACTTCATAGCTTTTTAAAAAATATTTAACCACCTTGCATAGATTATATAGGTTATTTAAAAACCTAATTCTGCAGTACCCATTCTCCACATTTTATGTTAGCCCCTTACAGTATAAAATAAAAATAATTAAGAAAATAATTTGAGTGTTGGTGCAATAACATTTTTAAGAAATTTTAATTAGGAAATTTGAACACTAAAGAGCATCACAAACATTCTAAATCATAACAGGGAGTTAGCATCTTTTGAAAGCGGACTTAGTCATTATGGGTTTATAATTGCATGTTAGTTTATTAAAGACACTACAAAGAGCAACATTGTATTTGGTCAACAAAACTTATGCATTAACTAAAAGGCCCCAAAACAATGCCCAATTAATATTGAAAGGAAATATTTACCTCATTGCATTTGTCCAGGATAACTTTCTTATCATCAGAACTGATTTTATCTTTAAGTTTCTCATCTTCAACTGTGGATTTCATGTGGAAAGCATAGCTCTCTAGGGCATTCTTGGCAGAAATACGGGTCTTCTGTTTCTCATCCTCATTCTTGTACCTTTCAGCATCATTAACCATCCTCTCAATTTCTTCTTTAGAAAGACGACCCTTGTCATTGGTGATGGTAATTTTATTCTCTTTGCCAGTGCTTTTGTCTGCAGCAGAAACATTCAAGATACCGTTGGCATCGATGTCAAAGGTCACTTCAATTTGGGGAACACCACGTGGGGCTGGTGGAATGCCGGTGAGTTCAAATTTGCCAAGGAGGTTATTGTCTTTGGTCATTGCACGTTCACCTTCATACACCTGTAAGAAATATTTAATTATTAAACTACAATTTGCGCAAGGAGAAAAAGTTAATACAGTAAAGTAAATTAGAATCATGGTTCAGACATCCAAGGAAGGGCAAATGGCCATCTTTAGAATAGAGCTTATTCTTCTGGTGGAAACCGCGAATGTAATGGAAAAAACTTCATCATCACCATGAAATAACTTAACATTAAAGATAAATAGATATTTACCTGAATGAGCACACCAGGTTGGTTATCTGAGTAAGTTGTGAAAGTTTGGGTCTGTTTAGTGGGAATAGTTGTGTTTCTTTTAATAAGTGCTGTCATGACACCTCCTGCAGTTTCAATACCAAGTGACAGTGGGGCAACATCAAGCAATAGCAAGTCCTGCACCTCTTCTGATTTGTCTCCATGTAGAATAGCAGCCTGGACAGCTGAAATTCACATAGTGGAATACATGTAAACTGTTGGTAGCAAAATATACATAATGGACCTGCTAAAATATTTTAATATTTGACAGGCAGTTCAATAATACTAAAAGAGAATGCCTACCTGCACCATAAGCAACTGCTTCATCTGGATTGATGCTCTTGTTCAATTCTTTGCCATTGAAGAAATCTTGAAGCAATTTCTGAATCTTTGGGATACGAGTAGAACCACCGACAAGGACAATTTCATGGACTTGAGCTTTGTCCAACTTGGCATCTCTCAAAGATTTCTCTACAGGTTCCAGGGTGCCACGGAACAGATCTGCATTAAGCTCCTCGAAGCGAGCCCGGGTGATGCTGGTGTAGTAGTCAATGCCCTCAAATAGAGAGTCTATTTCGATGTTTGCCTGAAGTGAGAAGGAAATTTTAGACATAAAATGGGTGTTCCTATTAAAGGGTACATTTTAAAATGATTTTAAGTGCATTTTAAAATAGGCTACTAAATTAATAAGCTACTAAATTATTAAATATATTCAACATACTTGTGTTGAAGATGACAATGTTCTCTTAGCTCTCTCACAAGCTGTTCTGAGACGACGTACTGCACGCTTGTTTTCACTGATATCTTTCTTGTGTTTGCGCTTGAACTCTTGTATGAAGTGATTCACCATGCGATTGTCAAAGTCTTCACCTCCCAAGTGAGTGTCTCCTGCAGTTGATTTCACTTCAAAGATGCCATCCTCAATGGTAAGGATTGACACATCAAAAGTTCCACCACCCAGGTCAAAAATGAGAACATTGCGTTCACCACCAACCTGTAGAAGTAATTAGTGAAATAGTGAAATATTTGTAGGCCTATGCCTCATAAATTGCAACATGGATCAACTCAACTATAGGCCATATATATATATATAAATGTATCATACTTGTATATAAATTTACCTTTTTGTCTAAACCATAAGCAATAGCAGCAGCAGTGGGCTCATTAATAATTCTTAGCACATTGAGACCAGAAATAGTTCCAGCATCTTTTGTTGCTTGTCTCTGTGAGTCATTGAAGTAGGCTGGTACAGTAACTACAGCATCTGTGACAGTCTGAAGCGAAAAATTTTTTTTTTTACAACATTTGCCTAAGTTCCTGTTAATTTATACTGCACAAAGAATAGAATGGTTCAGACATCCAAGGAAGGACAAATGGCCATCTTTAGAATAGAGCTTATTCTTCTGGTGGAAACCGCGAATGTAATGGAAAAAACTTCATCATGACCACTCAATATAGGCTAAAATCTTTAGCTAGCAATAAAGGGGTACTCACTTTTCCCAAATATGCCTCTGCAGTCTCCTTCATTTTGGTCAAAACCATGGAAGATATTTCTTCTGGGAAAAATGTCTTTTTCTCACCCTTGTATTCTACTCTGATCTTTGGCTTTCCACCTTCATTGATGACTGTGAAGGGCCAGTGTTTCATGTCAGAGGCCACAGTTGGGTCATCAAAACGACGACCAATCAACCTCTTGGCATCTGGAATTTTAAAGATAGCATTATTACTTTTAGCCAATACATTTTAAAAGTAGGCCATGTCTTTAAAAAAACAATTGCCTTTTTAATAAATTGTAACAATATAAGCCTAACTTACCAAATACTGTGTTTTCTGGATTCATGGCAACCTGGTTCTTGGCAGCATCACCAATCAGACGCTCATTGTCAGTGAAGGCAACATAGCTGGGTGTTGTTCTGTTACCTTGATCGTTTGCAATGATTTCCACTTTTCCATGCTGGAATACACCCACACAAGAGTAGGTTGTACCCAAATCAATACCAACAGCTGGAGCTTTACTCATTTTTAATTATGCTGCAATAAAAGAGTTTATTTTTTAAAGTTAGGGCATGGTAAATTATTTAGATACCTATCAGCCTATCAGTCCACTGGCTGGGTTAGTCGTAAGCACGTGCAGCATGGTATGGCAGTTTTTTTTTTAAGTGTTCATATTTAGGTTAAATTAGTTGCGAAACAATTTAATAGGATCATCATTACAATAATAATACATTTAACTTTAATACCAATGACAAAAATTGACAAAACTAGACTAGACTATGAGTCTATATAAAATTGGCTACTTCTGATTATTCTGAATACTGGCGATCACTGAAAAATTACAAGTCGAACGCAGATGCGTCAGATGCCGACAACGTTTATCTTACAATGCGAATAATAATTTTATAAAATATAGTTGCGGATAAAGCATAGTCTACAAGTTTATCCTAGATATGCAAAAATTAACACGGTGACTTACTTAGTGTGAAGACAAAAATCTATATCAGCATCAACTAGATCACCACGCTTCAAGCGCAGATTGAATTGCCGGTTCTAGGCAAAGCGTAAATTTATTAATACCCAGTGGGCGGATATGTGCTATCAGCTCGAACATTCTAACGGGTATCGATACTATACACTGCTTTTCGATAGTAGTCTACATATAATAATATATTCTATTAATATAATGGATAAATATGCTAAACATTTGATATTCATATCAAAATTTTGTTTATTAAATTATGTTTTGAAAAAAAAAAAAGAAATTTATTTACATAATTTAAAACTTATTTGAAACTCTCAAATTATTATAACGCTATTTGGAAAAAGTAGGCCCTACTTTTCTTATTTGACTATTTTAAAATAGTTTAATATTCGTAATAAAAATCTACGTTTTCTAGTATATGACTTTAGATATGTTGGCACCTTTATCTGTATGTTATTTGTGTTGAGGAATTTTTCCCATATTTAATTTATAAAATAAAAACTAATTTTTTTTGCAGTGTTTTTATTTTGTAGTAATCGATACATATTTTAAGTATCGTTCCTAAACATTTATCTGCTTTGTCCGGGAAGTGACGCTATTTTGCATCGAGAATGTTCTGAATAAAAATGTGGCCACACGTTCCAACCAATTGCGGATAAGATACTCAGTCACATGCTCCTAGCGTCATTGACGACACCCCATAACGAAGGGAATTTTCTCGTTTTGAGCAGCACTTTCTATTCTTAAAATAGATCCTAGTCATAGTCGTCTTTACAAATATACCACAGCCGAACGTCGGAATAGGAACTTAATTAATCCTATCAATCAGGACTTAGATCAATAGAAAATCATTTTATTTTTAATAAATTTTTTTACAAAGAAATTAAAGAATATAGGCCTATAATATAAATTATCGGTTCACATGTTCATGTCATGAGAGAAAAAAAGTTTTATTGCTGTTATAGATGTAGTAATCTAGTCTAGTCCTTGCCTTTTGAATTGATGTGGCTGGGGTTTTAATAAAATAATTTCAACAAACTAGGCTTCATAAATGCAAAAGCAAATAATATAATGATTACAAATTTTAATGTAACAATTGACATTGTAGCTGGGGAGGGGAGAGATGTAGATGTTAACTGTTATTGTTTGGAAGGAGTAAGCCGTAAGCCAGTAAGCCCCCTTCTGTGAATGCCAGATCTTTTCGTGGATATGTTGTTGTCGGCACAGGTTCATATATAGTCTATATATAGATTAATCAAAGGCTTGTAGGCCTACATACAGCCTACGACGCATGTCGCGTTTATAGTTTTCAACACTCCCCTTTTTACCAACTTGGGGTAACCATTTTAATCAGTAGTAGCCTATAGTTAGACTCTTCTCATTAGCCTATGTATCGTAATAGTCATAGGCTAATTAATTATATTAGACTGTTAAACATTTACGCGAGGAAAATCCTTTAAAAAAATTCGTTTATAGCTCTATAGGCTCTAGGCCTAATAATCAATTATTTATTACCATAGCCCGAATTGTTAAATTGGACATAGTCTAGGCCTATTCCAGAGCAGTTGTATACCAACGTTTGTCTCTGTTGACGTTGTTATGTGGGTCACCAGTGTACGTTTTCGATAGAATTGAATGAATTGTTTGTGTGTGTAAGCTTATATAGGAGGGGAGAGAGGTGCACAGAATAAATATTGAAACCTATTGTGTGGGGAGGTGTAGATCTAGTGTGCGCATAAG
The DNA here is from genome assembly GCA_949126835.1 of Anisus vortex. Lineage (NCBI taxonomy): Eukaryota > Metazoa > Mollusca > Gastropoda > Planorbidae > Anisus > Anisus vortex. The sequence goes on from OX421500.1 coordinate 8,927,382, forward strand.
CACGGGACAACAATATTTCATACATTTTCGAAAGGGATGTGTAGCCCTACATTTTATAAGGAGATATAGACCCATGAGCTTAATTTTATTGTTTTTAATCTGTTTTATTTCACCCTTATGCATTATGCTATTAGAACCGCACCCACTATATCTTAACAATAAAAATCGTACAGTCGAACTTTCTAGAAGTTTTCGCTGCCTGGCAAGCATATTTAACAATGGTATTTATTCAAGCTGTTATCACACTCTTTTGATTTAAACAAAATTTAGCCCCATATCGTTGGTAGCATATTCTAGAACCCGCTATCAATGGAACCAATAAAAGTCGTGGGTGACAGCAGGTTGAGACCCTTGTACTCCCTCCACCCTTTTTTTTTTAAATTATAGGCCCAGGCCTAAGATTTCGTTAGCAACGTTTTTAATACCAGTTCAGTGGGAGGAATAAAGCTAGATAGAACAGCATAAAAGTCAGCATTTTAGACTAAATTTAGACCACTACATTTTACCACACGTCTAAAAAGTTACAATGACACTAAGAGAAGTAAAACCTTCTTTTTTTGGCACAGTGCCATGCGCCAAACTTCTAGAGTGTGTAAAGGGAGATAAATGAAAGCTTTCTTTAAGTGAATACTTTCTAAGAGACAATTATTTCAAACATTTTTTTTAAGCTACGTAATTTTGGCTGAGTCATAGCTAAGAAATCTATTTACGTCTTCTCCTCAGTTAAACGTAAGGTATTCACGAAAGAAAGTTCTAATAAGAAATTGAATGATTAGGTCTATGTGTGTTAGCCTATAATCTAGGTTCCTATTGAGTTCTGTATAGGCCTAGTAGGCTATATTTAAATGTGCCGTGCCGAAAATTTTGATTTGAATCCATGGTCTGAAATCTGAATGACGTCTATGTGGGTCAACCGAGACCCTCTTTTGGTATTTTGTGAACATTAATGGTGAGGGTGGGGTTGCGGGTTGACGTATAGTCGGCTGGGTAAGTAGCCTACTGATGTGCTGGTCACACAATCCTATTGTGAAGTATGGCATAATCGCTGCTTGAACTTGCTCTGTAAGGACTACAAAAAATGGTCTAAAAGTGGTACCTTAATATAATTCTAGGGCTTACTTTCACTGTATCTGGTTACTGGTTACCATCACTAGACCAAAATATATTCTATAGATATAGTTGGAAGAGGGGGTGCCGATATATATTTCGATTTTGTGGTAACAGGTAGCCTCCCCCGACCCTCGGACATTAACTCCTCTCTTCACATTGCTACTAAATAATCCGAGGGCACGTACCGAAGGTCCTGGGTTCGAATCCTGGTAAAGGCTAGTATTTGTTCCCGTGCCTGGATGGTGTCCCCTGAGATTACCCAGCTCTGATGGGTGGTGATGGGTACCTGACTTTAGTTGTGGTAAAGTAAAGGAGTGTGTGCATTGTGCTGACCACACGATCCCCGACTATGCCGTTGCCACAGAAACGGTTGAACACTGCTTCACCAGCCCTAATGGATCAATTCGGTCCGAAGGGTTACTTTACTTACTTTTACTAAATAATCCACCCCACCATGTCCAAAAGTTTATGGAGAAATAGATGTATACCTACCCCCCCCCCCCAGGTGGGGGAGGGGTGGGGATGAAGACTGGGGCAGGGCTACATGGGTGGTCTTACTAAATATTGTGCACCCCCCGTCACCACCACCCCTGGGTAATAACAGCATCAATCGTCTCTGTGTGCTGGTGTTGTTTACGACGTCTGCCCGTTGCATTATTGACTTCTGCGACCTAATTATTTGTGGGGGGTATCGGCAAACAATTTCCCCTTTAACTTATATTTCTCATTCGCTACACCACATACAATAGCCTAAGCTACTACACCACCTTACATCGCAGTAGGCCTACTAATGATATGATCAGATCTCTTTAATAGCAGAATCCACTTATCGAACCGGCTACTTAAAAGGCCACGTGCTTCGTGGCTAGGAATTTTCCAGAGGGTTTGAACCAAAAAACAACTATCGCATTTAGAAAAAAAGATACAAAATAATAAATTATAAAATATATAATAGTAATATTGGGTAGTATATAATATTGGGTAAGTGTATATTATACAGAAAAAAAGTCGAGTGAGAATAACTTACAACAGGGTTCGTCAACCTACGGCACGCATGCCAGACATGGCGCGCAGAACGATTTTTAATGGCACGCGGAAGCCCCCCAAAAAGGCAATTCAAGTATCTTCAACAAGAAAAAGGGCAAGATGCCTTTTAGGCTATTGGCACGCTGAATGAATTAGAAATCCTACTTTGTCACACTATTATCTAAAGGTTTCAGACCCTTGACTTACACTGTTATTTTATATGTATATATAAGCCTATTACATTACATCAAGGAAAGACGCTCTTTTCGTTCCTCTTACCTACTTTATAACAGTTGACATTTTAAAATCCTTAACGTTTAACTTTCCATTCGGCCTGATTTTCATAAAGGCATAATTGACCCGGACGCCATGCTTTGGAGGTGAAACTTGGCATAGGCTAAAGACATATATTATTTTTGAATTTGAATTGTTGTATTTTCGGCCTATCAATAGCGAAGGTTATATTATAAGGCCTTGTTAACGTCGTTGTTTTTCTTGTATCCATTTTCTTGTTCTTATATCTTTAACTTCTGTAGCAAATTTTCAGCAACACCACACAACTCCCACCCTAACGGTTTGTAACTTCTTTTTTTTTTTATTACACTCTATGGTGCGCATTTAACCCGAAAAACAAATTGAACGCTGATGATTTAAAAACCTAGCCTACATATAATACAATAATTTATCTTCCTCGCTGTGTAACGTGTTATATAGGCCTATTTATAGCTAAGTTATTTCCTTTTCTATTTTTAGAAAGTATTTTTAGATCTATTAACTTTTAGCTTTTTGTGTGTTTATTCCTTTTGTGTGTAGTACAGAGCAAAATTTTCGGCAGGCTAATGCATAATAAATAGGATTACAAGCCTAGAAAAGTGTTACACACAACAAACAAACAAACAAACAAACAACGTTTTTAGTGGTTGTTGAATTAAATTATTTTTTGTAGTACTTTTTGCCAATTTTACCACTGCCATATTTTTTACAAAGCAACAAGAAATACTATTGATGGCAGACGATTACAACCTGATTGATCACCACCTACCCCCCTTCCCCTACACTTACACACACACACACACACGCAACCACCCACACAAATGCATGCACAGCTTGAGCAGCCGGGGCTGGGGAAAATTGTCACACACATGAACAAACAAACAGATTGCTGTGTTCGTTTTACCAGACGACACGGCGGACGGTAGGTCTTAGTCCCAACACACGCGAAAGAGGTCAGGTGGTCACCCGCGGAAACCAAATCCGCATTTTTTTTTTAAATTGCGTTTCATTGGGCATTGGTAACCTTGACCTTCGTTGACCAAAAAAGAAAACTGGTGGAACGGGAATAAAGCGTGGGTAGTGTGTTGAGTGAGACTTATTACGCTACGCGTGTAGTTTGAGTGTGTTTTTCTTCCCTTCTGGGGCACCAAATAATATTTAAGCTTATATTGGGCGGGAAAACGGGCGAATAATCCCATGTGATTAAAGGAAGCTCATTGGTCAACGAATTTCTGTCTTCAGTGGCTTTATTTTAAACAGGCCCACGTGGTCAGAATGTTCTCGGGTTAAATCTTTTCTATAAAAAAACTGCAACAGTAAATCTCAACACAAAACCCAAATAAAACATGAACAAACGGACATTATTATGACCTTTCCACTGTGACCTGGTTGCAAAACAAAATAAAAGAAACAACAACCTCAAATGGACTTCGCTTGCCGACATAATAATATCTTTAAATTTTCTTGCTTTTTTATGTACTAGAGTCTAGGCCAGGACAATAGCCAGGACAATACAGCCTACTAGAAGCCGGCTGGTCCAGCGGTTAGTTCACCGGACTGTCAACCAAAAACCAACGGACAGGTCGCGGGTTCTATCCCTGCCACCGACGGATCCCTGTCGCCCTGCAGGAGTTTTGGGCCTAGTGGACGTAATAATCTTCTATCTAGAAGGAACGTCTGTAAACTTAAAAGATAAAACTAGTCTATATAATATAGCGGTAGGCCTATATTATGATTTTATAACCCAGAGGAATATAGGCCTATAGATCTATATGAAGGCGTGTTTTAAACCCTTTTACTCATTTAAAAAACCATATGAATGTAGCCTAAGCCTCCCCGGGGTAAACAAAGTACACTTCGGACCAAACTGGTCATTTATTATTAGGGTTATTACCAGTAAAAACAAAAGTTAAATGGTAATTCATTTTAAGTGAAGAAAACAGTTGTTTGGAGCACACGTGGCCCCGTAGACGTGTTATTGACATCACGTGGTTCCCCCAACCCGGCCTTTTGAAACTATGTGGTTACATATACGGCCCCTGGAAAGTGGGTGAGGGAAGGGGATGGGGTAAGCAAATGGTCCCACGTGATTATAAAGAAGCATAGAGAGGCTACCGGCCAAGCGATACAGTGTTGTATTTCTTCCACGTTTTGAAGAGCCACGTGGTCAGAATGTTCTAGGGCAGGGGTCGGGAACCCATGGCTCGCGAGCCAGATGTGGCTCTTTTGATGGCTGCATATGGCTCGCAGACAAATGTTCGATTATAAAAAAAAATGTTTTTTTAGACTTTTTGATCTACATATTAATTGCATATCAATATTTCATTCTACAAATGAGCTAAATTCTACTGCAGCTCAGCATCAGAACAATTCAGAGACATAATTATTGTACTTTTAGTGTTGAAATTACACAAAATGCACACATTTACTTGAATTGTTAGCTTTAAACATAGTGTATGGCTCTCACATAATTACTTTTCAAAATATGTGGTATCCATCGCTCTCTAAGACAAAAAGGTTCCCGACCCATGTTCTAGGGCTTTCAACCATTTCAACCAAATACTTAGCAATGGAGTGACTAAGAGTAGTACAATACGGGATTGGGGGAAAGGGGAGGGGAAGAAGCAGTCTGCCAAAAGAAGGCCGACCGAATGCACCTTGAGGAGTATAAATGGGGAGGGGGGCGGTAACACAAACGTTGGGCCATAACGAAGGCAATTTACTTTGTAAGTACAAGATTGGATGACTCTGCACTAGATCTAGAACTTATTTTTTGACATTGGAGTATCAATGTTCAATGTGTCTATCTTTCTCTCCCCAACCACCACTATATCTCTCTCTCTCTCTCTTTCTCTCTCTCTTATTTGGAAACGTCCTATTGGTTAAACAAAATTCTATATTTTTTTAAATATTCACTTTTACTTCATAGTCATAGTATTTCATAGTAAATTATAAACATACTTGATTGCGCGCGCCCTTGTAAGCTCACTGACAACGTAAATTCATGTATTGGTGATGTTTACAGCAACAAGAAATACTGATATGACAGTAGTAAGGTGACAATTAATGTAATTAAAGTACCCGTCGGACCGAGTTGATCCATAGGTCCGATGAAGCAGCGTTCACCAGTTTTTGTGGTCACGGTATACTAGGTGATTGTGTGACCAGCACTATGCACAGCCGCCTTTACTTTACCCCAACTAAGGTCAGGTACCAATCAGAGCTGGGTAGACTCAGGGACACCCTCCAGACCCGGGAAAAAGTCCTAGCCTGCACCAGGATTCGAACCCGGGACCTTCGGCTCGCAAGTCGAACGCGCTGCCGCTCGGCTACCGTGCCCCATGGCAATTAATGTATTGAGACTGAAACTCTGCAATTCCACTTTCTATTTGCTTTTCTGTATGCGATTAGATTAGATAGATAAATTAGATCTATTTCAACATCCAAAATAAAAAATAAATTATTGTAAAAATATGTTTGCTCCGGGTGAGGATCGAACTCACAACCTCCGCATAACTTATCCCATGAGGCGACATGGGGAAGGTACTGTCTATAAGTACGGCGCGCTAACCGATTGTGCCACCGGAGCTACAATGCACTTCTGTAGGTTTGAACAATGGTATTTGATAGTCATGTATTCTAATTGTTTTAATTTCATGATGTCAAGTCGAGGGTACTAGTTGTAACATTTATCTCACAGGAGACTGCGTTATCTTATCTATAACCATCTTGTCCTGGATTTTATCACTCCCAACTATTTTACAATCACGTTGTCAGGTTATGTAAAAGATGTGATCACAATACGAAGTCATACATGTGTTGTTTTTAGATTTATATTCAAAAGAGCGAGCATATTGTTTATTATAAACCTATCTAAAAGTCACTAAAACAATATATATGAAATTTAGGCCTACTCTGTAAAGAAAGTGCGTCTTTAAAAAGCCTACAGCTAGTAAAATAAATCAATTAATATACAGTAATAATACATATTATATATAACAAGCTTCGGAAATTGTAAGACTATATCTGAATGAGCTACACAGTCACAGAAAGACCAAATTCTCAAACTGAACACACACATAAATAAACAAAAATCTTCTGTATAAAAAGATACTGAATCTTACAAAAAGACCTAGATTAATTACAAAAACAAAAATTTAATTGGAGTAGGCCTACGTCTATAGGGCCTACGTCTATAGGGCCTACGTCTATAGGGCCTACGTCTATTACCATTCAGAAAAGTGTCAAGTGTTAAGAGTATTAAAGAAAAAAAATAACATAACAATAAAAAAATACAAACTATTCCATTCACCCAATGAAAAATGCAAATTCTCAAACTGAACAACACAATAATCTAACTATATCACCACATAAACACCAAATTCTCAAACTGAACAACACAATAATCTAACCATATCCCCACATAAACACCAAATTCTCAAACTGAACAACACAATAATCTAACCATATCACCACATGAAGACCAAATTCTCAAACTGAACAGCACAATAATCTAACCATATCCCCACATAAACACCAAATTTTTAAACTGAACAACACAATAATCTAACCATATCACCACATAAACACCAAATTCTCAAACTGAACAACACAATAATCTAACCATATCACCACATAAAGACCAAAATCTCAAACTGAACAACATCAATAGTTAGATCACAATCTTCCTTATTCGGAACGTTCGATGTGGGATGAAAATGTGTAGACTCTACCAGGGGTCGGCAACCTAAGGCCCGCGTGCCAGACTTGGTACGCAGAACAATTTTCAATGGCACGCGAGAGACCTCCAGGAAAGAGATTTTTTTTTAATGCAAGTCAAAACAACGTACGTCAGCATAATTAAAGAGGCTGCATGGTGAACTACATGGGAATCCTACTGGATATAATATACTGTTTAAGTTCAGGAATGTTTGTGTGCAAAACTCTTATCATTGGACTTGGGATCTGTGATTAAATCTATTGTTAAGATAGTCAATTTTATAGTTTCTCAAGTCTCTTCTAGAAGAAAGTAATACAGGGCATGGGTAAAGTCTTGGGTGGATTCGTTCTTGACTGGAAGCAGTTAAAGAGTATCTTGATGAAAACAAAAACATTTCCGGTATTGAATGCGGAGAACTGACTGTTGAAGCCCATGTTTCTGAATGACATGGCGACACGTTTCAGTGAGTTGAACTTGCATTTACAAGGACGGGGTCGAAAAGCACTTGAAGTGTTGGATCACTTGAATAGATTTCCTTTGAAACGGGGGTATAATTTGCTGTGAAATCAATTTCAAAACATTTAACTATTTCTCTTATTTAATTCAAATTAAGATAGATTAGCTTTTTCAGAAGTGCATTGAAGCACTCAATGCGAAGTTTTCTGAACAAAGGCAAAACTTTCAAATTCATGGACTCGTGTCTCCATACCACATCAAGCCTTACTGGTATCATTTTACTGCAAACTAATTAGATCTGTATCTTTTTATAGTGGAGGGATAATGACATTTTTTCATTTTAAGCATCCGAAAAATGGGCATAAATGTGACGATTTTTTAGAAAATCTGAAAGCTGCTTAGGAAAGTCATCTGCTATTGTCAACTGCAAATATAAGAGGTTTTTATACTAGCATTAATTATATTACGTAATTATCGTAATTATAATTCCCTTATGTATTCCTAAAAGTTACATAATATACTATCGGAAATTGTACAATAATTTTTATCACTTGTGAACGACACCTTTCGTCACCGTCTTCTATGGGTGTTTCACTTTCCTTTGTCAACTATGATCCTTTCTTTGTTTATACATTTAAGATCGCGCTTGTTGGTTGAAATTAAAATATATACTCCAAAGGGATAGAACAATTGAAACGAAATGTACATAATTTCTACCAAACTTTGGTTTATTTTTCTCCATATTATGCTAATTCATTGTTAATATCTTACAGTTAATAATGGATGTTTACGTTTAATATATGTTTTAATTAATTTAAATATGTATGGATGCTAAGCATGAATGTCAAATAAAAAGAATGAATGAATTTAAATTTAAGGTTAGTTAGAAAACTCTTTGTCTCGTAAAACATTTTGTCTTCTATCCCCTTAAATGTGTATGAACTGTTCTTCTATTTCCTTTTCTTCGTGTAAAAATATATGAGATTGTAGGGCCTACATGTAAATTAAGTATTTAAATATTCTCTGCTGTCTTCTATCTCTTTGGAATTGTAAAAATGCAATAAATGTCTCTTATCATTTTTTTCTCTGTGTAAAATAATTAATTTTGGCAATGTAGATGCAATTTTTTTTTTGAAAAAAAAAAATACTATCGGAAATTTCAGGATGAGATCAAATTATAATGAATTTATATATATTACTAGAATCATATCATAACAAGTAAATTTAAATGTTGATACATTAACAACATCAACAACAGGACTACGGCCTTAAAACAAACTCCAACTCAAGCCCCTACAACACCGCAGGGCGGTTTACAAGGTCACAAATATTTACAAAATCGTGAACCTACCACGTGGAAATGTCCACACAGCCAGGTCGCATCCAACAGGTGTCCCCCGCTACCCGAGGTCATCAGCTCAAACTGCATGTCCCACACGCACGCACCGATGTCTACAAATATTTAGGCTGTGGAACACCCTGGACAAGACAGTACAGTTGGATGTCTTTAATATACAGAATTTAAAGATATAAGAACAATAAAATGGATACAAGAAAAACATGACAACAACCTTAACAAATAGGCTTCGATGTTGACGGGCCGGAAATACAACAAACTCAAACTCAAGACCACTGCGTATGAAAGGAGATTGTGTAGCAAACTTGATGCGAACGTTTCCAAAAAAACTTTGTCATTGTGTTTTCACCCCATACTTTCCTGGAAAGAGTCGGAAATTATGTCAATTTGCCTCTTCGGCAAAGAAAATTTTTAATAATTTTGAGTTAAAAAAATTGTTGCGAAAAAAATAATGCCCCGGGTGAGGATCGAACTCACAACCTCCGCATAACTTATCCCACGAGCCACATGGGGAAGGTACTGTATATAAGTACGGCGCGCTAACCGATTGTGCCACCGGGGCGTTGATGATATTCTCGCAAAAGCGATTAAAAGTGGGATCTAATGAATACAACTTAGAAATGTTTACATTCATATCAAATCTACTCGCTATAAAAGTCAAATAAAAAAAAAAAAATATTGATGAAACGTTTACTTCGGAAGGACTTAATTGAAACACTTCCCATTTAGATCCCTATTGAATTATCTTTCTGTAAGACTATGACAGCCTAAGCTTTTATATTAGCTAGCCTACTTAGGACTACGGATATAAGGCTCTCATTATACTGATAGGCTGCTCGCCTTAGGACCTAAAAGAAAACAAAACGGTCCATTTAGAGCGCTAATTGAATTATCTATCTGTAGGACTATATCCCCACCCCCCATGGCTTTTATTCGTTACGGACTAAGCCCCCATTTGGCCTACACTATATAGCCTACTTTTAACCTACTATATATGACTTCAACTAATCGATATATGGAGGATTTAATGTTAACCGTTTATTTATTGATTCTATTCTTTATATATTCTATGTGGTTTGAATGAATTGGTAGGTTGTAGTCAGTCAGTTGTAGGCTTTCACATTTTAACACAGTTTTGGTCCATAGGGATATTTTCAAAAATTGAAACCAAGGGGTTTTCAATGGCTAGCCAGGCAGTAGAAGGGGATAGTGTGGACAGCACATTGATGCGCCGCTTTTTCATTGTCTAACTTATGTCAAGATACCCATCAGATCTAGGAGCTTCTTTGGCGTATGCCTTCTAGGCATATTTTTAAAAGCTTTGGTATGCAATCTTATCACATTTCCTAAATCATAAGAAGGCAGTCTAACAGTGACTAAGGTACACCATTTCTAAATGCACCTGTGGGAAATGTGTCGTAATCCAACCAAATTTACAATATTTACGACATAGGAACATGTGCTATTTATCAAGTACTGGCTCAGGAAACTGGTACAAAAAGTCTTAGTCTTAGTCATGTGCTTTATTCCGCCATTGAAGATCTTTTCAAAATTAAGAAAATAACGTGAACATTAGAAATACATTACTTTTAATATTACGTTTCTATAATCATTTTTCTTAATCTGGCAACATTCTAGGTATAGGTACCTATGCTATGCTTGAACCTATGCTAAGCTCAAGTTGCTATGCTGATCGGCGTTGTTTACATCGCTGATCACTGGTAGCTACGCACAAAATGGCCGTACACAAAAACTGTCGCGTCATATCAAGAACAGCCCATTAAGAGATGGGGAGCGAGAACAACAGCATATGTTACTGTTTTGGCGTTAGAAGGAGCTTCTGTAAGTTACAAGATAAGAAAAAAAAAGAAGCGAAAAACAAAAATAGTTATCCAACTTCACATCCATATAATGCGTCATGCATAATAAACGTTTATTCATATATTTTTGTTTATATCAATAGTTCATAAATATGCCATAGAACTACAGCGTCTGTAAGGAAATAAAAGTGTTTGCATTGATTATAAAATTAAGTGGGGGGTGGGGAGGGTGTCTGACATCGGACACCGCTGTGATAGTCTCTACCACAAGAAATCCTACTACCATACAGTGCCGTTTTCTTCAACAACAACAACAACAATATTGAGTTTGATATCTTTAGAAACATACGTTGATAGTTTGTTCAGAACAAAATTAGACCCGGTTGACAATATTATAGTCAAATGTCAAATAGCAGGGGAGTGGACAGTCAGTGAACGCTGTGGGCATGTTGGGGGGGGGGGGGGGATAGTTCTCTCGGTATTTAGTTATTGTGTTCGTGTAGAAAGTTCCGGTTGCTCTTGAATATGGATTAGTGCAAGGTAGGGCACAATAACATACTAATTCTGAACTGATGGACAATTTTTGATGCTAAACTGATCGAAAAACGACTATTTTATCTTTACTTTCAATAGTTGTCACTTATGGTCAAAAATATTTGAGCTCCTCCTCTCCCTCACTGCGTGAACTCATTTATGGACGACCCCTAAGATAATTGTTCTGTACATAATTAACTGTCAGTCTTTCATTATAAAAGCGAGATTTAAATATTTCAAGTTTTTACATTCTCATTTTCTGAAACAAATTGCATGAAACCAAAAATGTATACACATATTCTCAAAGATTATAATACGATGGACCGCTTAGTCAATTTTTAGAGCTTATATCAGAGGTCGGGAACCTTTTTGTCTTAGAGAGCCATGGATACCACATATTTTGAAAAGTAATTTTGTGAGAGCCATACATTATGTTTAAAACTAAAAATTCAAGTAAATGTGTGCATTTTGTGTAAGTTCAACACTAAGAGTACAATAATTATGTCTCTGAATTCTTCTGATGCTGAGCTGCAGTAGACTTTAGCTCATTTCTAGAATGAAATATTGATATAAAATTAATGTGTAGATACAAAAAAAAGTATAAAAAAAACATTTTTTTAATAATCGAACATTTGTCTGCGAGCCAGATGCAGTTATCAAAAGAGCCACATCTGGCTCGCGAGCCATGGGTTCCCGACCCCTGGCTTATATACTTATATTATGTTCTTTTTTTTCCCAGCGCATCTAATAACACTATCTGAATGACTTCTACGCTCTTACGTTTGCCTAAAGGTTTCCGCTGTATACAAACTTTCGATTTTAATTTTTATTTTTCATTGAGAAAATCATAGCGATTAAATGAAACGGAAGTGTACAATACAAAATGGAATCGAGAATTCCGAAAAGAAATCATTCGAGTCATCAAAAAGCAGTCCATCTTATAGCCTTGATATTGTCAAGTGTAAAATTAAAAGAAAAGGACTGCCTAAAAATCAAATACCTAAAGTAGACTCTATATTTTTTGAAAGCTTATTAAAAAATAAGAATTATCAAATATTTGATTTATTTTTAAGCTTTTGAAAAATATGTTTAATGAATTAATAAATCTTGTAATTTTCGATCGACGTAAAAAAAACGACTGTGCAGTTACTTCCCTTCCTTGAGACGTCACAGCACTGACCCAGCAGACGACTAGTCAAAAGTCAAAACAATGACGCAGCAGTTTCAAAAACATTTCTACGGAAAGCCAAAGTACGACATTTACAACAACATACAATCTTATCTTAGGTTTATATATTACAGAAGCTCTTTCTATAAACAAGACTTATTGCGTCCAACGCTTATCCGTGGTCTGAGTCTATTCTGGCATATCAATGTTAAGTTACTGGTTTTCCTGGTTTGTTCAGGCAACCCATTACATCACAGGAATGAACATAACACAATTTAAAATAAATGCATTAATAATTTAATATAACTGTTGCTATGCATAGCCTAATAATGTGAATGCTAACAACATTTATAATCTACTAAATCTTTATCTCAATAGCCTACAAAATATTTTTTTTCATTTCTAAAAATAGATAAGTAATAGAAAAATTAACATTGAAAAGAAGAATCGATTTTGAAAATAAATTTATTATAAAATTGGGAGGTAATTGGAAGATGTTGGGGATGTGCATAAAATAAGTAGGCCTGTATTTCTATTCTGGGGGGAAGTGCGCAAGACCGCACCCCCCCCCCCCCCCTCGTCTGCCCGTGGTTACGCCACTACACAGAATAGAACGCCCAATCGTGCTTTTAGAAAACACGTGTGTAGAAAGATGGAGAAAGTAGACAGTGGCCCGTGTCCGTGCCAATGATACACTGGGGATACAGAACACGTGCTGTAAGGCTCCCCGAACCCCTCCCCACCGCCCTATTCCGATCAAGAGTCAAGTTGTGGTCGCTCCACTGGGCGCCACGCTCAACAAGGGAGCTGGGGGACCCACTGACCACAGCACAATTTGTTAATTGGAAAACATGGGGTGATAAAAGTTTGAATTGATCCAAGTTTCCCCCGGAGACGAATTCGCCGTTCCAATACTCCAGTAAACATTACTGTGTAAGATAGATATACACACATCTACAAATTCCTGCCAGCACACACTATTAACCCAATTATGACTCAATGGATCGGCACACTCATAATATGTAGGTTGTCAATAGTTCCTAGTTTATTAGCTGCTACTTATAACACACACTAAAAACAACTCCCCCGAACAACACAGCCAGTCTTACTAGAGGTGCGCTCAATATGCGTGTAATATGGGCCTACTTGTTCAAAGGAACAAGTGTGTGTGTGTGGAATTGAATAAAGGGTGGGGGGGGGGCGGGACTAGTCATGGGCGTCAGCAGGTTGGGGACAGGGAGGGAACAACAACCCCGATGACAATTTAGTAAAACGGCTGGCAAATACATGTATCCGTAGATACAGGAAGGTGTGTGTGTGTGTGTGTGTCCGTAGACTTGCTCACCAGGAGGACACGGTGGTTGACCGGCAGCACGTGTTCAGCTGGCGTACCGAAGGTTCTGGGTTCGCACCCTGGGTGAGGGTTAGGATTTGGGGATTCCCGGGACTTGGAGGGTGTCCACGAGTCTACCAATCTGGGGGTAAAATAAGGGCGGCTGGGCATTGTGCTAGACATACCCTCCCTAAGTATGCCATGGACACAGAGACTGGTTAGCGCTGCTTTACTGTATCATATGGATCAGTTTGGTCCGACGGGTAGGCCTACTTCATTTAGACCATCTCCCCGCCACCTTCCCCATCCCTAGCTCAACCTAACAATTATTTAAAAAGAAAAACAGTTCCTTTAAAAACAAAGGAGGGTTATAGTAATCATCATCATAATCTTTGGCGCTACAGCCCATGGAGGGCTCAAGGCCTGCCTCACCACCTCCTTCCACTCGGACCTATCCGTCTTTTTCCTCGACATCGTCCAACCATCTCAGTCTGGGTCTGCCTTTAGGTCGTTTTTCTCTGGGGTTCTGAGTATATATATTACTTTTGCTCCTCTGCTGTGTGGCATTCGTTCCAGGTGGCCTATCCAGCGTAAGCGTGCATATAAAAAATTTTTTTTTCCAAGAAACGAAACTCTACCCCCACCTCTGCCCCTCCACTTGTCCTTACCGAAAAGAAAACAGCTTTATATATTTTCTTCTTCTTCTTCGTTCTCAGCTTTATATCTTTATTATTTATGTAGGCCTACATTGATCTTATTATTGGTTACTGAAATACTTTGCAACCTAGCGACCCTAACAGCACACTATTATTGGCCCAAGCTTAGCCCAATGTTCTGCCAATACTTTAATCTTGGCCTATAATTGGAGCCAGTATTGGTTCTATGAAGACAAAAGACAGTCTACTGTACTGTTAGGTCACAAAGAGCTTGAGTGATTGAGTGATAAACCGTTTTTTTTTTGTCAGTTTTCACAGCCAAATCTATCTCTCCAACGAAGCATTCCGAGTCCAGTCATTAAACAAACATATCACATGCGCATAGTAGACATACATACCATATCAAATATCTATATATAGATCTGTCTATTTATCTTACCATATACCATACATATACACATTGCGTCACTAGTTGATAGGCAACAGATGTTTGATCACACAATGATAACGGTCTAGTTTCATTTACTGCGCACTACTTCATCGCCCCGGTGGCACAATCGGTTAGCGCGCCGTACTTATAGACAGTACCTTCCCCATGAGGCCCATGGGATAAGTTATGCGGAGGTTGTGAGTTCGATCCTCACCCGGGGCAGATTTTTTTAATTAAAATTATTGAAAGTAAAACTGGTTAAAGTGGGAATTTCATGCATGCTGGAAATTCGATGGCCGGAAACCATTTCATGCGATGGGAAAATCCAGACAAAAACCCATCGACAACAGCATCAAAAGCCGTAGATGGAAGTAGAAGTTAAGAAGTTAAGAAGAACAGAAGACAATGTAGCAAGGCAAGCACTTGACTGGAATTCCCCAGGGCGAAAGGAAAGTAGGCAGACCCAGGCAAACATGGAGGAGATCTGTCGTAGGTGAGGCAAAGGCTACTGGCTTCACATGGACCCAAATAAAGGGAGTTACCCAAGACCGAGACCGATGGAAAAGTGTAGTTGCAGCTTCCCTTCCCCTAGGCACGTGACATCCCATAATATGAATGTTTTGTATATAATAACCTGTCAGTCTTTTAGTCAAAAACTTATTATAACCCCCCCCCCCCCCCCCCCCAATATTTAATAATAAAAATAAGCGTAATAAACTAACCCATAAAAACAAAGTTTTTATTATACTCCCTTTCTTTGTAAACTAAGTTTATATTAAATTTTTATTTGGATAGATTAAAATAAATAGAAGTTATATCATACCTTCTGAATTTCCACACTAAAATTTTGCGCATCCTTTTTTTTTCCAGCTTTGGCCCGCAAAAACCATAAAAAGATAACTCGATTTGTTTCGGCTATATTATGTCGTTTTCATTCTATTTATTTAGTAAAAAAGAACATATCCAAAAAGTTTACTTACTTCCGTCTCTTCCGGGAGAAGCAGCCATGTTGGACGTGGAATATATTCCTCGATTCGCAAATTGAATTCATGACTATTCCAAACGCTATGATGCTGAAAATTTGATAGAATGTATTGTTAGTCTGGACAAGTCTGCTGTCCAAGTTTCAGATCGATTGGACGACGGGAAGTTGTCCAAAATCGATGCAAAGTTTTGCTATCAAGCAGACAGACAGACAGACGGTACGAGTTAAAAGAAAGGGAGTAAAAAGAGAAACATTTCCAATCGCTCCTACAGCGTCGTAGTACCTCTGTGGTGGAATGAACTTCCAAACACAATTAAACAAGCCGACAATATTGAACATTTTAAAAAACAAATAAAAAACACACTTGTATTTATTTTAATAACATACGGTAAATGTAAAGCGCATTCGAAGTCTTACGAATATGTAATTTGTATTTATTGGCATTTATAATCAACTTCCAAAACTATAACATCAAACAAATAGCTATTACAATAGCATAAACTGTTCATGTTTTTGTTTTTTTTGGGGGGCGGGGGGAGATGGGTGGGAGAGAGGGAGGTAGCCAGTTGGTTTACATTTGACTTCATTCAAGGGCAGATCGTAGGGCTTAGTATCGAATTTACTGAAAAAATAGACCTTTTCGGGTTTTCACTAAATCGGATACATTAACCACTTTAGAATAACTTTCCATTAATGAGTTAAAGTAATGTAGCTTATAAAGTTGTAAAATAAAATAAATTGTAAGGTCACTATATGCGTTTTTTTATTGCTTTACCCTTTTTTTCTGACATTATAGCGTTTTTTTACTACATAGCAACACATATAACCCTTAGCCTTTCCGCCATGTATTTGGTATCGTTTTAAAGGGCTAAGTTAGGAGCATTGATACAGTCTAGCAGTAAAAACTTGTTTACTACGAGATTCACGCTACAAATTTTTTTCTCAATGAATGAAATGCCACGGAATATTCCAAACATACTATTTTTAGTAAATGAGGTTATTTCCGACCAATCAGCTTTGAGCTAAACTTTTCTCGTGTGCAGCCGGCGATCCCACAATCCTCCATTACCTAGTTACGTGAGGTCAAAGTTAATATTTTCAGCCATTTTTTTACCCAGCTCACTGTTTACTTTTACTACGAAATTTGTTATAAAACTACATATAACTACTATGGAGACCCAAAATAAGGTGAAAAATTGTAGCAAACGAAGTCGGAAGGCTATTCATCACAAAAAGAGGGAAGATTACGAAATCTACCAGTCCTATTCCTAGTTCTAGCACAGCCAGTACTAGTAAACAAACCGACGCCGAAAGAATCTCAAATCAGGTGAGCTACTTCGACTTCACTACTGTACTTCTAATTACTACTACTAGTCTAGTGTAACTACTACTAGATATCTAGAATAATAATAATTGCCCTGGTCCCTGTTAGTTTTGATATTTAGTCCTTTTGATTTAAATGTCAATATTTTTAATATTAGATTTTTCTTATTCTTATTCTATTCCTTCGTTTCTTATTTATTGTAGGCCTAAGGCCTAATTGATACTAATTGTAGTGTAGGCCTAGGCCATAACTCGTGATGACTCTCATGACTGCAAATAAACCTACTATTCATAGTAATAATATATTTCGTTTTCTTTTTTTCTTTTCAGCCTTTCAGCATGGAAAAAGAAGTTAGATCTATTGAAGTCAACTGTTCATCATCACTGCTGAGTTGCAATTGGCTGATAGGGTGATAGGCTACCACTTCACAGCCATCTAAAATCTAATGTGTGGTGCCTGATAGAGCTTGGACAGCTCAATAAAGCTAGAGCTGCTGCATTGTGCCCAAAGTGTCTAAACAATTCGCTCAGAGGGTATAAAGACATAAGTGCTAATATGGGCTTTGCGGAGCCATTATTTCTCAGTCGCCAAACCAATGGCCACAATTATTGATGCAATAAAGAGTTTTGTCCCCTACGATAAAAATACTTCTATGCCTGTACCCTGGCATCAAAAAGATATGATATTCATTCAAAGGCCTTTTCTGACTGGAAAGAATCACACAATCAACGTTGTTTCTTCATAAGCCGTGGCAGCAGAAACTGCTGGACAGATTTTGATGCGCTCTTTAGAGAAGTTTGTGGTTCGGTATAGGACAATTAGCACCAAATGAAGTCCCTTGGCATTGAGTCTACACTTGCTCAAATGTCATACTGACAGAGGGTTAGGTCTTCGGACAGAATACAAACAAATATACATGTATATAAAATAAGACAGTAAGATGAACAACGGCCTATCGCCTAATTAGAAAAAGCTGACGGCTTACGGTATGGGCTAAGGAGTTATAAAAAATAATTAATTAATTATTGTGTGTATTTCTATTTATTTTAAATGTTTTTATATGCTTTGGAGTGCTTAGTTGTGTCAAATATGCTAATATTTTTGTATCAGGATGTAAAAAAATAACGTTTATGATGATAATTCAACTTTAACGTCGATTTTCTCAAAATCCCATTTTCATAGAATTAATATCACTAATTTTCATTTTCCTTATATACTACTTGATCAAATTGCTTCAAATTTTCAGGACATTTTCTATATTCTATATCAAACAGTTGTGAGTATTATTTTTGGTTTAAATTGAATACTTTTAATTTTATGCATGTTTTTGTAACCCTACCCCCCATTTTTTAATACTTTTTTCAACAAGGACCACTTTTAAAAATGTTTTTTAAAATCTAAACAAGTTTGCTAAATTTCAATACTCAGAAATATAGATAAGATGTATATCTTTCATAATAAAAAATTTCAAAGCATTCTATTCATTGGTTTCAGAGTTATTTGTTTTCAAATTTGTCCTTTTTTTGACCGCTGTGTGTCCTCTTTTTGTCCTCCGTGTCCTTGTTTATTATAAAAATATTTTTTTTGTATTTTTCATATGCATTTTTAGATAATAGTAATTAAATGAATTAATAAAAATGACTCTATGTTCTAAATTGAGTTTTTTCCTATATAACCTGTCTTATCTGCCCTCAAATACTATCACATTATAATATATATCATTTTACTAAACACTTTTTTGGGGTCTTAAGTCTAAAGATCTAAACAAATATTGCAGAGTTAAACTAAGGGCAATAACCAGTATCTGTTAAGTAGCTGTTTATAAATAATATTCCTCCCCTTGGCAAAAAAAAATCCTAATAAACAACGACCAGCGCTATGGAATGGGCAGATCTTGTTTTGCAGCTCTAAGTTTTTTTTTGTCGAAGTCAACTAAATATTATTTAAAACAGATTTAGTATTGACTTATTATGAGCAGGGCTCTCACATGCCTATGTAGCGCCCCGGGACAAAAGTTTCAGTGACGCCTCCACATACTGTAACTCAGGGAACGGCAACCTAAGCTACGCGTACCAGACTTGGCACGCAGAACGATTTTCAGTGGCACGCGAGAGACCTCCAAGAATATTTTTTACTGCAAGTCAAAACAACATATGTCAGCATAATTAATTGTTGCTGCATGGCGAACTACATGGGAATCACACTGGACGTCGACTGTTTTAGTTCAGGAATGTTTGAATGCAAAGCTCTCATCATCCGAGAGATTTTTATTGTTTCTCAAGTCTCTTCTAGAAGAGTATATGGAGTATAGTTAAAGTCTTTGATAGATTTGCTGCTTGACTGGAAGCAATTAAGATGTATACTAATGAAAAAAAAAATCGCTATTGAATGAGGAGAACTGACTGTTGAAGCCCATGTTTCTGAATGACATGGCGACACGTTTCAGTGAGCTAAACTTCCATTTACATGACTGGGCCCAAAAGCACTTGAAGTGTTGGGCCACTCAGTAGCGTATTTAGGCATGTTCCATTGGAACAGGGGCCCCCAGACATCCCAAAAAGAAATGTTTTAGTGACATCCTTATACTTTCGTTGAAAATGTAAAATAAAATTCATTTATTCCCCAATAATTTAAAGCGCTATAATCCAGCCTAACTAAGCGCAACATACAATTTATGTATGATTTTACACAGTGTAACATAAATTAACGGCACTTTTCTGAGGTATGTGGAAGGCAGGGACGAGATCACGAGGGGCCCCCACATAAATTTGTGAACAATGCCCCCACAATGGATTTGCATTGAAATTTCCGTGAATCAGTTTCAAAACATTTAACTCTTTCCCTAATTTAAGGCAAATTAAGATAGATGAGCATTTCACAAGTACACTTGTTATATTGAAACTTAAAACAATTAACTCGTTTGGTATTATTAGCATCAAATTTGGAGAATTTAATTAAAGGGAGATAATTAACCCGTTTTCTTTACATTAATATTTCTAATATGTTTTTTTTTGTTTCCTTTTAGAAAAATTAATTGCTTACAATTTATAACTCTAAAATGGTCAAATTACACAAGATAATAGTTGAAAATTATATACATATTTTATGACTAAAGAATGTATATGTACATTTTTAAACATTACAATAACAACCCAGTTTGTATAATTACTACGTATCTCTACTGCTTTACTTTAATAAGCTATCGTGTTACTGAGTACAAAAAATAATATGTTAACCTAATTCTCAGTTTTTCTGAGATCAAACAATAAATATTTTCAAGCTATTACTATAATAATATCTTGACTACTTAATTCAAATGTTAATAATTGATAACTATTAATGTGTACATTGAGTAATGAAATTGTGTATTAGCTATGAATGTATTTTTTTTTAAAAAGATGATAATAACAAACAGGTTAATTTGTTATTAAATATAAAACGTTTTAATGATTTTCTCTATAACGCTACTTTTCTGTTGGTCATGGTCTTGCTACGGCACTAAATAAATTGTCTTATGAAAATACTATAGTTGGTCAGTTTGACTTTCACGCTGTTGGCACGCTGAATTATTTAGAAATCCTAGTTTGGAACACTATAAGAAACAGGTTGACGACCCCTGGCCTAGAGCAGAGGTTCTCAATCTTTTACGGCTCACATCTCCCTTTTACAATTTGTTTTCGCTCACCGCCCCCCCCCCCTCTTCCCATTTCCTCCTCCCCGCTCACGAAATTGAACTAATGTGTCAATTGGTTGCACCAATTTTCTATGGTCCGACTACACCTGTGTGCGTTTTGAGGAGCTTAAAAATAACTAACAAGGAATATGTATTATTTTTAAATAAATAATAAAACAATAAAATGACTACTCAAAAGGTTTAAAAAAAAAATATTATTAAGGTGAAGTTTGTACCTGTTGTGTTTCTAGCAGTTTGTTTCTGATTCAATTTCGGTTATCAAAACCCTTTCGTCTCCACGTTCCATTACTTTAACTTGCTTATTTCTTTTGACAATACAGTGGTAACAGCACTAAATCTACAATCCACTAAGTATGGTGATGGAAAAGCAATAGAAAAATATGTGTTGCCAAAACCCATACTCCTGCAGAAAATAATGGTGTGTTCTGTTGCAATTAAAAGCCATTATTAGAGCCCATTTCTTAAACATTTCAGTTTTAGTTCTTCATTGTCTGTTAATTCAATCATTCATCATGCTGTTAGCATGATTTGAATTCTCCTCTATTAGAAAAAGGCGTCTTAATACCAATTAAGAACTGTCTTTGTAATGATAATAATGTTGAGGTTGTCATTAAGTGCTTGAAAATGTTGAATGAGTATGTCTTCGTCAGTTTTCTCTACAGATACAAGATCTTCGCGTCCAAAGTTAAATATACTATATCATTTTTTTTAGATTGTCTTTAAAAGAATCATATTTAATTTTTAAAAGCTCTAGCACCGAATCAAAGACTCATAAGAACCATTTGGTGGCCAGGATACCTCTCTGTGTGCAGTAACAAACGATTGTAGTCCTTGTCATTCTCAATACAAAGCTGTCTAATCTATCTGTGAATTTATTACTTCCGATTTGTTAACTGCAGTAATTACGAATTATAGTGAGTGATGCAGATAACAACTGGGATTTTTAGCAACTAAATGTTATTAGGAATCACACAATGGACATTCAGTACATCTGGCACAGACTTCTTTAAATCATAAGATATTCATCCACAATTGTATCATGCCATCTCTGATGGAGATATGTCTTTTTTTCCGAAAACTGAGTCTTCAAGTACAAGTAATATAGGTTCACCTCTAATGTTATTTATTTATTTTGAGTGAAATTGTCATTTGTTATCTTTTTTTAATAAAAATACATGTCAAATAAAAGTAACGCTTGATTGTGCTAGAAGCGTGGACTCATCAAGTTGTCATGGAAATTGGGATGTTTTTAGGTAATCACACAATTTAAAGGGTCTAAAAACCAATCAGGAATTCACACGTTAAAAAAATCATAAGATCATTAAATCGAATGTTAAAGTTACCATTAAGTGCTTCAATTTGTTGACAATAAGTAAGTAAATTTATGTTTTCATCAGTTTTTTTCTTTACAAATGAAAGACCTATGCGTCCAAACCTGCATATGTACAACCGAAGTTTTGACATGAAAGAAAATATCATCTTTGAGGGAGAGGGAGGGGGTCATCACCCTGTAATCATTCATTTTAAATTTTTATAAATGGATTATTGGATTATATCAGTTAAGATTCAGTTATATAGGCCTATCAGTCTTCAATTTTTGTTCGATTTTCTCTCAAAGAATTGTTTTTGCTTTCCAAAACCTCTATCATCGAATCAAAGACTCATACAATCTATTTAAAATTGTGATGGCCAGCATGTGTGCAGTAACAAACGTTTTGTAGTCCTTCTTATTTTCAATGCATAACTGAACAATCTATCATTGAATGTATTGCTTCTTATTTGTTATCTGCAGTAATTACGTATTGTAGTGAGCGATTCAGAGAATAAGAGCTTGTTTTAGCAACTAGTGGTTGTCGATGAGAACACACAGCTAACACGTCTGGCACATCATTCCACGATAACAACATACTATAAAACGTCTTCTAGTTCAAGTAATGTAGTTTTCTCCTTTAGTGTCCCTTATTTATTTTTTAAGAAAAATGGGCAAATTTTCCCTTCTATAATAAAATCAAATTACCGCTAAATTGTCTGGTAGCATGGACTCGTCAACTTGTCAAGAAAATTGGAATGCTTTAGACAACCATACAATGTAATCTCTTCATCACCTTCCATTTGATCAATTCGTTTCTGCATAGTTCCTTGGCTCAACTTATATTTCTTAAATTCAAGTCGATATCAAAGCTTGTTTTTATAAATCATATTTGAACATATTTTATTCAAATTTAAATCAAACCGATCTGAAACTGCGATAATTAAAGAACGCGCCGAATTTTGTTTGCTGTCGAACCGATTTAGATATTTAATCTGCTTTATTTTTAGAGCTTATAATATGTATTTTTTTTCCGTGCGCATCCAATAACGCCGTCTTAAATGACTTCGCTCCTACGTCTGCCTAAAGGTTTCCTCTGTATACAACTTTCGAATTTAATTTTGATTTTTCAATGAGAAAATCATAACGATTGAATTAAAACGGAAGTGTACAATACAAAAGGGAATCGGGAATTCCGAAAAGAAGTCATTCGAGTCATCAAAAAGCAGAAATATTTAAGCAAATTGTCCATCTTATTATAGATCTAGTATTTTGTAGATCTAATCTAACGTGTATTTTAAAGAAATGTTTATGCGTATGGGAAATGAAAGGGGGGTGGGGCTTTTATACCAAGTTGCACTATTTGAATTATTGCACGTATTTATGTAGTCCATTTCATGGTTGAAGGACACTAAAACCATTCCCCCTGCATATTGCAAAACAAAGAATCGCTGATGCCACCAACACATGATCTTTAGAGTCTCACCCCACACCCTTACCCCACACCCCCAGCCTTTTCATCTATGCCCCCCCCCCCCACACACACACTGTCACGTGATGTCATCAACTCCTGGAGATGCTGCCATGTTTATCCCTTCTTGACTCGGACGCAGAAGTGTACTTTGCCAGCCAGCTCCAGACAAATCTAGCCGCGATCCAGGGGCTAATAGGTTGAGAATACGAAGGGGAATAACCATTGACCTTTCGCTAGTTGTCAACACGCAGCTTATTATCTCCTCTTTGTGCCCAATATTGTCCCAATATTGTCTGCTAAACTATAAAGCCACCGTGCGTAATATTTATTATTTAGAATAGTCTAGTTGTGTTTATCTTATATTATACATTACAGACACTCCTTCTACAAAGAAGATTATTGCGTCCTACGCTCATCCTTCATCCGTGGTCCTAGTCTAGTCCTATATTTCTATTAATGTTTTCAATGATGTTAGTTACTGATTTTTCTGGTTTGTTCAGGCAACCCATTCCATGACCTGGTGCCACTCGAGAAGAAAGAGTACTTATATGCATTTGTTCTTGGATAAGGGATAAGGAAAGTGTTATTGTCCTTAATGTTTATCTGAGCCTTGTAACAGATTGTTATTGTGTTGCATTTCTAAGTTAGAATTTAATGCCTTGTCTTTTGTATTATTTATACTCTACTCTTTGCCCTTCTGTCCTCTAGTGTTTCTAGGTTTAGTGATTCATCTATTATTGTTACTCTTGTCAGTTGTGAATATTTGCTAGTAATGAACCTTTCGGCTCTTTTCTGAATTCGTTCTAACTTTTGTTTATGTTTTCTTTAGTTGATGGGTCCCATATAGAAGATGTATATTCTAGTGTAGGTCTAACTAATATGAGACATCATTTTAGCATAGACTATAATATACATGGACCGCTTGCTTTAGTATTTCTGCTATATGATGAATTGAAACCCGAGCCTTTACAAGCGCCGCCCACTCGCATACTGTAATTGTATGTTTAGTGCTATATTTTCTCTATTTAGACTACATTTGCCGCCCCCCCCCCCTGGAAGTGCCGCCCCCGGGCATATGCCCCCCACTGCCCCTCCCTATGTGAGGGCACTGCTTGAAACACTGATTTTCGGAATTCCCGATTCTAAATAAAGTAATTGCTATACAGGAAATAAAGTTATTGCTATACTGGTTCCGTTTTATTTATTTGCTATGATTTTCTCAATGAAAAATTAAAATCGAAAATTGTACAGAGCGGAAACGATTATAGATCAGTGTTGTGTGCGCACGGAAAAAGAACATAAGCTCTAAAAATAGAGCAGGCGGTCCATCTTATTATAGTCAATGATAATCGGGCGTTTGCAATCACGTGACAAAAAGCACGTGATTTTTGTTTACTTTGTGTAGTCGTGTACAAGTACAATGACCGCTGTATTAATAAAGTTTCATATAGGCTCGAGCTTTTTTTAATTGATGTTTTGTGTTTTAAGTCATATTAAGATTTAAGCTGTATTATGTCTGTTAAATAAAAAAGGCTATTTTATTATTATCATAGACATAGATCATAGATGATGTGAGCCTATTAGTGACTTGACTAGATAGCCTATTCACCAACACTATCACTTGGCATCGTAGCTGCCCTACTTAGCCATTATCCTAGCCTACGAAACATTAAACGCGTAGGCCTATAAAGTGAAATTGAAAGTGTAAATAGGTCTAGCCGGCCCTAGCCTAATCACATTAATCAATTAATATACAGTACTATTATTTACCTCCTTATTTTTGAGTAGGATAGCCAATATTCATATGTGAATTAGACATGATAAGAAACTTCACCATATGCCATAGGCCCTATTTGTTCCTCAATAGTGGCTCTATTTACAAATGACGACTCTAAAAAACTTAAGCTCCGCCCATTGCAAACGCTCTATAGGATTAATAGGCATACAAGTATTCATTTAAAGTCGAAAAAAATGCGATTGAATAAAACGGAACTTGTATGACAATTACTTTATTTAGAATCGGGAATTGCAAAAAAAAAAAAAAAGAAGATAATAGCATAAAAAAACTAAAGCAAGCGGTCCATGTATATTATAGTCTATGATTTTAGTTTTAAGTTCTTATTACATTTGTAAAAGTTCCCTTTTATGAAGTTGTTACGAATCTCGGTCATACATGAATGACGTAGTAAGGCATTGACCTCTTAACAAGTGCGTATCAGAGTCCAAGGCGACCAAGGTTTGACCTTTATGCCCTGAGGGCAGTTTAAATAAAATAATTCGTTCAAATCCCGTGGAAATTGGAGGATAATTCTGGATCGTAGTAATTATAGAAAAAGAGGTTAAAATGCGTAATAGGACCCTGTAGAATCTTCGATGATAGTTTTCTTTGGAAAGTCCCGACCTCCTTAAAGTTAGTTCAGTTTAAACGTTTGTAGAGTAAAGTCGCTATATTAATACTTGTACATATAATGTCATTTTGTTGAAATACTTATGTTACCATCAGTTGATGAGATTTATTGATCGTTTATATTGAGTCTACAATTTAAATAAAATTGTTTATTCAACAACTGGAGTTGTTTGATCTATCATTGTTGAGAAAGGTGTTGAAGATAATTATCACGAATATAACTACATTACTGCATAGACCTGTCAGTCAAGGAACCCCTAGCTTGGGCTACAGATTAGCAGAATCTAGAGACTACTAATAAAAATACAACTATATTCATTGAATCCGATTTAACGAGTCGTAATAATAGTCATCATCATAAAGAGGGCCATAACAATTTGCGGGCTTCGTCCGATATAGTTGTATAGTGAAGCATATATTCAAGTTGTGTTGTGTTGTGTGTTGGAGCAGTGACCTACTGAGCAAGCCTAAGAACGCTGTGAAATTACTCTTCCGATTGGAAAAACGTAAGTTGGAAAAATTTACCACTTTATAAATCTCTTAACTAAAGAATGGAATTTATTGAAAATCCAGAAGAAGAAGTTCTGAAAACTTTATCAATAAAGAAGTTAAAAGAGATCGCTGAGATCTTGAAGATAGAAGTTACTGAAACTACACCATCGAGGACTGTGTTGACACAGCAGATAAAAGATGTGTTGATTGCGAGTGGCAAGTTGAAAGTAGAATCAAGCGCGGAGGAATATCAAGTTGAAGGTCAGACGTCGAAATCTTCAATGTCCGAACAGTTGCGATTTCAACTAGAAATGAAACGGATGGAATTGGAAGATAAACGAGAACAAAAACGTCTTGATCGTGAGATAGAAGAAAAACGTCTTGAGATGGAAGATAAGAAAAGTCAAAGAGAAATAGAAAGTCAGGAAAGAGATAAGAAAAGTCAACGCGAAAGTCAGGAAAGAATAGAGCTGGCGAAGATAGGAGCTACTAAAAAAGAATCTCATAATGATGTAGAGATGGCCAGATGGAAAAAGCTAGTCCCTACCTACATTGATAAAGAAAGTGAAATAGCTAATTTCTTCCAAACCTTTGAAATTTCTTGCAGAGATTTTAAGTTCCCAGAAGATAAATGGGGAATATTAGTCAGAACAGCTTTTACTCAGGGAAGGGCAAGAGATTGTGTTCTATTGTTAAAAGAGGAACAATTAAATGATTATGAAGTCATTAAAGACACTGTACTAAAGGCCTATAACCAAATACCGGAAAGTTATCGGAAAAGGTTCCGTCAGTACACAATGTCCCCTTACCAAACACACTTAGACTTCCTTCGAGCAGAAGAAAAGTTAATGGATCAGTGGATAAAATCTAGAAATATCTCCACATTAAAAGAAATGAAAGATATCATTCTCTTAGAAGATTTTATTAACAAAGTGAGGCCGGATGTAAGAATGTATTTATCCGAGCGTGACATCACTGACCCACATAAGGCTGCTGATTTAGCGGAACAGTACACACTGTGTCATAGAACCGCTGGTGACAAGAATTTAAATAGGGCACAACGGCAAGCAGAAAACACACAACAACAACATCGTGGAAAAGAGCATTTTGTGAAACAAAATGATGTGAATAAGAAACCTGTCAACAAAAACGTCCAATGTACTTTTTGTAAAAGAACAGGACATAGCATCGAAGACTGTTGGAGTATAAGGAAAGAAAAAGGACCTAACAAAGTGGTAATGTGCGTCAGACATGCACCAATACAAAATGTACAAGAAAGCGAAAATACAAACGAACTGAATTCGAAGAAAGATTCTTCTAAACCAGAAACACTGAGGGTGGAATTGCCTGAGAGCAAAAGTCAGAAGGTAGAGAAATCTACAACTGAAGACAATGAGGATAAATATCCTGATTATAAATACAGAATGGCTACTATTGGATTAATTGTCCAAGTCCACAGAGACGAAAAAGTAGACCAAAGTATTATTGACTCGGAAAAGAGTCTGAAGTCATCGAAAGATGAAAAAACACCCGAAAGTCATGGTCAAGGGAAGAATAAAATTGACACAGAGACCCTGTGCAGTTTTCAACCGTTCATTAGTGAAGGTTGTGTGGCCTTACAAAAGGAAGGACCACTGAAGTCCGTAAACATATTACGAGACACAGGAGCATCATTAACACTGCTGCTTAAAGATGTATTACCATTGAATGATAATATATTGACAGGACAGACTGTCCTATTGAGAGGTTTTGAATGGAAAGAAGAAATACCTCTACATAGGATATACCTCACATCTGACTTGGTGACAGGATATGTGACAGTTGGAGTAATATCAAAACTTCCTGTTGAGGGCATATCCGTTATCCTAGCAAATGATTTGGCGAAAGGGAGGGTGAGACCTGAAATGATTGTGAAGGAAAATCCAGACCCTAGTCCTATTGTGGAGACAGGAAAAGAAAAAGAACTTTGTCCTGTAGGTGATGTCATAAATGGTATGACACCACAGAAAAAGAAAGAAGAAACTATCTCACAAGAAAAGGAAAAGAAAGAAGAAATTCTCCCACGAGAGAGGAAAGAGGAAGAAGAAGTGGAACTTGATACTACTATTTTCTCCAAGATTGAAGATTGTCCGAAAGGAAATGAACAATCAAAGAAGTCATCACAAAATGAATTGATTGCTGAACAGAAAGTAGACCCAGAGTTGCTACAGTTGCATGAGAAAGCTGTCGACGAGAAAGAAAATCCTACTACTGATGTCTATGAACAGATAGACCACAGCATAAACAAACAACAATGCAAACCTGCAGTTGCCGGTACAGATGAAGATTTGAGGAGCATCACTGAAGAAACGAGTGCGGAGAGCTGGACCGAAACTACCAAAAGCTATGGGTTACCACAATCCATACCGACAGATCGAAGGACCAACTTCACCTCGGAACTCTTCAATCCAGTCCTAAAGAACTTATGCTTGGAGCATGAGGTGACAACTGAATCCCATCCGGAAAGTCGAGGAGCCTATGGACCAATCTTTGGACCCACTGTCCGAGGACCACTCAAACTACTTCCAGAGGAATGGCAGACCAAATTGGATCTCCTTGGGCTGAGCAAGTACCTAGATAAGTACATAAATTTTTTGTCTGACATAACTGTGTTTGTTAGAAAAAAATTGTACACTGCTCACATGCAGATGCCATTGTGGTGTGATGAAAGAAAGGCAAAAATATTATATCATTTGAAAATGATAAAGCCTTACCTTCTGAAAACAATTGGAATAAGCTTGATGTTGTTAACATTGTTACTCTTAATTGTAAAATTCATACCTGGAGTACAGGATGAATTGAATGACAAATTCACTGATAGTTAGTTACCAAACTTACTATTTTAAAACTAAAATCCCTTACTTGTGATGAAAAAGGACTGAGTAAAAGTATTGTTAGAGTAAAAATCATTATAGTGTGATATTTCTAAACAAACTTGTTAGGTTGAGCATTTAAAATAATTGCTATAAGAGAAAAAGATCAGTTTTATCCGCAGAATTGGTTTCTAAATCAGAGGACATTATAAATGTGGACTGATTATAAGATATGTTTGAGAATCTCTGGAAATGATAATTGAAACATTTGGCAGAGAGGATAATTTGATTGAAAAAGATGTAAATGGTTTTGAGAAAAGAGAATTTTTCTATCACTAAAGTATTGAGAAATGTTTTATGATTGTACTATGGATTTATTTTATAATGTACTGTTGTTGAAATAATTGCACTGAGTCAAGATGCAAATTTCTTCTATGTGAATTTATTCATTTGGTCTATTATCATTGAATGTATGATAAAGAAGGGTAAAAAAAAATAGTTGCAGCAAGGCAGAACTATGACTAACAAGAATTCCAAGAAATGTATTATATATGATTTTTCACTTTTAGGATACTGTTACATGAAAAGCAGACCAAAAGTAGAAACTAATAAAACTTTGTATCCTTGTTTGTATAAATTTAGGATATGTGCCACTGATTTGACACTGTAAACCAGAATGATTGAGAATTTCATGGTTGAAAATTTATAATGTTGACATACCAATGTTCAATAAATGTATTATTAATTAAGGATTTCATGTCAAGATTGTAAAACTAATCTATTTTTTTCTGTATGAGTTAAAATAGATTGAATGAATTGTACTGACAATCAAAAGATTGGGTAGACCTGAACACTGTGAGGAACAGGAGAACCTAGAATCTATGAATAATGAATAAAACCTTTGTGGAACATGGAAAAGAGCAATGGATTCCAACCTTACCATAACTGAAAAGCTGGGAGATGGAACCATTCGGACCAGAAATTGTTTTGTAAAAATTGTTAAATTGATTTCTGTCTGAAAAAAATATAGTCTATGCTCTTTAAATTCTAATCTTCTATCTTTTGTACTTCAATAATATTGTATTTGAAATGTCTTTGATGTAATCTAAAGAAAATAAGTACTTACTGTTTAGTACTAAGATTGTATGAAGATAATATAATCTGCTTTGATTGATAGTTAATTAAGTAAATTAACCAAATTTGTTTCAAGTAAATCCATGTCTGCATGAAAGATAGAATGTTTCAATGTGAACTCTTTTAAAAAGAAAATAATGACGTCGAAAGGTCATGGTAAAATGAAAGATCGAAATATTTTTAATGAAATTGTCTATAAACTATTTTAATTCGTGAACAGACTATGTTTAATGTTCTTAAACTAACATGAATGAATTTAATTTTGAGATAATGGTTGTTAAATAATGCTCATTTAGTCAAGATAACGTTTTGGTCGCGTAGAGATTTTGACCTAAAGCGGTGATGAGGTAAAAATTTGCATAGCGATGTCAATATTGTTAGAATCAATTGAGAATGAAAGGGTGAAAAAAGGAATAGAGAGAGAGAGAGTGCGGAATTGACCTACATTTTGGGTCGCGTCACAGACAGTTTGGTCTAATGTGTTAGTCAGCCTAGAGGCTTTGAAAAAAAATACTGTCTACACAAGCAATAATATTTTTTGTTGTAAAGTGAAATTAGGGCAGGGCTAGTATTTTTTTTGTTTTGTAATTGAGTTAGGCCTAGCATGTGTTCTATCAGAACGTTGGGTTTTTTCTCCTTATGAAAAAAAAAATAAGTCGTGTCTGAATAGACATTAAGTGATTTTTCTTTTGTTGTTTGATTACAAATGTAAAAGCTAAGTTTATAGTTAAATGAACGAGAGAGTTTTTATTA
Organism: Anisus vortex; assembly: GCA_949126835.1. NCBI lineage: Eukaryota > Metazoa > Mollusca > Gastropoda > Planorbidae > Anisus > Anisus vortex. The sequence goes on from OX421500.1 coordinate 8,958,689, forward strand.
ACGTGGAATGTTAATGGAATGGAAATTATTAAATTGTATAATGTGTAACTATGTATTTTTCTTGTATTCACGATTTAGATAAACAATTTAATTGTCCATTGTTTTGAATTAAAATTGAATGATTGAATGACTGTAGTTCAGCCATTTGATAAGATTAACTTATATTGCATATATTATAGGTTATTGTTATCAGTTCGATTGAAATATTGGGATAGCCAATTGAACTGTATTGTTTTCCCCGGAATATTTTCTTTTATAATTATTCCTTAAAATTAACATTTTTTATTAGTGTGAAAATGTAAAAGAAATAATTATAAAATTTTTTAAGGGTGGTCGTGTTACGAATCTCGGTCATACATGAATGACGTAGTAAGGCATTGACCTCTTAACAAGTGCGTATCAGAGTCCAAGGCGACCAAGGTTTGACCTTTATGCCCTGAGGGCAGTTTAAATAAAATAATTCGTTCAAATCCCGTGGAAATTGGAGGATAATTCTGGATCGTAGTAATTATAGAAAAAGAGGTTAAAATGCGTATTAAGACCCTGTAGAATCTTCGATGATAGTTTTCTTTGGAAAGTCCCGACCTCCTTAAAGTTAGTTCAGTTTAAACGTTTGTAGAGTGAAGTCGCTATATTAATACTTGTACATATAATGTCATTTTGTTGAAATACTTATGTTACCATCAGTTGATGAGATTTATTGATCGTTTATATTGAGTCTACAATTTAAATAAAATTGTTTATTCAACAACTGGAGTTGTTTGATCTATCATTGTTGAGAAAGGTGTTGAAGATAATTATCACGAATATAACTACATTACTGCATAGACCTGTCAGTCAAGGAACCCCTAGCTTGGGCTACAGATTAGCAGAATCTAGAGACTTCTAATAAAAATACAACTATATTCATTGAATCCGATTTAACGAGTCGTAATAATAGTCATCATCATAAAGAGGGCCATAACAAAGTCTAATGGGTTTTGTTCTGTTTGAATAGCAAAATTAGGTAGGCTACAAATGAAATGTGTTTTTAAATCCCATGATACTTGCGTTGCTCCCTAACTAGTAAGTGTAGTGTATCAATAAAGTTAAATTTGCTTTTGAATCATATAGAAGACGGAGTTTATTTGTATCCATGTAGAAGCAAGAGGTCTGTAGTCTCCCCCCAGCACCTAGTCCAGTCCAGAATTCACCCTTCGCTCCAAAAACCAGGGATTAAAAATGCCAACACATGTTGTTTTTTTCGTGTTTTTTTTAATTAAAAAAATGAACAATTTAATATTAGATTAAGTAAACTGATTTGAAATTTTTTTTTTATCAGCATTCACATTTTATACATTAAAATGCAACAACACCTGAAAACAAAATTTATCGTATAAATCCTTCATTTCCATTTTTGCCATTTGCAACTCAGACAAGCCTGATAATCAGCTGCGTGGAGAGATGGAGTCTGCTGCATGGGAAACAGCTGATTCTCTACAACGGGGTCGGCAACCTACGGCACACGTGCCAGACTTGGCACGCAGAGCGATTTTCAGTGGCACGCTAGGGAGTTCTCCCAGAAGAAGATTTTTCAATGCAAACTATAACATGAAAATCCCGCTGTACGTTGCATGTTAAAGTTCAGGAAAGTTTGTGTTATTGACTTTTGAACTTTTGAAGTCGATGTTTCTTAATGACGTAGCAACACATTTCAATTAGTTGAACTTTTGTCAAACAGACCCTAAACTCTTAGATCACTGAAATGAATTTGCATTGAAATTGGATGTATCTTGCCGTGAAATCAATTTCAAAACATTTTTTTACTACTTCCCTGGTACACTAAGATAGATTGATGTTTTTTTTTTCAGAAGTACATTGAAGCACTCATGTTTTCATACCACATCAAGACTGACTTAATCTTAACCCTTCCCGTACCGACCTACTTCTATCTATGCTGCCTTCAGTTCCGCTATATACGCGCCCGGGACTGTAAGGGTTAGAACCTCTTAGAGCTTTTCTTTTTTTTTTGGTGGCGGTATATTAGCTATTATAAAATACAAGTTGAATTTTAAACATTAAGAAAATAGACGTCAAAGTGTGCCGATTTGCGAAACAATCAGGACGGATGCTGCTTAGGAAAGTCATCTGCTGTTGTCAAGTGCTAGGCGTTCACTCTTGTTTCCACTTTTGCTTCCACGTACAGGTGTGAACAGATTTTATCACACATGAAAGCTGTTTTAAGCATAGGCGAAGAGTCCACTTACACTTGACCATTCAGAAGTAACCAAATATATACCCGACATTGAACAATTAGAAAAGAGCATTCAGGGACAAGGCGCTCGTTAATTGATAGGCATACCATGCATGCTAATAACATTCAAAAGAGTTTTTATGCTTGTCTTCTTTAATTAAGCATAAATAGTCTATAATTAATACAATTGTGTAAATTATTATTTAAATAAATATAAGAGGCTTATATACTAGCATTATATTATGTAATTGTTGGAATTATTAATGTTTTTAAAAATCTCCTTAAGTCGACTTAAATAATTAATGCAGGAAATGTTTATTTACAACTGTTTATTATAAATTAATTTTATTCCTTTAATCACTAGTTGAAATAAATACCATAATGCTAGACTTATATAAAGAAATAATAATTAATAAGTAATATTAGTTATATTACAAAATATAACTGGTTTAGTACCTCCGGTAGCACTATAGAATCAAATTTAAATGTGGAAACTTTAATTCAAAGGAGATAATTAACCCATTTTTATTTGCGTTAATATTTGTAAATGTTTTCTATTTTTCATTTATTAAAAAAATAAGTGGCTTACAATTATAGTTTTAAAAGGATAAAACTATTTAAAAAAAATAATTGCAAATTATATAAATAGTATAGGCCTATGAGTGAAGAAATTATATGTACATATTAAAACTATAAACACTACATTAACTACCCACGTTGTATGACTACAATGTATCGATTCCGCACAAATGCAGTGTTATTTAGACATGCATCAGAAATTCTTATACATTAACGAAAATCTCAGGATGAGATCAAAATATATTATAATAAAACATCTCTTGGCTTTTCTTCCCTAAAGTCTGGGGAGTCGGGAGTCAGTCACTGCGATCGCTTCTCGGCTTTCAGGCTAGGACCAGAGTGTCGTGCATTTCGATCTCACGAACGGTTGGGACAATACACCCATAGCGGTATGTTGTCCGAGCCCTACGAGACTAGAAGCTTGCTCAGTTTTCTCGCATTGGCTCTCATTCTTGGTTGACCTGGACTACAGCTGGTCTCTCATGATTGACGTAAGAGTGATTGTGCAGAGGGCAGAATTAGCTGATTCACGACCCGCTATTCGGGGTGGAAAGTCAATACGGGTATTACTGAAAAGCCGATACCATGCGACACTTAAACGCTGAAAGGCTCACAGGATGGTCAATGAGTTCGAAAGAGTTCCAAGAGCCTCCTTATGAAAAAAAAAAGAATTTCAGCAGGTGCTAGAATTAAACCTGACAACTAAATTATTTTCCATTAATGTGAAAGTCCAGTATTTTAAAATTATGCATTTGCTATAAATGCAAAAAGAAAAAAAAGAAAGATGAAAATCACAACCATGTTAATTTGTTTAAGTAAAATATAAAACTCTTAACAATTTTCTATATAAAGTACATTTGCTTTTGACATCGATCTTGCTACGGCGCTAAATAAATTGTCTAGGTTGACTTTCAGGCTTATGATTTATAAATCAGAGTTTGGCACACTATTAGCAAAAGGTTGCTGACCCCTGCTCTACACCACCCTCCAATACCTGTGCCCTTGAGAGGACACTCCAGCTTCGCCTCACAGCGTCGACACAACTGTCACTCACGTGTGGGCTTGTACAGCCACAGCAGCAAAAGCTGCGAGGGCAGGAGCGCACACTCCAAAAGGGCGCACTAAATTTCGTCGTCTCGCGAGACTAATGGATGCCAACACAAGACAAGGCCTGAATAAGAAAAACAAATAAAGCAAAGTAAATAGAAAGGTACATAGTTAGACTTAAAAGGGAAAACATCAGTGAACATCCTTAGGATGATGTAGGGTTGTCTTAAAGAAAACATCACTGAACATCCTTAAGATGATGGCAGAAACCGAAGCCGAAAGTTTCGATACGAATTCGGCCGTAACCGAAAGATAAACAGAAATCGCCAAACAAAAGATTTAAAAAGACTGCACATTTTTTTGTAATATTAACCAGTTTATGGGTATTTAAGTAAACCGTAGAATATGTAATATACAGATGTATATACATGTATTGTATCATTTATATCATTTTATTCAGACTTTTGAAAGTTAAAATAGATATTCAGCTGATGACCAAAAGTCAATATCAGTTTCGGACGAAACCGAAAGCTCACTTTTTGGCTTCGGCTTAAACCGAAATTATGCAGAAAGAGGCCATTTGCCTACTTTCGGCGCCGAAACCGAATTTCGGTCGGCCTCAAATTTCAATGTTTTAGAAAAATGTGTTAGAGCACCATGTACGATACAAAATTTATTTAATATTCCACATGAACTAATTCAAGAGCAATCAATCATTGAATGGGTTGCCTGAATTAGCACACAAAAAAAAAAACAACTTAACATTAACATCATTAAATTTAAATAATTGAATTACATATAATACCATGATTGCACTCTATTTCCACAATTCATTTGCAGAAGTGCAGGTAAGATAGCACAAAAACACTAGCCAAAGAGTACGGTCTTTTAAAGCTCTTCTTTAAGGAACTATTTTTGGTCGCAGAATTCCTCAAAGTCTGAGGCAAATTGTTCCATGGTGCCACAGATTGAAAAGAAACGTAGGGACTTCTTTTTGTGCCAAACGACACCAGTAATCCCGAGTAAAGACTCTAAAGAGACTATTTTTGCAGTGAAAAGTTAAATTTTCTCAATATTAATCTTAATTCATGAACTGTTGCCTTAAATAAAAGACTATAATTAATCAGATAGACCGCTCACTTTATTTTTAGACATTATATGTTCTTTTTTCAATAACATTGTCTTAAAGGACTTCTACGCTCCTACGTTTGCCTAAATGTTTACGCTGTCCTCCAACTTTCAATTTTAAATTTTCATTGAGAAAATCATAGCGATTAAATAAAACGGAAGCGTATAGTGAAAAAGGGAATCGGGAATTCCTAAAATAAGTCATTCGAGTCATCAAATAGCAGAAATATTAAGCTTATAATTATAAACTTAGTCTTTGATTAAATGTAATTTAATGTAATGTAATGTAAGTTTTTTTAAATATATAGATCTAGGCACATTACGTTACAACAACAAAAAAAAAGAGACTGTTCTATTTAGACCACGAATTAATCCAACACAATTAAACCTCCACGGCATTGGCATTTAATCCATCATTAAACAGCCAATAGGATGTAAGCCAGATTAATTTTGATTAAATTTTGATTAAATTTAAAAGAAAGAAGAGAAAAAAAAAACATCGTCTGCTTTAATTTCTGCTCATAGTTTGCTCAAAGTGTTTGACTTAAGCCAGATTTTCTTGGAATTTTAACAACGAAATTGCTTTTTTTTTTTTTTAAAAAAAAGCCAATAAATAATTTTGCTGATGGCGTCAAGTGGACAAACAGTGAATTGCACGAGAGAGCGAAAGCATACACACACGTCATGCAAAACAGTCTTGTATGGTACTCGTAGGACCAAACTGGCCGGCAGGGCTGGTGGAGCAGCGTTCACCCCAGTAGATGTCTAAAAGGCTTAAAGAAAGTAAATATTAAATTACGGAGTTTTTATATTCTTTTTAAAAGTAATTTTGCAACTTGTCTGTTTGATCTGAACGGGGAGTGAATTTCAGACACAATCTTCAAAAAAAACATAATGAAAAAAATAAAAAAAACATTGCTCCGGGTGAGGATCGAACTCACAACCTCCGCATAACTTATCCCATGGGCCACATGGGGAAGGTACTGTCTATAAGTACGGCGCGCTAACCGATTGTGCCACCGGAGCCCTGTTGAGACAGCGTCATGTTATAGTATAACAAATAAGTGCAAAAATCTTAAATCTCTTTATGACATCCCTGACTCACAGGCACGTGGATGTTCAACATACAAGTGGATTGATAATGGGACATAGGGTAATGTTAGAATGTTGTTAGAAGAATAGATTGTTGTCACATTTCAGAGGGAGACTTCCAATTCAAGAGAATTGGTTTGCTGTCTTAACCAATAACATCACCGGGTCGTTGTTAGTGAAATCATTTATCTATTCATTTATTCAGTCTATCCATAGGCTACCGGCATTTGTTCAACCATCTATCCATCCATCCGCTTTAACCACACATTCGGTCATCGATCTAACAATTAACCAATCTATCTGTCTATCTATTTACAAATCCGTCTGTCTGTCTATCTATCTAATATATCTTTCAAACCATCAATAGGCCTGATGTTTATCTATCTATATAAGCTATCTCTCTTCAGTCTATCTATTTCAAATCAAATCTAGACTCTATTTCTTCAATCAAATCTATTTATATATCAAATCTATCTGTCAAATTTATGTATCCATCTGATCTATCTACCTAGGCCTATCCACCCATAAGCCTATCTGTCTGTCTCTCTTTCTCTCCCTTAGTCTATCCATCTAATCTATCAGTCAGTCTGTTTCCGCATTAACTCAGATAACAAAACCACAAAAGTTCAAACTATAAGTTTAATACACTAAATAAATTATAACAGTCAAAACAAAAAACAACCTTTGTATTTAAAATTGTTTTTATTACATTTATTATTTTACGTGGCATTTAAAAAAACAGTTTACTATTGTCACGTTTAAAAAATGCCATTATAAAAAACAAACATACAAACAAAATGAATGGTTTCTAACGTTTGTTAAAAAGGTTGTACTAAAACCTAAACAACAGAATAGAAACCATGGAAACAAGGGGCCTAACTCTATTGGCTTACAGTCACTCATTAGCATACGATTAAGATGGCCGTGTGAAATTGCCGTTGGCTTATTATTTCATTATACGCAAATATTCCCCCAATATGTTAACGTTTATTGGTTTTTCTAAGCACTCCCGCTTTGAAAAAGACTCAAACTATTTCAATGGGGTAGGGTCGAGGCGTTTTTCGTACAGTCAGATTGTTAAAAAAAAATATATCTCCATCCTACCACATCCATTTCGCTTACATGTAACATTTTTTTTATTGATATGTCAAAAACACCATGTGAATATGATGAATAATTAAGGTTATATTTTACATGCAATATAGACATACGCATAAATTTGTCTAACGTCTTTGTGTATCCAAAACGACCAAACGTATTAATTTACTTTGTAATTTGGTGTCGACACTCTATTTCAGGGATCGGCAACTCAAGAAACGCGCGCCAGACTCGGCGCGCAGAGTGATTTTCAATGGCACGCGGAAGACTACCAAAAAAAAGGCAATTCAAGTACTTCTAGATTATTCTAGAAGAAGTTGACGGCTAAAGCAGGATGACCTTTTGGCTTTTGAAATCCTACTTTGGCACACTATCTAAAGGTTGCCAACTCTTACTCTATATGATATTTATTCTGAATTTGGCCTATTTATGCCTACTCTGTGCAATCTATATTTTGAACGATCTATATTTCTTATGATACACAGTCTGCGCTATATCTCTTCTGTGTGATCTACATTCATTAAGATCTACATTCTGTTTGATCTATGTTTTGATTGATCTATATTTTGTATAATAGTATGATCTATACAGTGGCGTAGCTAAGGGGGGGGGGGGGGGCGAGGGGGGCGCACCGCCCCGGGTGACAGCATATGGGGGGGGGGGGTGACACTTTGTCACTTTCAACCAGACAACTGTTCTTTCATTTCGTTCTTGTTTTTTCTGGGGTGACGTTTTACAAGAAGTCAACTTAGCACAGAAGTACATGCAAACACCAGGTATTACTTGCAACCAAATTAAGGGCTCTCAAGGTCTTTTTGGAAGAGCAGCGTACGAAGTTTGTTGACAATGCCGTCCAGTAGGCACTTGCGAAATGTGAAGAACTTGATATCCCTACAGAGAAGAGAATCATAAGAAAGAGAAGATTTCCAGGAGAGGGGGCAAGAGATGCTGGATTGTCATTGCAGCAGGAGACCAAGAGAGCAATGTTAGAGTGTCTGGACCGTTTTCATATGGAGTTAGATACGAGAGGAAAGGCAGTGAATGACATTTTGCAGACTTTTTCTGACGTTATGCCAGACCATATTATTTGTGCCAACGACGAATAAATACAGTTGTCTGTTACCAAGCTCACAGCCGTGTATGATGATCTGTCTGGAGAAGACCGTTGTCTAGAAATACCACCTTTAAGGCGAAACCTACAAGCAGCCGAAATAAACTTGGAGGAAGCCAAGCTCTGGACTGTACTGCAATTCCTACGTTTTATCATCAAGTGGGACTTTGTTGAATCATTGCCATATCTTACGCTGACTCTAAGATTCTTTCTGACAATATGTGTTTCTGTTGCATCGTGTGAAAGAAGTTTCTCCAAAATGAAACTTATAGAAAATTACCTCCGGTCAACCATGTGCCAGTCGAGATTGTCGGATCTGGCTGTTCTGTCCATTGAACACACGCTTACAAGACAAATAGATTTTGACGATGTCATTGACCTGTTTGCCATTATAAAAACAAGAAGACATTCCTTCTAGGACTATAGTGTCGAAGGACATTCTTTTGGTCTGTGCATTGCCGTGTTTTGCATTTAGATGTTCTGAAAGTGAACAGTTGCATTTTAAAAATCTTTGGATTTGAACTATTTGTTTTGTGGTATTGGATTCGGATTTTGTCTTGGATCTTACATGTTAGCAGTAACGTACCGGTCAGTAGAGTAAAGTAGAGCCTAGGGCCTAGAGGTAGAGTATGTATGGAAATTTAGCTACACCTAACCATTCAGCATAGGGTCGTGTGGGGTCACTGGGGTGACATTTGAACGGACCGCCCCGGGTGACGTTTACCCTAGCTACGCCACTGGATCTATACACTCTATGATGTATATGTTACGGCCAAAGCCCGAAGTGCGGCCAGATCGCGATCTGGCCGCGATCTGGCCGAGGCGCTTGAAATTGCCACTGTTTACGCTACTTTGGCCGGCCACTTCGCGATGTGGCTGGCAATCCCTGGCCAATGTCCGATGTGCTGATACAAGAATGTTCTGTAGGCGGCACAGGTGTGATGGACAGGTGGGTAGATCTTCCTTGTGTAAAAACGCCCCATAACACGACTTTAGGCACTTATTTTCTTATGGATTTTAGTTGTAACAAGTGATTATAGATCTAAAATGTACTATTATAGATGAACATGACTGATTTTGTAATTTAGTGTACATAAAGATGGATAATTTACTATAATAAACTAATTTTACTGATTTTTTAATTAATTTTAATTAAATATTGTTAATTTACTATAATAAACTAATTTGACTGATTTTGTAATTTAGCTTAATTCTTAATCAATATAAGCCTAATGTGATAATTACGGTAAATCTGCTCATGACCTTCTTAATCGGGCTTTGGCCGATCGCCCCTGGCCATTTCGCGATCTGGCCGGCCAAGGTCCGAAATCAAGAACAGATCGGGCTTTGGCCGGTCAAATGTGAGGTGATATTGGCCACTTCGCGATCTGGCCGACTTCGGGCTTTGGCCGTAACATCTATACTTAAACAAAGTGTCACCATTTACTTTTAACAGCGTCAACGTGTTGTCAACAAACGTCAGACTAGCTAAAGTTGAAACCCAAACAAACACAACTTTTAAAGTAGACGGGGTAATGAACAAAGAATAAGGTAATGGACGTAATAATTCGCTTTTTGCTACATTAGCTGCTAACGTATTTGTTGATATATTTACACACACACGTAGGCATGACGTAGGCATGACAGATGAATAATGTGTGGAAGGACGCATACATGACGTAATCGTGACTTAGAAAAGACGCAGAAATGACAAAAAAAGATGATATAGGAATGTTGGAAATGAAGTAGGCATGATAAATGAATAATACAGGAATAACATGGACATGACGTAGCCATGACGTAACTATGACGTAGGCATGCCACAGGATTAACACAGAAATGACAAAAAGGATGACATAGTACGAAAGTTCTGAATGATAAATGAATAATACAGGAATGACATGGAAATAACATAAGAATGACAAATGCATGTAGTAGTAGTGACGTAGGCTTGACATGTAAATAATACAGGCATGACTCAGAAATGACGCAGCCATTACGTAACTATGACTTAGACATGACACGGAAATAACACAGAAAAACAACACAAAGTGGTGACACATGCAGGAATGACTGCAGAAACAACACAGGAACTACAGAGGATGTGACGTCTTCTTCACGGCTCACAAGTCCAGGTAGGTGACCTGAGTGGCCGTAATGGAGCCCATGAGACTGAGGATGGCGCTGGCGATGATGACGGCCACGGTGCTGTCCACTGCAGTGACCACCGTCCCCATGATGACGGAGAGCAGGAACTGGGCCAGGAACACCATGCTGCTGATGATGGCGACGTCTGTCCCCAGGCCACGCACCTGTTTACTTTCATTCAGGCTGCCGTCTCCATGGGAAAACTGAAATAGTAATAAATAAGGGATAAGCAGTCTACGGTACGTGTGTCAGACGTGGCACGCAGAGCAATGCTGAATGGCACGCAAAAGACTCCTCAAAAGAGGCGACTAGTCTCTTCTAAAAGAAAATTAGTAATTAGTGTCAAGATAAAAAATGGCAAAGTTTTAATAGAAGTTTTAATAGAAGTTTTAATAGAAGTTTTTATAGAAGTTTCAATAGAAGTTTTAATAGAAGTTTTAATAGAAGTTTTAATAGAAGTTTTAATAGAAGTTTTAATAGAAGTTTTAATAGAAGTTTTATTAGAAGTTTTAATAGAAGTTTAAATAGAAGTTTTAATAGAAGTTTTAATAGAAGTTTTAATAGAAGTTTAGCTTAGCTACATATATATCATTTCAAAAAAATATATAAAAAAAGCTATTGCGTTTTTTTACTATAAGAGTGGCAATTTTGGATACAGAAATGGTTGAACTTATTTAATTAAGTAAAACCTAAAAATCAGTACCCAAGTTGAGTACCCCTAAAATGGGGTGCAGTAACCTGCCTTTAGGCTGAATGAATAAGAAATACTACTTTGGCACGTTATTACCAAAAGGTTGATCGGTAACATTGTTATAAACATTAGAAAATATAGTGACTATAGCATGAGGGTTAAGCCTGTCAAAGTAGTGAAATGATAACTTGCGTTCTACTATAACACTAGAAGTATAACATTAGTGAGAGAAGTATAAAAGGATAGCTACAACAATAACAAATATGTAGAGAAAGGAAGTAACAAAATAAACCAGACGCCCAATAAAATAAAAAATCAAACGAAGAAAAAAATAACTGTAACATGTATTATCTTATCATATAATATGTTACAGGCGCCCCTTATATACATACAGATTATTGCGTGTTTATTCTGATTTATTCACCCTCTCCTAATGTTGAATTTGTATAAAGAAATAATAAGTAATGTTAGTTATGAAACAAAAATTATCTCGATGTCATGACTAGAATCATATTTGAAGAATTTTTACATAATTAAAGGGAGATAATTAACCCGTTCACTTTGCTTTAATATTTCAAATATGTTTCTTTTCGTTTTCTTTTAATATAATAATTTAATTGCAATTTTGAACTTTTAAATGATCAAACTACAAACGACAGTTGAAAATTATTTAAATATTGTAGGACTAAATAATTTATATATATATTTTTAAACATTACATTAACTACCTAGTTTGTATGATCAATACATATCAATTCCACTTAACTATAATTTCATCGCTCTCTTCGTATACTGAAATACTGAAATAAAGTTAAGCTGAGATCTAAAAAGTAAAAAGATCATAATTTCTCAACCTTTTTCGGCTCACCGCCTCCTTTTCATTTGATTTATTTTCACGCTAATCTAGTTCTTTGTATAATCGACGTATATAATTAGATACTTTACATCATGAGCAGAAGTTGAATTTTTAGCAGATCGACATGGTCTAACCGGAAATTCCTCGGAATTTGCCTTTGCCCAATATCCTGTTTAATTTTTTGGGGAAGCATTTGCCTCAACAAATAATACGCTCACAAAAAGTCACAAATTTGCCTCGACAAATAATACGCTCACAAATAGTCACAAATTTGCCTCGACAAATAATACGCTCACAAATAGTCACAAATTTGCCTCGACAAATAATACGCTCACAAATAGTGACAAATTTGCCTCGACAAATAATACGCTCACAAATAGTGACAAATTTGAAAAAAAGGAAAACATGAATTTATATCTAAAATGTTAAACCTTATTTTTTCATTTAACAAAATCTGGACTTTAAAAATTTGGCAAAATAATCCTAACTTCTGCCGGTCATTAGATCTACTGGTATTGTTATAAGTAAGCGCAAACTCTGAAGTTGTCGCTACTCTTGGGATCGGACCCGGATTTGGCAAATCGTAGGCCTAGGCCCTACTTCCAAATACACGGATTAAAAACTCGGTGGAAATCGTCGACTCTCTTAGCCCTAAAAAGCTTCTTCTTCTTCGTTCTCAATATTGATTAATGGAGGAGTTCAAACAACAAGGTCTATAGCTATGGTGAATTGTACGGTGGCTTTCAGGTCGGTCTCTTTTCCATGCAGGTTTGGTGTTGGTGGAGGTCATCTGCGGCCAGAACCTGTTGCGCGATGTTTCGTAAAGTGGGCAGGCTTGTAACACATGTTCTGTGTTCTGAGGTGACATCCCACATGGGCAATCTTCACTGGTTCCAATGCCTAGCCTTCGGAACTTATGTTGTCTTAGTCTGTTATGTCCGGTCCTGAGTCTCAAGATAATTTTTTGGCCTAAAAAGCTTATAGGCAAACTTTTTTTTGTATGGAAAAAGAGCATGAGGAGTTGGCAACCCTAAAAAATTAATAAGTCTATATAGTGAAACAACAAATTTCATGAAATCGGGAGGGCTGGGAGAGGAAACACTCCCATTTTTCCAGGCATATGTTACGCACGCAACAGTTTATCTTACATTCACTGATAGAGCAGTGGTTGGTACTTATATTTAAGTACAGTGATAGGTACTAATAGTTAACTATAGTGATACTTACCAGACCTCTGGTGTGGTAGTGTGCCACCAGCAAGTACGGCATGGTGAACAGTGTCGCGTACATGATCCCCGCGGCCGGAGACAGCAGTATCACCGCAATCTTGCTCCGTGACGCGGCCATCCCGGCCATGCCCAGCGTGAAGGCCAGCTGCCCGATGACGTAGACTTTCTTGGCCCCTGGGGCAGAGCGGAGGAACAAGAATACAAAATATACGCTTTACATGGTTCATAACTAGTGAATATTCACAACCGACAAGAGTAAAACCAATAGTTAAATCAAAAAACCTAGAAACATTAGAGCAGAATCGGCAACCTACGTAACGCGTGCCAGACTTGGCACGCCGATGTATTTTCAATGGCACGAGGAAGAGGCCCAAAAAGTCTATTCAAGTCTCTTCTACAATAAATTTAGTGCTATAGCAAGATGACTTTAAGGCCGTTGGCACGCTGAATGAATTAGAAATCATACTTTGTCACACTTTTTTCAAAAGGTTGCCGACCCCAAAGAGTAAAGTAGTAATAATACATAAGGCATTAAACTATAATTTTGAAATACAACCCAATAACAGCCTGTTGCAATGCTCAGATAAACATAAAAACAAATAAAAAAACACTTTCGTTATCCCTTATGCGAGAACAAATGCATACAAGTACTCTTTCTTCCCGAGTTGCATTCGGGCATGGAATGGGTTGCCTGAACAAATCAGGAAAACCAGTAACTTAACTTATGCAATTTATGCTGCATCCCAAAAGCTTAAAAGTTATCTTTCTCTAGCATTCAATTTCTTGTAGAAGAGCCTTGCATTGCCTATTGTGGAGATCTTTAGCAAGCCATTGAAAAAACGTTCTGCGTGCCGAGTTTAGCTAGCACGCGTTTCTTACGTTGCCGACCCCTAATATAGATTATATATAATATATTATCTAATGTATTTCTATTCACGAGTAAGGTAGTACTCACTGAACCTCTGCACGAGTCTCTCTATCCCCAGGGAGTAGCAGGCGCACGAGAAGGAGTACAGGGACATCCCAAACGAGCCCAGCCTCACGCCCTCGTCGTACCGGTCGTGGAGGTCACTGCCCACCGGCGCCATGGGGTCACCGCCGTACACAGATTGACCTGGAAGTAAACAAACCGGTTTGTATTGCATTATGGGAGCCTGTATTGGCGGATTATATATCTAGGGAAAAAAAAGATACATTGAAAAACATCAACGTTTTTATAACAATATTTATTTTAAGGTGTCCCTTAGTCTACCCAGCTCTGGTGGGTGCATGAAATTAGGTTGGGAGAGTAAAGGCAGGAAGGCATTGTACTGGCCACACAATCCCTTAGTATGCCGAGACCACAGAAACTTGTGAAGGCTGCTCCACAGAACCTTTAGATCAAATATGTCTGAACGGGACACTGTATTAATGTTGTTATTTACAGTATGTAATATGTAACTATTCAACTTTTTGAAGACCCAAAGACTATAATAAGATGGACCGCTTGCTCCATTTTTAGAACGTATATGTTCTATTTTTCCCGTGCGCTACCAGTAAAGCTGTCTTAAATTACGTCTACGCTCCTACGATTGCATTTAAGGTTTCCGCTGTATACAACTTTCGATTCTAATTTTAATTTTACATTGAGAAAATCATAGCGATTTAATTAAACGGAAGTGCATAATACAAAAGGCAATTGGGAATTCCGAAAAGAAATCCTTCTAGTCATCAAATAGCAGAAATATGAAATCAAGCTGTCCATCTTATTATAGTCTTTGGATAAACAAAAACACATGTAGATATAAAGTAACTCTTGCTGGAATTTTTTGGGGGTGCTATTTATTTTAGGTGTTGGAAAGATAGAAAGCATAGTTGAGTGTATGGGAATCATATTATTATAATATCATATTATTATAATATTAATATCATATTATAGTATCATATTGTTATATTCTGTTACCAATACTCCTATTATATAGAAGAGCGATCTCTACGTCACTCCCATTCTAAGGATCTATATAGCCTATATATAATAAATTATTTCTTTAGCAGTATTAACCATGAGGAAAAGGATTGAGGGTGTATCCATCAGTCTTTATGACCCATATTATAATCAAAGATCTATCTATATCTATCTTTATCCGTATATATGCATATCTCTATATCTCTATAAGATATATAAGATATATATCGTTTTCGTTTCTTATGTAAATTATCTTGTCACTGACCTACAAAGTCTGTAAAGTACAGGGAGTAACACACCAGGGACATCCAACACAGGAGATTGCAGAGGCACAGTATCCACATGGACCTTGGCATACGGACGATGGACCGCAGGTACGTCCTCAACGTCACGTCCGTGGACACCTCCACCGTGTCGATAACTTCACGGAAACCCGAGGACTCGCCGTTGGCGAAGCCGGCCGCAGACCTCTTTTCCGTCTTGACAAAGTGTCCCGCCTCGTCTTCGCGGGTCGCCGGAGATCCGTTCCATTTGTGTGATTGGCTTCCGTTCATACCCGACGCCGTACGCTCTTTGCATACGAGACTTTCAGGGGTTATGTGGGCGCTTTCATTGTTTCGGTGGTTAGTTAGGAAAGCAGCGCCCTCAATCGATCCGCTGTGAGGATCTGGAAAAGTCAAACCGCCGTTTGCAGAGCGTGCGTTTGGATAAGCGGAGTCCTTGGAATTGATTTCCTGGACAAATTGATTTTCAGAGCCGCAGTTTGTATCGGCCTGCCGCCTGCCGCACGCTGTCCTGTTAGTATCGTCAACATTGGTGGCGAGCTGGGTGTCGTGGGCGTATCGACTGCTCCGCGAGTTTAACCCAGTTATCTGTTTGCTTGCGATGTTGTCAGATTCACAAAGCGCCCCATAATTTGTCGCCTTCTCCTGAGTTCCGTTTTCTTTTCTTAACCCATTTTCATCTTCGCCCGAAGAGGAGTCGTCTTCATTCGTGAACTTCCGGTATTTTGATTTTCCGACTTTCTTTTTCGGCTTCTGAATGTCGGATTGTTTAATGCTCAGATCTTTGAGCGGGATTTCCCGAAACGAAGTCAAAGTCAGCGTGACGAACACGAAAAAAGCGATCAGGACGACGGAGAACACGACCCGGATGTGCCCACCCAATGCCTCGCCGAAGCTCGTCGCGTTCCAGTCGATTCCGCCCATGATGTAGCCCACTGTGCCCCCCAGCCCGGCCATGACCGTGAACATGGTGAGGCCCGTGGGGTGGTCCTCCGGTACGCACACGTCCAACAGGTACGCCCTGCACGGGGACTGACAAGCGTCGCAGTTGAAGTCCAACATAGCGACGCCTATGATGGTGAATATGATGCCACGTATATGGTCCGGCGGAAGCGAGAATGAAAATTCTAAGCTAGATTTCTTCGTCGAGATTTCTTCGGTGCTGGAGTTTAGCTGATGTCTGGCGTTGATGGTCTCGTTACCAGAATCCCCGAGCCATATTCCGAGGATCTCTCCGTTGGGAACCAGGCAGAGTCCAAGTATGATGCCTATGGACATGATAATTATGAAAGGTCTTCGCCGGCCGAGCCTCACGCCGCACCTGTCGCTGAGCGATCCCATTATAGGGACGAGAAAGAATCCCAAGATAGGGCTCAGGCACCAGACCATTGTCATGAGGGACGCCGGGACCCCGAGCTTCAGCAAGATCGGGCTGACGAACGCAGTCTCCGCCGCGTAGCAGAGCTCTATCCCGCAGACAGCGGCGCTGATCCTTATCAGCTGCAGCTTTGTCTTCCGGAGCGGGGCTCCGGTCTGTTGGTCGTGGAGCTCCTTCTGGGTGACCAGCCCGGCGAGACCGAGCCCGACGTACTGGACGTACGGGTTGCTCTTGACAGTCTTCAGCGCTCTCAGGATGCCAGCATCCATGTCGTCGAAGCTTTGGGCTTGTCTCTGGACAGGGTCAGACAGGGACCGGCCCCGGGGGAGTAAAGGAGATTTGGAACCGCTGAAGTCTACATCGAGGCTTGGTTCCAATCTGGAGTAGACCGCTTGAGTACGCCCTGCGACATAGTCTACTTGAATCTCTGGTCCACGAGAGTCATCCTCGGCAAAGACGCTGACGCCTTGAGCTGATCCGCAGGAAGGCGTAGTACCATACTTTTCATGTGGTAATGGTTGGATGTTCTTATAAGAACCTGAGAGTGTTAGCGAGGGCGAATTATCCTGTAAAACAGAAATTGAAATCATCTTAACTTTTTATTTAGAAGATATTTTGGTTTTCATTATGGATGCTTGCGAAAATTTTAAAACTGCTACATTATTGTATCTAGTACCCCACGTGTAATATTTAAATGTTATGCTTCAAAGAAGAAACCCGCACACATTTTTTAATAATGTATTTTTACAACGGAAAAATTATTTTATATTAAATTCAAACGGAAAAGTTGAGAATCCTTGAAAGGACGAAGATAAGCCAGGAGGCTTGAGAGTATTGTGCAGCAGATATTATATAATACTAGCTGATATGTGCCCGATTCTTCGAACGGGCTTTGTGTAGAATAGGCTTGACACATTATAGTTTTTCTGTTTTGTTTTTGCAACATACATAAAAAGTATTTTTTTTGTGATCAGTATTTATTTTTGTATTGTTTTGCACACTTTAATATGCACCATTTCAATATACAACTATAAAGGAAAAACTAATAAGAATCAATTCACTGTGATCTAATGGTGTGAGTTTATAGGGTGATTAAACTCTTTCTGTAAAACAGAACTCACATGTCTTTTCGACAGTACTTTTATTTAAAAAAAATGATTGTTTGATATATTTTTTTTACGACAAACATTAAGTCGCAGACCATTGTTTATGTTGTTTTTGTTATTTGCTATTTATTTATATATTGTTGCTTTGGAAGCAAACTTATAATTAAATTATCTATTCAACATAAAATAACAATAACAAATGAAACCAATAAGAAACAGAAGAAACATTTTTTTTTTTGTCAAATTGTCTTCAATGTAATCGCATAATGATCTTTTACATACACTTTATCTACCCATGGAGTTATAATGAGATTGCCCGCTACACAGTTAATATATACGGCAATTAATAAAAAAACTTGCCCGTTACAAAGTTTATCGATGTATACGTCACAAATTTAAATGTGAATGACATTTTGTACCCCCGCTACAAACGTATTGAAACGTGAAATATTGCCCTCTAGGAAGCTTTTAATTCGTATACGCCCGCTACAAAGAAATTGAAACCTGAAACATTGCCCTCAAGAAAATTTATTATTCTTATACGCCCGCTACAAACGAATTGAAAAAGCTAAAAGTTATGTTTATATACACTCTAACTACTCAAGCAGTTATAATGAGATTACCCGGTAGGCCTACACGCAACAACTACAATGTTTATATTTCGTATACGACACGAATTAAAACGTGAAGGAATTTTTTATTTGCCCGCTACAGCGTAAATTACCCATTAAAATCATTACCCATTACCCATTATAACAATTTAAAAATTGCCCGCTATAAATTACTACGCAAATTAAAACGTGAATATATTTTGTTCTATTCATTCATAAAATACATTAGCAAAAATTGAAGCAAAGTTAATTTTAAATGAATACGCAAAATTTGATGACGTCATAAAAAACAGCTGGCTAGCTATCTCTGCGCGAAAATTGATGACGCAATAGAGAAATAATCTCCGCGCTTCCTTTTTCTTATTTATTTTTAGCGCGATCGATCGAAAAATGATAAAAAGTTGTACTGGCAAAGTCAATGTGAATCAAAAAATTTGTTTTATTCGCGTTTTTTGACCAAACTGACCACAGCGGTCATTTTAATTTTTTTTAAACCTTGACAGTGTTCACCGCCGTAACGCAAAGAATATTTGTAGCAAATTTCACGTTTTTATGTCCAGTATTTAAAAAGATTATGCGGTACGTACATAGCCACATACATATTCCTTTTGAGATTTATATATATTTATTTATGATAAGGACAAGGACGTTGTGTGAGAAAGTAGGGAGGATATAGATAGGTAGAAAGAGAGAGAAATAGGATTAGTGAAATGAATAATTATATACATGAGATGTAAACCAAAAAAAAATACGACTTGATTATTTAGTAAATCACTTTCTTCCTATATGTATCTATCTATATTTCATTTCCAATAAGATTAAAGTTCTTAGATAACTCGTCCTCGTTTTATAAACATTGATTATATACGCTTACTAAAATTTTCTGTTCAAAAATGACATTTTGTTGCAAGTTATATATATATATATATATATATAGAACTATAGGTCTGATTTAATTAATATTGTTTTTTTTTTTAACAAATAGTTGAATAATATCCTGATGAAGCGCTTGGCTTATAAGATACTGATCTATGATGGTATCACTGTCGTTGTGCAGGCTGAGATTCTAAATATAGAACAATAATTGGGGCGAGTCACGTGGGTCGATGCGAAGATTTGATTGGACGGAGGGTTGTTATACAAAATGGCCATGTATTAAGATAACTGAATGAAACGGTTTTATAGTTGCTATAGCAACTTTCATCAGATATTATATCCTCTATGACCATATCTTTACTATACACGTATACACGTTTGAACAAACAATACGGCGTGGTGGACTTTATAGACCAGTATAGTGATAGAGTGCATATAAGTACTCTTACTTCCAGAGTGACCACGGATGAGCGTGGGACGCAATAATCTTCTTTATATAAGGAGCGTCTGTAATATATAAGATATACAGCGAGTGTGTGTGTGTAGGGGGGGGGGATAAAGATGGCAGACTATTGTTCTGGTGAACACGGATAGAGTTTAGATTAGAGCTAATTCAGATTGACGCAGGGTAAGAGTTAATTTAGCCATGACATAGGGTAGCGCTGATTCACGTAAAGACAAGAATGCAGAAATTATTTAGGTAGAGTTTATTGTAGAGTTAAACGAGCCAGTGAAAGTATCCAGTCGGACCGAATTGATCCATGGATCCGTTGAAGCAGCGTTCACCAGTTTCTGTGGCCACGGCCTACTACGTGATTGTGTGGCCAGTGCAATGCACAGCCGCCTCTTACTTTACCCCAAACTAAGGTCAGGTACTCTTCAGAGCTGGGTAGACTCAGGGACGCCCTCAAGTCCTGGGAAACAATTCTAGCCTTCACCAGGATTTGAACGCAGGACCTTCGATACACCACTAACCCAGCCAGAGCTCAGCGCAAAGCTGATTTGAGAAGAGAGTGATTTGGGTGGAGATAGTTTAGCTACAGGGTGGAGCGGGAACCATTCTCCACAGTGAACCAGGAACATATGCCTGCCAAATAACACATTGAGGAGAACGCTGGATAAAGAACTGAAAGAAGCAGGGAATACAGTGGAAAGAGATGAAGACACTGTCTCAAGGCTGAAAGGAGTGGATAAGTATTGTCGAGGCACTATGTCTAACTGAGGACTTAAAAGAATTTGATTGATTGATTCAGGAATTTGATTGATTCTCTTTCTATAATGAAGGTCACGTTTATGAATCTCATTTATTTTGCACCCACAACTGCACTATGTGAAGATAAACGTGTATTAAAAACAAACTACAGACCCTTTTTTTTTGTCTTATATTTATTTCTTGAACCATTTCAAAACTAGGTCATACTTTTTTTTACATGATGTTGATCAGGAATCGGAAACCTTTTTTTTTTTTAATATTGTGCCAAAGTGGGATTTCTAATTCATCCAGCGCGCCAACAGCATTAAAAACCACCCTGCTTTAGCATTCAATTTGTTCTTGGAGAGACTCTATTTTCCTTTTTTTTTTGGGGGGGGGGGGAGGGGGGAGTCTTTCGCGTACAACTGCAAATCGATCTGCGTGGCAATTCTGGCAAGCGTGCCTTAGGTTGCCGACCCCTGATGTAGATGTAGTAAAAAGAAAATCAGATGTAAGTAAAAAAAAGAAGAAGAAAGAGCAAAAGAAGTAAGTATTTGTATAGGTAGCGTAGTAGTAGATGATTTCAGCAAATATTAACGAAGTCCTACTTCCCACCTAATTACATTCGACCCTTTCCCGAATAGACTCCCCCCCCCCCCTCCACCCATCCCATAATATCTGTTTGAGATCTGACGAATGTAGAAATAATTTCACCAAAAACCAAGTCTCTTTCAATCCCCCATCCCCCCTCCTTTCTCCTTCACTGACCCCGTTTCCCCCCAAAGGCCTGTAAAAGGGGAGATAATAAATTACTGAAGACTGTCATATCAATGGCGTATAAATCAGAACATGGCCGTCATCCAATCAGAATCGAGAGAGAGAGAGCCGGGCACGCGCCCTCAGATGTGACACTACACAGGATTAAATAGACTCCAGGATACACTGCAAGAGTCATGGAGCGGTCTGCACATGATTAAATAGACTCTGGGATACACTGAAGGAAGCAGGGATAGGTCTTTGTAGTACACTACATAATGATTAAATAAAAAACTCCGGGATACACTGTAAGAGGCAGGAGAAAGATCTTTATAGTGCACTACACTGGATTAAATAGACTCCAGGATACACTGCAAGAGTCATGGAGCGGTCTACACATGATTAAATAGACTCTGGGATACACTGGAAGAGGCAGGGATAGGTCTTTGTAGTACACTATACGTGATTAAATAGACTCCAAGATACACTGTAAAAGGCATGAGAAAGGTCTTTGTATTTTGTAGTACACTACACAGAATTAAATAAACTCCAGGATACACTGGAAGAGGCAGGAGAAAGGTCTTTGTAGTACATTACACAGGATTAAAAAGACTCCAGGACACACTGTAAGAGGCAGAAGAAAGGTCTTTGTAGTAAACTACACTGAATTAAATAAACTCCAGGACACTCCGTAAGAGGCAGAAGAAAGGTCTTTGTAGTACACTACACAGGATTAAATAGACTCCGGGTTTCACTGCGAGAGTCAGGGAAAGGTCTTTGTAGTACACAGTGGGATTTATTAGACAGTCAAACTGTTGGCATCGCCTAGTCATATTCTACCATAATTTTTTTCTAATATGAAAATAGTTTGTTTTTGTTTTTTTAAATAAGTGTGAAGATTAACATTTCTTCGTAGTGACTTAGGTAAATGTTTACGTACAATTTAATATTAATGTAACATTGGCTTCAAAAAAGATTATACTACGCTAATGGAAAGTATAGAACAGGGGTCAGCAACCTGCGGCAGGTTTGCCAAACATAGCACGCAGAGCGATTTTTAATAGTACGCGGAAGACCCCCCAAAAAACAAATAATTCATGTCTATTCTGCAAAGCATGTCTCTGTCCATGCACTAAGGTTCCGTACAGGATGTCCTGTGGGAGTCGACCCTGTGGCATTCGGTCTACATGACCTAGTTAGCTGAGTCGTCGGTTGCTGAGAATAATGCGGATGTCTTGATACCCTGCTCTTTGCAGGACCTCTGCATTTGGTATTTTGTCAAGATGTCTTATATCTAGGATACGTCTGAGACACTTTAGGTGTAAGGTGTTTAGTTTCCTTTCCTGCCAGGAATATGTAGACACGTCTCACTGTCATACAACAAGGCGCTTAACCCTTACAGTCCCGGGCGCGTATATAGCGGAACTGAAGGCAGCATAGATAGAAGTAGGTCGGTACGGGAAGGGTTAATTAACACTCAAGTTGTATAGACTAGTGGTTTATTGGAGCGAGTTATATGCAGCCGTTCGATCAAGATTATTTTTTTCAACCTATATGAAATGTGACCCGTTCTCACAAAAGGTGACATAAGTCGCAAATATCAATTTGCGCAAATAGCGATTTTGTGTTGTGGGGGTCTTTCCGGTGATTTTTTTTTTATCTTTGTAAATACTAGGTTATCCATTTCTAAACCATAATTTATATGTTTTTTATATTTTTTTCTTCTTAAAAATATTTTAATTAGTTATTTTGATCAACGTGTGGTTTATAATTTAGCATAAGTTCACTAAAATTCGACTTTATTTAACCTATTGTTTTGTACCCAAACCCTGACAGAACCCCATAGTATTATATATCATTGAAAAGGGCAGACTCTCGGGAATTTCCTTGTCATCACTATTTATTTATAGAAACCAATCAGAAAATATTTAAGCCTGACGTTTCAGATAAACAATTCTTTTTCTTCTATCCAATGAAAATTCGTTTATAAATTGATCATTGGTTACGATACCGTATTTTTCTGAAACAAATTCGCTGATTGGCTATTGGAATAGAAGGGAGATAACGATTACCCCTTTCCGTTTTTATGTTTAGGGTGTAAATATTACAAAATGGAGAAACGCATAGCATCACTGCTAAATTCTTCGAGAGATGTGAATCTTTTTGAAACTGAGCGTGATAATATTAATAAAGTAATTGAAGAATACTTCTTATCAGATGCAAATCAAGACGATGAATCGTCAGGCTCAGAAGACGATACTTCTCCTACCACTTCAGTTGCTGAATCGAATCAAGCTAATGACATCTCGTGTTCAGTTAGCATTGATGAGTCTGACAACAGGGAAATAAGTGATGAAGATGACTTAGATTTAGATCCACCTGTTGTAAATATTACGACCAATTTTATTTTCAATCCTAAATCTGAATACGATTTTCATGAGAAAACAAAACACTTTTCATGTAACTGTACACAAATCAAATTTGTGCCAGCCGATAGTACGGGTAATGATGAAAGAAAAGGCTGCATCACACAATTTTCTCCACATGAAGTAATTGACATTAGCCTATCAATGGTCGAAATGGATAGAGGTTGGTATTATTTTATAAGCATACTTTTTTTTTAAATTAGTCACTTGCATTGTTGAAAATTGAGTCCTTATGTTAAGTTAAAGCTCGACTTTTATACAGCCTAATATTCGCCTAACATTTGGAATAAGTAGGCTAATATTATACACATGACTAATAAAAAGATATCCTAATTAAATATTAAACATATTCATAGCCTTACAAGTTAACAAATAAACCAAATAAACTTGTAGGCCTAATTGTCTTTTATATTTCATTTATTTACTAATAATAAATAAAAAAAATTTTTAGGATTAGGCTAGCCATTTAGGATGGCATACATTTTAAATGCATATAAATTATTATGAATGTTTTAAATTGTATAGGCCTACATAAAAAAAAGTTCGAAACACAACACTCAACAATGAAATGCATCTTTTTATTTATCCTACAAATGTATAGGTTTGAAAGATATGATGATTATTGGGATGATAAGTTCATGTATTCACCCATCACAAACAACAGAATGCTAAAAAAGGAAAAATCAAGCTGATCGACACAAATCTAGGTCAACTTACTACTTCAAGGGAAGATGTGTATGCACCAAGACATTTTTAAAACTTCTTGGGTAAGAATTTCTACTCTTTCTATTGTAACATTTATTTTTATTTTTTTATACTTATTGCCATACATTTCAATAAATTATTAGGTGTAAGCATAACTATATTATATACATTTTTTTTTCCCAATTAGTATCAGCCGAAAAAAGTTAAAGGCTTTATCTGACCATTTCAAGACGAATGGATTAGTTCCAAGAGAAGTTAGGACTGGAGGTAGAAAAAACAACATAAAATCCCTGACCACTGCTGACTCAGAGCTTGTTTTCAACTTTTTGAAGTTGTTCGCCGAAGACAACGCTGTGAAATTGCCTGGAAGGGTTCCAGGATTTAAGAGAGAGGATATCCAGCTCCTTCCCTCATCATGCCCAAAAAGTTTTGTCTACAAGTACTATGTTCAAAGTGCAGAAAAAGGAGGTAAGTAAATTTATTAGTAATAAAACATTTATTTGCATTTAAAATGAACTATAAATGTACATTAAATTATCCCGTAGGGCCAAATTGATCCATAGGGCTGTTGGAGCCGCATTACGTTATTCTAAAATTATTCCTACTAAAACAATGGCATGCTATGCAAGTTAAATAGTTTTTGTTTGTACAGGCAGCAATTATTATACTTATCGTTGTACTTTAAAATATGTACCGTTTGAAAAATTATCAGTTAAGTTTCTCTCATTTTTCTTTTTTTTTTCTTTTTTTTTTCGTTTAGGATATAGTACTGTTGCACCGTCTACATTTAGGAAATTATGGTTGCAGTTGTGTCCATATATTGTTGTTTCCAGACCTATGACTGATCTCTGTTGGCGTTGTCAGAAAAACAACACAAAGATTTACAGAAGTGCCAATTTATCACTGGATGAAAAAGATGATCTTATCAGGGAACAACAAGACCATCTAGCTAAAGTTGTGGCAGAACGACAGTTTTATAAGGACCTAATATACCAGAGTAAAGAAACTGTCCGCACTCAGAATTTAGAAATAAAGCCTACTCCTGCAAACTCTAGAAACATTTCGATGCACTATTCTTTTGACTTTGCACAACAAGTGCATTACCCATCGAATGCAGCTCAGCCAGGACCTATGTTTTTTTTAACTCCCCGAAAATGTTCAATTTTTGGGGTGTGCTGTGAGGCCTTCCCAAAGCAAGTCAATTTTCTTATTGATGAAGGTGTTAACTGTAGCAAGGGATCAACAGGTGTCATTAGCTACTTACATTTTTTTTTTGATAACTATGGTCTAGGTGAAAAGGTACTACACCTACATTGTGACAATTGCACAGGGCAAAATAAAAATCGCTTTGTCCTTTGGTATTTTGCTTGGCGTGTGATGCGTGGTCTGCATGATGAAGTGACCCTTAATTTTATGCCAGTCGGACATACCAAATTTTCACCCGACTGGTGTTTTGGATTACTTAAACGTTGTTTTAGACGTTCTGAAGTTTCTTGTCTGGAAGATTTGAGTTGTTTCTTTGAGTACTGCTGACTCAAACATAAATATTCCACAGCTGGTTGGGCACGAAGATGGGTCTATACTTGTTAAAACTTTTAACTGGCAAGAGTATCTCACCCCTGCTTTTAAACCTTTAAAAGGTATGCTTAAATTTTCTCACTTTCGGTTTACTAAGGACTTCCCAGGACGACTGTTTTACAAAGATGCCCTTACGGATTCTGAAAGAAATATTGATCTTGTTAATATCTCTGCTTTTCAATCTCTTATTTCTATGCCTACACAACTTCCAGCACCTGGCCTTTCACAGGAAAGAAAAGAATACCTGTTTAAACATATAAGAGAATATGTCCGTGAAGAAAAGCAAGATATTGTGTGTCCTCGACCTTCATCTAGCCAGTAAAATGGAATACGCCTACATATTGAACTATTTTGTTGATTTCAATTTAATTAACCACATAGTTTTCCCATGGTTATTAAAGTTTGTAAATATAATATTTATTATTATTTAGAAATGGTGCCAGGTCCCTTTTAGCTTGTAATCCACAACTTTGTCTTTTAAAGTTTGTTTTGTTTATCTGAGCTTTGCAACAGGTTGTTATTGGGTTTTATTTCTAAATAATTATTGAGTTTAATGCCTCATGTATTATTATTACTTTACTCTTTGCCCTTCTGTACTCTAGTGTTTCTAGGTTTAGTGATTTGACTAATTTTAAATGGTGTTACTCTTGATAATTGGGAATATTCACTAGTAATGAACCTTGCAGCTCTTTTTTGAATTTGTTCTAATTTTTTAATGTTTTCCTTAGTCGATGGGTCCCATATAGATGCTGCATATTCTAGTATATGCCTAACTAATGTGAGATAGCATTTTAGTTTTTTATTCTTATTACATTTGTAAAAGTTCCTTTTTATGAATCCTAATGTTTTGTTTTATTTTTTAATTATTTCATCACTATGAGGGTTCCAAGATAACATTATTTATTATTACTCCTAGATACCGGTACTTATCATTGTTAGTTCTTTACCATGAATGAAGTAGTTTGTTATTATTTGGTTAACAGTCTTTGTTAGTGTTAGTTACAGGTTATTGTTGCTTCCCACCTGTAATGCTTATATTTTACTAATCTTATTTAAATGAGTGGTACAGTGTCATTGGGAATGAAGATTGTGTTAACTAAAATTGCATTGTTAAAACATCTTTTGACATCTATTTATTCGTGTATTTTTAACCTTTGTGACTATCATTAGTTTTATTATTATTTTACATTATAATAAGTATTTTATTTATCTTTCTTTACCAGTACAGTGTTGTTCTGGTTGAGGTTTTGTTAGGATCTATTCTTTTTTTGAATAAAGTTAAATGTTATTATCTGAATTTCTGTCTTTTCTCTTTCATTTGGTTGAACAGTTAACTTATTTTTATTATTCTGTCTGATTATAAGTAGTTATTAGAATCTTATTCATTAGTTTTGCATCATCTTTGGTAGATCCACGATTACGCAAACACTGGACCCCCTTCCTTCTAAAAGGACCCAGTTCCAAAACTTATGTTTATATTTACACTTACAATTGTCCAAATATTCCTCTATGTTTGAATACTAATACATAATTCATTTGCAGCTAATTTGACTAGACAAGTTGTACATTTATAGTGAATAAAAAATAAAAAAAAAGAAAAAAAAAAAAAACAAAAAAAAAACGTGAAAAATCGATTGATATCACATTATTAAAATGGTTGCGATTTTTTTCAATTTTATTATAAAATAATATCTTATACACCAATAAAAAGATAATTGAATGCCCTTTCCATTGGTATATAAATATAAATATTACGACTCTGGTTGCTATGGAGTTTAGACATTTTTATAATACATAAACTTTAAAACGCCTTTTCTCAAAACTCTAGTTTTTTTGTCTCACTAGTTATAAGTGTCATATAAAAATGAAATATTGACGTATAATAATAAATTTGGTATTAAAATAAAGCCTATTCAATGCCCTTTTCAACGATATATATAACTCAAAATGTTGGAAAAACCACTTATGTCACCTTTCGTGAGAACGGGTCACAAATAATGTATTCACTAAACTAATTTACAAAAAAAAAAAAAAGAAATTACCGTAAAGCATGCTTCGGACCAAAATGATCATAGGGCTGGTGAAGCAGCGTTAACCACTTTCTGTGGGCCACGGCGTACTAGGGGATGTGTGGCCAGCACAATGCCCAGCCGCCTTTACAACTACACAACTAATGCACAACACAACCAGAGCTGGGTAGACTCAGGGACACCGTCAAGTTCTGGGAAAAATAATCCTAGCCTCCACCAGGATTCGAACACAGGATCTTGGGATCGCCAGTCGAACGCGCTGCCGCTAGACCACCACGCTCCACCACCGTACTATATCTAATAACAATATTTTATTGCAAATTAATCTTCATAAATCATTTTTAAAGAAACTCAACCAAGTCCGCCAGTTTTCCCCATTAAAACATATTAAAACTTCATAATGGAAATTTAAAAAAATATATGTAAAAAAATAACACACATAAAGAAAAGCCGTTACTCGGTGTATCAAGAAAATATGACAGGTTTTTCCTAATACATCAACAACAACAACGAAAGATTAAATTATGATAAAGCTTAAGCCTTTAAATTAGAAAAGTTAAGATGTGATGAAAATATTTGTAGACATTTTTTATTCCCTTCTGATTCCCCTCGTCTGTCATTCATCCTCAAAGTACATGGTCATATTTTTCTTTTTGTTTCTCTCTCTCTCTCTCTCTCTCTCTCTCTCTCTCTCTCTCTCTCTCTCTCTCTCTCTCTCTCTCTCTCTCTCTCTCTCTCTCTCTCTCTGTGTCCCTTTCATCAAAATTGTCGAGTCTTTCATAGCTATCTGAGAAAAGGGGGGGGGGGGGAAGGGGGACATTATCCCTACGCCAGACCTGACCACAGGGGACGCTATCCTTTACAGACCTGACCAAGGGGAGATAACTTAAATCTCTATCGAGCTGTCACATGACAAAATAGGGGCTGGTGGAGGATAACGTTGTTAGGAGGGGGTAGGGCGCGAGGGTGGGGGGCGAAAGGGGCAGGGGCGGAGAGGGGTGGTTGGGTAGGGGGCGGAATGAGATCGTTACTTTTAAACGTACACTCACTCACACAAACATATTTATTCACACAGACATAATTTCACTCGCAAATACATAATTTCACTCACAAATACATAATTTCACTCACACACACCTAATTTCCACTCACACATACATAATTTCATTCACACAGACATAATTTCACTCGCAAATACATAATTTCACTCACAAATACATAATTTCACTCACACAGACATAATTTCACTCACACAGAAATAATTTCACTCACAAATACATAATTTCACTCACAAATACATAATTTCATTCACACAGACATAATTTCACTCGCAAATACATAAGTTCACTCACAAATACATAATTTCACTCACACAGACATAATTTCACTCACACAGAAATAATTTCACTCACAAATACATAATTTCACTTACACAGACATTTTCATTCACACAGACATAATTTCACTCGCAAATACATAATTTCACTCACAAATACATAATTTCACTCACACAGACATAATTTCACTCACACAGAAATAATTTCACTCACAAATACATAATTTCACTCACACAGACCTTCTCACTCACACAGACATTCTCACTAACAAAGACAGTTTCACACATACAGACATTTTTCTCTCACAGATATTCTCACTCACACATATATTCTCACTCACACAGATATTCTCACTCACACATATATTCTCAATCACACATATATTCTCAATCACACATATATTCTCACTCACAAAGACAGTTTCACTCATACAAACATTTTTCTCTCACAGATATTCTCACTCACACATATATTCTCCCTCACAAAGATATTCTCACTCACACATATATTCTCACTCACACAGATATTCTTACTCACACAGATATTCTCACTCTCACATGTATTCTCACTCACACAGATATTCTCACTCACAAAGACAGTTTTACTCATACAAACCTTTTTCTCTCACAGATATTCTCACTCACACATATATTCTCCCTCACAAAGATATTCTCACTCACACATATATTCTCCCTCACACAGATATTCTTACTCACACATATATTCTCACTCTCACAGATATTCTCACTCACACATATATTCTCACTCACACAGATATTTTCACTCACACAGATATTCTTACTCACACATATATTCTCACTCACACAGATATTTTCACTCACACAGATATTCTTACTCACACAGATATTCTTACTCACACATATATTCTCACTCACACAGATATTCTCACTCACAAAGATAGTTTTACTCATACAAACATTTTTCTCTCACAGATATTCTCACTCACACATATATTCTCCCTCACAAAGATATTCTCACTCACACATATATTCTCCCTCACACAGATATTCTTACTCACACATATATTCTCACTCTCACAGATATTCTCACTCACACATATATTCTCACTCACACAGATATTTTCACACACACAGATATTCTTACTCACACATATATTCTCACTCACACAGATATTTTCACTCACACAGATATTCTTACTCACACAGATATTCTTACTCACACATATATTCTCACTCACACATATATTTTCACTCACACAGATATTCTTACTCACACAGATATTCTCACTCACAAAGACAGTTTCACTCATACAGACATTTTTCTCTCACAGATATTCTCACTCACACATATATTCTCACTAAAACAGATATTCTCACTCACACATATATTCTCACTCACACAGATATTCTCACTCACACAGATATTCTCACTCACACAGATATTCTCACTCACACATATATTCTCACTCACACAGATATTCTCACTCACACATATATTCTCACTCACACAGATATTCTCACTCACACAGATATTCTCACTCACACATATATTCTCACTCACACATATATTCTCACTCACACATATATTCTCACTCACACTTATATTTTCACTCACACAGATATTCTCACTCACACAGATATTCTCACTCACACAGATATTCTCAGTCACACATATATTCTCACTCACACATATATTCTCACTCACACAGATATTCTTACTCACACAGATATTCTCACTCACACAGATATTTTCACTCACACAGATATTCTCACTCACACAAATATTCTCACTCACAAAGACAGTTTCACTAATACATAAATTTTTCTCTCACAGATATTCTCACTCACACAGATATTCTCACTCACACATATATTCTCACTCACACATATATTCTCACTCACACAGATATTCTCACTCACACAGATATTCTCACTCACACATATATTCTCACTCACACAGATATTCTCACTCACACATATATTCTCACTCATACAGATATTTTCACTCACACAGATATTCTTACTCACACAGATATTCTCACTCACACAGATATTTTCACTCTCACAGATATTCTCACTCACACAGATATTCTCACTCACAAAGACAGTTTCACTCATACAGACATTTTTCTCTCACAGATATTCTCACTCACACATATATTCTCACTCACACATATATTCTCACTCACACAGATATTTTCACTCACACAGATATTCTCACTCACACAGATATTCTCACTCACAAAGACAGTTTCACTCATACAGACATTTTTCTCTAAAAGAAATTCTCACTCACACATATATTCTCACTCACACATATATTCTCACTCTCACAGATATTTTCACTCACACAGATATTCTCACTCACACAGATATTCTCACTCACAAAGACAGTTTCACTCATACAGACATTTTTCTCTCACGTATATTCTCACTCACACAGATATTCTCACTCACACAGATATTCTCACTCACACATATATTCTCACTCACACAGATATTCTCACTCACACAGATATTCTCACTCACACAGATATTCTCACTCACACAGATATTCTCACTCACACAGATATTCTCACTCACACAGATATTCTCACTCACACAGATATTCTCACTCTCACAGATATTCTCACTCACACAGATATTCTCACTCACACAGATATTTTCACTCACACAGATATTCTTACTCACACAGATATTCTCACTCACTCAGATATTCTCACTCACACAGATATTTTCACTCTCACAGATATTCTTACTCACACAGATATTCTCACTCACACAGATATTCTCAATCACACAGATATTCTCACTCACACAGATATTCTCACGCGCACAGATATTTTCACTCACACAGATATTTTTACTCACACATATATTCTCACTCACACAGATATTTTCACTCACATAGGTATTTTCACTCACACAGATATTCTCACTCACACAGATATTCTCACTCACACAGATATTTTCACTCACACAGATATTCTCACTCACACAGATATTCTCACTCACACAGATATTCTTACTCACACAGATATTCTCACTCACACAGATATTTTCACTCACACAGATATTCTAACTCACTTAGATATTCTCACTCACAAAGACAGTTTCACTCATACAGACATTTTTTCTCTCACAGATATTCTCACTCACACATATATTCTCACTCACACAGATATTCTCACTCACACAGATATTCTCACTCACACATATATTCTCACTCACACATATATTCTCACTCACACAGATATTCTCACTCACACAGATATTCTCACTCACACAGATATTCTCACTAACACAGATATTTTCACTCACACAGATATTCTTACTCACACAGATATTCTCACTCACTCAGATATTCTCACTCACACAGATATTTTCACTCACACAGATATTCTTACTCACACAGATATTCTCACTCACACAGATATTCTCACTCACACAGATATTCTCACTCACACAGATATTCTCACGCACACAGATATTTTTACTCACACAGATATTCTTACTCACACAGATATTCTCACTCACACAGATATTCTCACTCACACATATATTCTCACTCACACATATATTTTCACTCACCCAGATATTCTCACTCACACAGATATTTTCACTCACACAGATATTCTCACTCACACATATATTCTCACTCACACAGATATTCTTACTCACACAGATATTCTCACTCACACAGATATTTTCACTCACACAGATATTCTTACTCACAAAGATATTTTTACTCACACAGATATTCTTACTCACACAGATATTCTCACTCACACAGATATTCTCACTCACACAGATATTTTTACTCACACAGATATTTTCACTCACACAGATATTTTCACTCACACAGATATTCTCACTCACACAGATATTTTCACTCACACAGATATTCTCACTCACACAGATATTCTCTCTCACACAGATATTCTCACTCACACAGATATTTTCACTCACACAGATATTCTCACTCACACAGATATTCTCACTCACACAGATATTCTCACGCACACAGATATTTTTACTCACACAGATATTCTTACTCACACAGATATTCTCACTCACACAGATATTCTCACTCACACATATATTCTCACTCACACATATATTTTCACTCACCCAGATATTCTCACTCACACAGATATTTTCACTCACACAGATATTCTCACTCACACATATATTCTCACTCACACAGATATTCTTACTCACACAGATATTCTCACTCACACAGATATTTTCACTCACACAGATATTCTTACTCACAAAGATATTTTCACTCACACAGATATTCTTACTCACACAGATATTCTCACTCACACAGATATTCTCACTCACACAGATATTTTTACTCACACAGATATTTTCACTCACACAGATATTTTCACTCACACAGATATTCTCACTCACACAGATATTTTCACTCACACAGATATTCTCACTCACACAGATATTCTCTCTCACACAGATATTCTCACTCACACAGATATTTTCACTCACACAGATATTCTCACTCACACAGATATTTTCACTCACACAGATATTCATACTCACACAGATATTCTCACTCACACAGATATTTTCACTCACACATATATTCTCACTCACACAGATATTTTCACTCACACAGATATTCTCACTCACACAGATATTCTCACTCACAAAGACAGTTTCACTCATACAGACATTTTTCTCTCACATATATTCTCACTCACACAGATATTATTACTCACACAGATATTCTCACTCACACAGATATTCTCACTCACACAGATATTCTCACTCACACAGATATTTTCACTCACACAGATATTCTCACTCACACAGATATTCTCACTCACACAGATATTTTCACTCACACAGATATTCTCACTCACACAGATATTCTTACTCACACAGATATTTTCACTCACACAGATATTCTTACTCACACAGATATTCTCACTCACACAGATATTCTCACTCACACAGATATTCTCACTCACACAGATATTCTCACTCACACAGATATTCTCACTCACACAGATATTTTCACTCACACAGATATTCTCACTCACACAGATATTCTCACTCACAAAGACAGTTTCCCTCATACAGACATTTTCCTCTCACAGATATTCTCACTCACACATATATTCTCACTCACACAGATATTTTCACTCACACAGATATTCTCACTCACACAGATATTCTCACTCACAAAGACAGTTTCACTCATACAGACATTTTTCTCTCACATATATTCTCACTCACACAGATATTCTCACTCACACAGATATTCTCACTCACACAGATATTCTCACTCACACAGATATTCTCACTCACACAGATATTCTCACTCACACAGATATTCCCACTCACACAGATATTCTCACTCACACAGATATTCTCACTCACACAGATATTCTCACTCCTACAGATATTCTCACTTACCCAGATATTCTCACTCACACAGATATTTTCACTCACACAGATATTCTCACTCACACATATATTCTTACTCACACAGATATTCTCACTCACACAGATATTTTCACTCACACAGATATTTTCACTCACACAGATATTCTCACTCACCCAGATATTCTCACTCACCCCAATATTTTCACTCACACAGATATTTTCACTCACACAGATATTCTCACTCACACAGATATTCTCACTCACACAGATATTCTCACTCACAAAGACAGTTTCACTCATACAGACATTTTTCTCTCACAGATATTCTCACTCACACAGATATTTTCACTCACACAGCTATTCTTACTCACACAGATATTTTCACTCACACAGATATTCTTACTCACACAGATATTCTCACTCACACAGATATTTTCACTCACACAGATATTCTCACTCACACAGATATTCTCACTCACAAAGACAGTTTCACTCATACAGACATTTTTCTCTCACAGATATTCTTACTCACACAGATATTCTCACTCACACAGATATTCTCACTCACACAGATATTCTCACTCACACAGATATTCTCACTCACACAGATATTTTCATTCACACAGATATTTTCACTCACACAGCTATTCTTACTCACACAGATATTTTCACTCACACAGATATTCTTACTCACACATATATTCTCACTCACACAGATATTTTCACTCACACAGATATTCTCACTCACACAGATATTCTCACTCACAAAGACAGTTTCACTCATACAGACATTTTTCTCTCACAGATATTCTTACTCACACAGATATTCTCACTCACACAGATATTCTCACTCACACAGATATTCTCACTCACACAGATATTCTCACTCACACAGATATTTTCATTCACACAGATATTCTTACTCACACAGATATTTTCACTCACACAGATATTCTCACTCACACATATATTCTCACTCACACAGATATTCTCACTCACCCAGATATTCTCACTCACACAGATATTTTCACTCACACAGATATTCTCACTCACACATATATTCTTACTCACACAGATATTCTCACTCACACAGATATTTTCACTCACACAGATATTTTCACTCACACAGATATTCTCACTCACCCAGATATTCTCACTCACCCCGATATTTTCACTCACACAGATATTTTTACTCACACAGATATTCTCACTCACACAGATATTCTCACTCACACAGATATTCTCACTCACAAAGACAGTTTCACTCATACAGCTATTCTTACTCACACAGATATTTTCACTCACACAGATATTCTTACTCACACAGATATTCTCACTCACACAGATATTTTCACTCACACAGATATTCTCACTCACACAGATATTCTCACTCACAAAGACAGTTTCACTCATACAGACATTTTTCTCTCACAGATATTCTTACTCACACAGATATTCTCACTCACACAGATATTCTCACTCACACAGATATTCTCACTCACACAGATATTCTCACTCACACAGATATTTTCATTCACACAGATATTCTTACTCACACAGATATTCTCATTCACACAGATATTTTCACTCACACAGATATTCTCACTCACACAGATATTCTCACTCATAAAGACAGTTTCACTCATACAGACATTTTTCTCTCACAGATATTCTTACTCACACAGATATTCTCACTCACACAGATATTCTCACTCACACAGATATTCTCACTCACACATATATTCTCACTCACACAGATATTTTCACTCACACAGATATTCTTACTCACACAGATATTCTCACTCACAAAGACAGTTTCACTCATACAGACATTTTTCTCTCACAGATATTCTCACTCACACATATATTGTCACTCACACAGATATTCTCACTCACACAGATATTCTCACTCACACAGATATTCTTACTCACACAGATATTCTCACTCACAAAGACAGTTTCACTCATACAGACATTTTTCTCTCACAGATATTCTCACTCACACAGATATTCTCACTCACACAGATATTCTCACTCACAAAGACAGTTTCACTCATACAGACATTTTTCTCTCACAGATATTCTCACTCACACAGATATTTTCACTCACACAGCTATTCTTACTCACACAGATATTTTCACTCACACAGATATTCTTACTCACACAGATATTCTCACTCACACAGATATTTTCACTCACACAGATATTCTCACTCACACAGATATTCTCACTCACAAAGACAGTTTCACTCATACAGACATTTTTCTCTCACAGATATTCTTACTCACACAGATATTCTCACTCACACAGATATTCTCACTCACACAGATATTCTCACTCACACAGATATTCTCACTCACACAGATATTTTCATTCACACAGATATTTTCACTCACACAGCTATTCTTACTCACACAGATATTTTCACTCACACATATATTCTTACTCACACATATATTCTCACTCACACAGATATTTTCACTCACACAGATATTCTCACTCACACAGATATTCTCACTCACAAAGACAGTTTCACTCATACAGACATTTTTCTCTCACAGATATTCTTACTCACACAGATATTCTCACTCACACAGATATTCTCACTCACACAGATATTCTCACTCACACAGATATTCTCACTCACACAGATATTTTCATTCACACAGATATTCTTACTCACACAGATATTTTCACTCACACAGATATTCTCACTCACACATATATTCTCACTCACACAGATATTCTCACTCACCCAGATATTCTCACTCACACAGATATTTTCACTCACACAGATATTCTCACTCACACATATATTCTTACTCACACAGATATTCTCACTCACACAGATATTTTCACTCACACAGATATTTTCACTCACACAGATATTCTCACTCACCCAGATATTCTCACTCACCCCGATATTTTCACTCACACAGATATTTTTACTCACACAGATATTCTCACTCACACAGATATTCTCACTCACACAGATATTCTCACTCACAAAGACAGTTTCACTCATACAGACATTTTTCTCTCACAGATATTCTCACTCACACAGATATTTTCACTCACACAGCTATTCTTACTCACACAGATATTTTCACTCACACAGATATTCTTACTCACACAGATATTCTCACTCACACAGATATTTTCACTCACACAGATATTCTCACTCACACAGATATTCTCACTCACAAAGACAGTTTCACTCATACAGACATTTTTCTCTCACAGATATTCTTACTCACACAGATATTCTCACTCACACAGATATTCTCACTCACACAGATATTCTCACTCACACAGATATTCTCACTCACACAGATATTTTCATTCACACAGATATTCTTACTCACACAGATATTCTCATTCACACAGATATTTTCACTCACACAGATATTCTCACTCACACAGATATTCTCACTCATAAAGACAGTTTCACTCATACAGACATTTTTCTCTCACAGATATTCTTACTCACACAGATATTCTCACTCACACAGATATTCTCACTCACACAGATATTCTCACTCACACAGATATTCTCACTCACACAGATATTTTCACTCACACAGATATTCTTACTCACACAGATATTCTCACTCACAAAGACAGTTTCACTCATACAGACATTTTTCTCTCACAGATATTCTCACTCACACATATATTGTCACTCACACAGATATTCTCACTCACACAGATATTCTCACTCACACAGATATTCTTACTCACACAGATATTCTCACTCACAAAGACAGTTTCACTCATACAGACATTTTTCTCTCACAGATATTCTCACTCACACATATATTCTCACTCACACATATATTCTCACTCACACAGATATTCTCACTCACACAGATATTTTCACTCACACAGATATTTTCACTCACACAGATATTTTCACTCACACAGATATTCTCACTCACACAGATATTTTCACTCACACAGATATTGTCACTCACACAGATATTCTCACTCACACAGATATTCTCACTCACACAGATATTTTCACTCACACAGATATTCTCACTCACACAGATATTCTCACTCACACAGATATTCTCACTCACACAGATATTCTCACTCACACAGATATTTTCACTCACACAGATATTCTCACTCACACAGATATTCTCACTCACAAAGACAGTTTCCCTCATACAGACATTTTCCTCTCACAGATATTCTCACTCACACATATATTCTCACTCACACAGATATTTTCACTCACACAGACATTCTCACTCACACAGATATTCTCACTCACAAAGACAGTTTCACTCATACAGACATTTTTCTCTCACATATATTCTCACTCACACAGATATTCTCACTCACACAGATATTCTCACTCACACATATATTCTCACTCACACAGATATTCTCACTCACACAGATATTCTCACTCACACAGATATTCTCACTCACACAGATATTCTCACTCCCACAGATATTCTCACTCACACAGATATTCTCACTCACACAGATATTCTCACTCACACAGATATTCTCACTCCTACAGATATTTTCACTCACACAGATATTCTTACTCACACAGATATTCTCACTCACACAGATATTCTCACTCACACAGATATTTTCACTCACACAGATATTCTTACTCACACAGATATTCTCACTCACCCAGATATTCTCACTCACACAGATATTCTCACTCACACAGATATTCTCACTCACACAGATATTCTCACTCACACATATATTCTCACTCACACATATATTCTCACTCACACAGATATTCTCACTCACACATTTATTCTCACTCACACAGATATTCTCACTCACACAGATATTCTCACTCACACAGATATTCTCACTCACACAGATATTCTCACTCACACATATTTTCATTCATACAGACTTTTTTCCTCATACAGACATTTCCACTCATACAGATAGAGATATATTATCAATAATAATGAATAATAATAATAAAAAGTTAACAGGCTCATTCACTCCCATGGAAATATATTCTAAAAAAGGCAATTTCACTATCACAGAAAATTATACAGCTGATAACCTGGCCATGGTTGGAAACAGACAAAAATAACAGGCAGCTGTATCCCTAAGACCAGTTGAGGTCAAAACATAGATTTTAATAAACGCTACCCCGAGATGGTCTGAGATGCATCCAAATCACACCGTCTGTCACAAACTCTCCCGCCAATATTAACAAACTACCCTCCTTTCCAAGGACAGGACACACCAGGGTAAAGCAACACATGCTCCGGAAACTACAAATCGGAGACACTGAATATTGTGCGCTTGCGCCAGAAAAATGCAAAGCATGTGCTTCAGACATCATGTGTCCTATGTAAAACTTCAGCACCACCATTTTGATGAAATTGATGAACATAAAAAATTAGAATAACAATATTATAAAAGCTTTAGTAAAAAAAGACTAACACGGCAGTTGTGTGTCTGTGTACGATTTTATGCAAAAGATATTCTAACTATTAGACCGATAAATTGTATTGTAATATTGTATATTAAAGTTTAGAAATCCTTTTAAGCTAATGAAATGGAATGTATTTTAAATACTAAATACTTAAATATTACTGCAGATTAATTTGACTATTAATAAAACGTGTTTTGTCTATGGACTCCACTCGGTGAAGACCTCGGCTGTAGACCTATTAAATAGTAAGAGGCTTTATCATGTTCTAGAACTATGTTATTAAACATTGACACATTCCCAAATATTTATTTCACAATCGATGGTTATAGAAAAGACTATACCAGGGGTCGGCAACCTTTTGCTAATACTGTGCCGAACTAGGATTTCTAATTCAATCAGCGTGCCAACAGCCTAAAGGTCAACCTGTTCTATTCTACATTTTTTTTTACATTTTTTTCATGGGACAATTAGATCTAATTTAACTCCGTAGCAAGACAAAGGCTAAAGTAAATGAGATTTATAGAGAAGACAGTTAAAAGCGTTGTCTCTATATAATTATATATATATATATATATATATATATATATATATATGAAGCTCGGTGTGTGTGTTAAACCAATCATATTAGTTAACTTAAAGACAATCATATTAGTTAACTTAAAGACGCGCGACCTTATTGTCTCATATTATACTTTTGCGATTTCACACTGAACATGTGTCTTCGCTAGCTATTCTCACTCACACTAACTCCAGTTAGTCTTTACCTTTTTTCATAATTGTTTTTATTTCAATTAATATTACTTTTTACAAATTGTAAATCTACGAGCAACACCGGGCAATTTAGATTTTTGTTAAATAAAAAGACTTGCCTATTTTTTTTACTCGATTACAATAGTCTATATAGATCTAACTGTCTTCAGTAAAAAAATACATTTGGCAATTTTTCTACAACTAGAGTCAATAGCTTTCTGTTCATTGTAATTGATGAAATTTTTTATCTGTAGCTTATAGGAGCCTTTTTTTTATTCACCCCGGGACAACGACGGGGAATTTAGCTTGTAATGAATACAAAATTTACCTGTTTATCTGATTATTATGCTTTTTTATTTGCAATTATATTGAATACAATATTTCATTAGTCCACTAAGCTTTCACATTTATGGTAAATATTGTCGTAACATTATCATTTGGTTCTCAAGATGAAGATTTAACAGTTAAAAGTTACTAATAATAATTATATTGCTATCTCATTTTACTATTATTTTTTTCCATTAGGAGGCGCGTCGGATTCTTGCATCCTTGCCCCTCCTTTGGGTAAGTTTAGGTGAGAGCCGTAGCTCGGGGGTGACTAGGACTTCCCACACACCTGTGTGAAGAATCTAATCGCACGAGGCGGAGAGGATCTACACGTTGTGTGGGGAAGCCACTACTATTTTACTAACATGTCCTTTTATTTTTTTATTTTTTTGTGATTATCATCCTTTTTATTTGTATTTATATCAATACAATATTTTATTAGTCAACATACCTTTCACATTTATGGTAATCATTATCTAAATATTATTTTGGTACTCAAGATGAGGATCTAACACTTAGTAGGCCTAATCTTAATTATATTGTGATCTCAGTTGACTGAGATGTCCTTTTAATTATTTTTTTTTTGATAATTGTTCTCAGTTTAACTGAGCAGCTTTACTTCTTTTTTTTTTT
Source organism: Anisus vortex (assembly GCA_949126835.1). Classification (NCBI taxonomy): domain Eukaryota; kingdom Metazoa; phylum Mollusca; class Gastropoda; family Planorbidae; genus Anisus; species Anisus vortex. The sequence continues at coordinate 9,000,660 of OX421500.1, forward strand.
TTCCAAAAATGTTTATTCATGAAAAATTGCATTTACATTACCAAAATTATTATTTTACACAGAGAAAAAAGGGATAGGAGACATTTATTGCATTTTTACAATTCCAAAGAGATAGAAGACAGCAGAGAATATTTAAATACTTAGTCTACCTGCACAATCTCATATATTTTACACAAAGAAAAGGAAATAGAAGAACAGTTCATACACATTTAAGGGGATAGAAGACAAAATGTTTTACGAGACAAAGAGTTTTCTAACTAACTTTAAATTTAAATTCATTCATTCTTTTTATTTGACATTCAATCCTAGCATCCATACATATTTAAATTCCAACTTTAAATTTAAATTCATTCATTCTTCTTTTTTTTTTACATACATGCTTAACATCCATACATATTCAAATTAATTTAAACATGTATTAACCGTAAACATCCATTATTAACTGTAAGATATTAAAAACAACGTAATATGGAGAAAAATAAAACAAAGTGTGTAGAAATTATGTACATTTCATTTCAATTGTTCTATCCCTTGGGATATATATCTTAATTTAAACCACCAAGCGCGATCTTAAATGTATATATAAAGAACAAAGAAAGGGTCACATATGACAAAGGAAAGTGAAACACCTATTGAAGACGGGTGACGAAAGGTGTCATTCACAGGAAATCCCACAATCGGGACTTCCACAAGTGTGAAAAAAAATATGTACAATTCTCTAATAAGAGTTGAAAAATCCCTAGTTGTCTTAAGGTTTCAAATAGCGTTTAGCCGTTCCCCAGTCGGCATGAACTATTGAACGAAAGATAGGGCAAGAAATACAAATCTGTTTGTAGTGACATAGAATTTGGAAGGCCCGACTTTCCTGACCCTCCCACCCCTCTAAGCCAGCGTCGCCAGATGACTGGTCTGCACCAGTTAACACCCTGGCGAATGTGACAAAAGAGGGGTTTTGGGCCGGTATTTATATATCAGTCCTTCTTCTTTTATTATACATTGATGTCACTCTGGTAAATGTAATTTGAAGACAAAAGATTAATATTAGACGCAAGTTTCCTGTATTAGATAGGTAACCAAGAACAATTTTGAATAGAAAGGTTGGGAATAACTGGAAGAAAACAGTAATAAAAGGGAAGCTAAGTAAGCGAAGACGGACCCAGATAGACCAAGTCTCTCTCCTCGTTACTTTATGTGTAGTAAGCCAAGAAGTTAAAATACCGTCCTCTAAGCCATTCAACAAAATTAAGAAAATAATCCCGAAAACTTATTTTAAAATACTATGTACATAGTGGTGCGTAAAAAAGAAAATAAAAAACAGCACAAGATTTCACATTCACTGAAAGAGACACCGCACCGGAAATGAAAACAAAAATTACATCGGAAATGAAAGTAAAAATGTGCCCTTGATGAACAATTAATAAAATCAAATGTACAATACTAGTCAAGGGCATCCCCGTATTTAAAAGAACGCATTCAATAACATAAGCATGCCCACAGATCTCCCAATTAAACAAATGAACCAATCAATAAAATACATTAGGATCTCATCCATGAAATACATTATAATACATAAAACATTTATAAAAGCAAAACATCAAATAAAATTACAGAGTGGGCGGTTGATGTTTATCTAAATGTGCTTCAAGTTTTTGTCTAAATATGTCTTCTATGATGTGTGGGGGGTAGTGTTTTTGGTCAAACCGTGTTTTAAGATACGTTGTCCAAATGTGTTGTTTGTATTCTGCCAATGTGATGAGGTTTAATGTGTGTTTTGTGTTGTTTCTAAGTCTAGGTATTTTAAAGAGTGTAATGGCTAAATCTATATCTATGTTTGACTGTGTTGTTGTATCCATTATTAATTTCAATGTTTGTTTTGTTGGTATGATTGCGGGGCATGTAAGATAGATATGTTCCTCATTTTCTTGTGTATGTGAGGTACACATCTTGCATATAGGTGTGTTGCGTGTATTTTGTTTCTTCCTATCTAATGTTGGTGTCATGTTAAAAATGAGCCTGTATGATATCTCCTTTGATTGTGGTGCAATGTGTTTGTTATGTAAACATGTCCTTTTATGTGATTTAAGCTAACGAAATAGTACAGGACATTGGCGTCAAGCGGAATTGATGCGTAGTAATCATACAAACTGGGTAACTAATGTAATGTTTGACAATATACATATACATTTTTTAAAAATAGAATATTTATATCATTTTAAAATACTTTTAAACTGTTTGATCATTTCAAAGTTATAAATTGTAAGCCATTTATTCTTTTATAAAAGAAAAAAAAGGAACATACTAAAAATATTAGAGCGAATAAAATGCGTTAATTATCTCCCTTTAATTAAAAATGGTTTCCACATTTGATTCTATAGTGATGCCAAACAAGTTATGTTTTTAAAGATTTAAAACATTACTGACTAATTTGTATTTCTTTATAAGGGTAAACTGAACCAAAAGCTGAAAGTAGATCGAATGTCTATCACTTGAGAATAGCAGATTACTTTCTTAAGTTAAGCAGCTTCCTTCCAGATTTTTTTCGGAAATGGTGGATGACTATGTTTGAAATGTTTAAAATTCAACTTGCTGCTTTTTTTAAATCGCCAATATGCCTCCACTTGAAAACGGTTGTAGTAAGATCAAGCTGGTAATGCTTGATGAGGTCTAGGGACGTCCATTAATTACGTCAACAAAATAAGAGGGGGGGGTCTGAAAAAAAATTGATGACATAGGGGAGGAGGGGGAAGGGGGAGAAGAAAAGTTAACGTCAACAGTGTTACTTTTTATGAAATAAAAAAATAATGATACAAATTTGTAACCGAAATTCTACATTTGTCCTGTACCACTTACATAGTAAACATGTAAAAACATGGTTTAACGTTAATACAAATATATCAATAATGGAAACTACATTTGACATGTGTATGTGGACGTTGGCCGAGCGACAGCGCGTTTGACTGGCGATCAGAAGGTTCTGGGTTCGAGTCCCGAGGAGGCTCGAATTTTTTTCCGGGACTCGAGGGTGTCCCAGAGTCTACCCAGCTCTGATGGGAACCTGATATTAGTTGGGGTAAAGTAAAGGCGGCTTGGCAATTGTGCTGGTCACACATCCCCCGTGTATGATGTGGTCACCGAAACTGGTGAACGCTGCTTCACCGGCCCTATGGATCGATTCGTTCCTACGGGTACTTAAAAAACAAAAACTACTTTACTAGAAAATATTTGTATGAAAAGAACAATAGGAAACCAAAAGAAAATAAATATTGTTAAAATCTTCGGATTGGACAAAAAAAATGTTGAAAGGGCGAGTGAAGAGGGGTAGGAACCATGTTACACCCCCCTTCGTGGCTACGCCTATGAGAGTAATAGTCTATTTGAAATCTTTTAAACAAGTTTTAAAATGTTTTACAACCAACTATAGTATAGACCTTTCCGTTTCAATGCTATTTAAAGCATAAAAGCCAGCTTCTAAAAATTGTTTAATTGTCATGGAGGGGTTACACATTTTTAAATTGTTATGGAGGGGTTACAAATTGTTGACACAATTATATAAAATCTAGGGGGAGGGGTCTCTGAAAGTTTGACAGTTGTTGACAAGGGGGAGGGGGGAAGTAAAAATGGACATAAAATTGTTGACGTAATTATATAGAATCTAGGGGGAGGGGTCTCTGAAAGTTTGACAGTTGTTGACAATGTAAAAATGGCCGAAAAATTGTTGACGTAATTAATGGACGTCCCCTATGAGTTCATGCATTTGAAAGTTTTGACTTTGTTTAGAAAACTCCGCTTTGAGTACTTCGATGTACTTTTGAAAAAGTCATAACTATCTATCAAATATATGCCTATATGCCTTAATATAGAGATGTACGTGTAGTTAAATTTTTAAAATTGATCTCACGGCAAGATATGCAAATTCACTACAGTGGTCTTTGTAAATACAAGATCAACTCACTGAAATGTGTCGCTGTCATTCAGAAACATCGGCTTCAACAGCCAGTTTTCCTCATTCAGAACGTGAAAATGTTGTTAGTTTTTTTTTTTTCAACTATAAAATAAAATTCTTGAAGGTCTCTAGCGTGCCATTGAAAATCGCTCTGCGTGCCAAGTTTGGAACGCGTTCCTGGGGTTTCCGACCCCTGGACTATACTACTATTTTTAACACTCAGTGTATGAAACTAGCATGGGTAAAATGGCTGAAATTGTACATCAAAAGAGGTAAGTAACTGTGTTTAACCTTAAAGTCACATGACTGTGGTGACTTGTTTACAAACACCCTACAGACGCATTCACTTCTATACAGCTAATTAGTTCCCCTTGTTTTAAAAAAAATGTCCTCCTTATGAATTAATCCAATTATTTGCCGAGTATGCTAGCTGTCTAATTCTTTCCTTCGATTGACCAGCAATCAATGGCATGCTAACAAAACAAAAACAACAACAACAAAACAACAACAAAAAAACAACAACAACAAAACAACAACAAACAACAAGATAGTTCTTTAGCTAATTTAGATAAGCCATATTCGTTTGAATTACATGCGCATGACGGAAGTCAATCACAGAAAGCTCATTAGGACTTAAAAGATTATGGCAGACGATAAGACATTGTGTTGGTTAGACGGTATCATTTCACAAGGTGTGGAAGTTAAAAGAGAAGGCTGAAAACGCTAAATGGGAAGATAACCCTAAACTTCCCTTTCATAATCTAACGTTTATCCTAAAATGATCTCTTACTGTACTGAAAATCCAAAGGTCACAGACAGTGAAGTAGAAATGATCCATTACTAAACAGATTTATAATTGTATAGACCGCTTGCAGTGCTAAAAATTTTCATTGTTTAAAAAAAAAAGTAAATAGTACCAAAATTATGCACGAGTTTGGCCTTCAACTTGGAAATCCTAAATCCTTGTATTGAAGTAGGCAGAGTCCCACACTAACCAGGAACAGCCTCAGAAAATAACTACAGCTTCTGAGTTCAATGATGCAAGAATTTTAAAGGAAAACGAAACGTTAACCTCCGTCTTGTTCTACCTGCTAAAAGTCCCGATAGCAGAAGTTCTTTTTATATACAAAACGCCGTGCCTCTGGCAGGAGTTATACCTTCCGACAATTCTTTTCTCACGACTATTCATCGGACATCCAGATCGGCTACACTAACTGAATTTTGTTTGCAGCAATGGCGTGCCATTTTATTTTTTTAAACAAAGAGAAAATGTTAATTTCCTGTTCTGCGAATTAATACTATCTACTTCTCAAACAACCAAGTTGAACATTAACCATTCCCGTACCGACCTACTACTATCTATGCTGCCTTCAGTTCCGCTATATACGCGCCCGGGACTGTAAGGGTTAAGAGAATAAACTTTAATAAACCAAGAAATCCAATGTACAAAATGACATCTGTAGATCAACAGCTGGAATACAGGCGCTGGTTTGAATAAATCAATAACAATGGGTGCCACATAGAATACTAATTCATACAACTTACGACTGATTAGTCTTTATCTCAGTAACTTTGTATTAGAAATCAGAAAAGATTTTAAAGTATAGAGATAGTTTAGTAAAGTATGTTCATGACAGAGTTTTCTAGTTAAAATGTCAATTGTGATACTTTAGGACGCATAGGGATGGTTGTTTCTAAGCATTTGTACTATTTATAGATTAGCAGCAGTGGCGTAGCTAGGGTGGGGAGGGGGAAAGAGAGGTCCAAATTCGAAAGTCCCCCCGGGTCCCTACTTGAAAGGGGCCCCCCAAAAGAGTGTCCGAATTGTTTTTTTCTCATGTCATAATGTCGAATGTCAAAATGCAGGGGCCGCTAAAGAGGCCAAGACCCCGGGCCCCCAAATCACTAGCAACGACACTGATTAGCAGCTACCTTTTAAGAGAGCTTATCTATCGTAAATACTTTAAATTCAATCTTTTCGATGAAATGAATCTGTGCTTTTTCAACTTTCTCATAGAACATTGCTACCATCATGGCTGAATTCTATTTGACTCTTAGTGCACTTGATTAACTTTAACGGTTATGTTTTGTCCAACAGGGTGATGTTGCATGTCGCAAGGTGCCAAAAGTACACACAAAGTGAGTACGCTAAACTAGGGTGAATTCTGTCAAAAGAATAATGTCAAGGTCTGGTCGGAATATGATTTAAAAAAAAACCGCGACCAATGGAAGGTCATGTTGAAATGTTCACGAAAATAGGGATTGATTTTTTTTAAAAAAAGATAACATTTTTAATTATAATATGTCTTTAAATGCGAAAGCAATAATTGATGAAACACATGTATTACATTTGTAAATGTTTGAAATATGAAAATTGTGTAAATATTAAATTGATATTTAAATGTTTAAAGAAACTGATACAAAAGTAAGACTTTATAATGCATAATTAGGTCTAGTGATTAATATATAATAATAATAATAATGGTGCTTGTATAGCGCATATCCCGATGATGACAGTTCTATGCTCTGACGACATTTACAGAATACAGACAACGAACAACAGACGAAAATGTAAATATGTATACGCAAATATTGAAAAATTGTGTATGATCTAAATTTTGTAGGATATATATCAAGTATGATCTATATTCTGTGAGGTCTATATTCTATAGGAACTATATTTTGTGACCTTTGCTTATATTCTGTAGGAACTATGTCAAGGACATCGATACATTGATTGAAATGATCGTAGATTTAAAAAAAAACAAAAAAAACTTGTCATTTCTACACCACCGCCTAGCTAGGCTAAATTGTTATATTAGATACCATTGTATCTTTATTCAAATCCTCACATCTTCCTCTCTATTCCCCCCCACCCCCTTCTCTGTCTGTCTCTCTGTGTGCGTTTTTTCCTTATCTCTATTACTTTTTTTTTTTCAGTTTTTTTTTATCCTTTCTTCTTTTATTCACTACATTTTCCTTCTATCTTTTTTTTTCTTCTCATAATGAATCTTTTCTTTTTTCTCTCCGTGTCTATTAATAACCTGTTTCTTTAATCTCTATATAGTTTCATTACTTCAATACTTTATAAACTGGATGTTTCTCTCTTTCTCTCTCTTTCTTTCACTTTACCCCACTTCTCTCTCTCTCTCTCCTTCTCTTTATCTCCTTGATCTTTATTCTCTCTCTCTCTTTCTCTATCTATTCCCCCCCCCTCTTCTCTCACTTTATCTTTATTTATCTCTCATATCTTTCTCTAACTTTCTCTCTCTCTCTCTCTTTCTCTATCTATTCCCCCTCCCCTTATCTCACTTTATCTTTATTTATCTCTCATATCTTTCTCTCTCTCTCTCTTTCTCTATCTATTCCCCCTCCCCTTATCTCACTTTATCTTTATTTATCTCTCATATCTTTCTCTAGCTTTCTCTCTCTCTCTCTCTCTCTTTATCTGATTTCCTAATTTTCTTTTCTCGTATTTTTCTTTAACTTCTTCTCGCCTTCTTCTTCTTCTCTCTCTCTCTCTCTCTCTCTCTCTCTCCACCCCCATCTCTAACGCCCCCAAGAATGTTTCCCGTGAAGAAATCAGCGCCCCAGCATTCATCCATCATGTATAATAGAAGACACCCCACTTCGGCACCCGCTGATTGGCTGTCATCAGACAAATCAACCTACTTAGTAGCAATCTGCAACAACAGATCCCTTCACCATAAACCCCACCCCACCCCATCAAACCGCCCCTTCCCCCATCCCTCCCGGTCCTTTCAGTTTGTGTCTAAGTCGTCCATGGCCTCAGTATCTGCTGGGGCGCGGGCTTAGTTGGTCTATTTATAGCTTTTGGCAGACGTCCCAGGGCTTGACATCATTACTTATTAATTATTGGGGAGGGGTAGGGATTGACGGATTTATTGTGACCGAGTTGAATGATTGATTGATTGATAGTTGGTTGTTTCAGTCAGTTGATTTAACATATGGCCTCATCTCTTGAGACTTGTTGCTATGGGGTGTGTACAATTTCTTTCTATGATGTAGTTTGCATGTATTTATAATATATTCAACAGCTTTATAAACTTATTTCATATTATCTTATCTTATACATTACTCCTTATTACTTAGACACTCCTTTTATAAAGAAAATTAGTGCGTCCTAAGCTCAACATATTTCTTTTAACAACTGCTGAACACAGTATAATTGTTGCACTTTATTTGGTTTCAATCTTTTCTCTGATCCAAATTACAGTATGCTGGATCGTACTCTTTCGATTATCCAAAAGTTGATTATTTATAGCGTAACGGGAAAATCCGTATAAAACTATAAGATAATATAAGAATGGGTATTTCTTATAGCGCTTCAATCCATGCTATTAAATTAGCATGCTCAGTCCGCTCTTGGTGTGATTTGCATTGGCAGATGTATTAGCCAAAGAGAAAGGTCTTTAAGTTCTTTTGTCTCAGATTCTCTCAGTGTCTGAGATAACTGTTCCATAAAGAAGGCACCACTGATTCAAATGAGCGCACTCCCAGGTACTTCTTTCTGTGTCCATCCAAACTATGAGTTTTGAGGAGTGACTGTGTTGAAGATCGCAGTTCCCTAGATGGCTCACGCCTTGATATAAGCTTGATATACACGGCAAGCTGGCACCCGGAGATACCGCCAATTTGTTTTTCTCATTTTTTTTTTGGTAAAAAGTCTGGCCAATAACTAGCAGATTGGATTAATCTCGTTATGACGTCACGGCAGAGTAAATCCGAAAGGATTAATTCTCGGCATGTGCCCGCGAGGGTTGAAAAGAAAGTCTGAATTAGCCTATAGACAGACAGTTTCAGATTGAGAGATAGTTAGACGCAGAGACAGATTGTACGTGAAAATAAACAAAACGTAAACCAAAAGTCTGTCAAAGAGACTATTACAGAGTTAATTAGCAATATTAATAGTAAGTTAGGTTAGACCTATACTAGAATATGCATCTTCTGTATGGGACTCATCAACGAAAGAAAACATTTAAAACTTAGAACCAATTCTGAAAAGAGCTACCAGGTTCATTACTGGCGAACCTTCACACCTGACAAGAGAAACTCCAATAGTTAATTCACTAAACCTAGAAACACTAGAGAACAGAAGGGCAAAGAGAAAAGTAGTAATAATACATAAGGCATTAAACTCTAACTTAGAAATTAGAAATACAACACAATAACAATCTGTTAAATGATCAGATAAACATACTGACAAAAGAAAAACAACAACAACTATTCTTATCCCTTATGCGAGAAATGTTCATCAATCAATTCGTTTGTGAATATAAAAAAAAGTTGATTCTTCACCTCTGACGTTCACAATTCATCGTGTTCTAAAATTTAAACCCCAACATCTTTTCTTACTCGCAGTACAACCAGGAACGCAGCCCGCAGGCATGTTTTGTTAGTAAATGAACGAATTGAACCGGAAGTGTTGGTACACGATAAACTTTTAGGTTCATCATGCATGCATAATCATTAGAACTTATCAAAAGTCACCTAAAACTGTTATCTGTAAAGTCTGACACTTAAAAAGCAAAAAAGAATAACTCTTAGTATATTGAGCATAGGGGAAATTGCGTAAACACTGATAGGCCATATAATGTGTCCCATGTCTTTATCATCTAATCTAGGGGTCGGCAACCTTTTGATAATAGTATGCCAAAGTATGATTTCTAATTCATTCAGCGTGCCAAAAGCCTTAAAATCATCCTGGTCTTTTCTTTGGAAGAGGCTTGAATTGTCTTTTGGACTTTCTTCGGTGTGTAATTAAAATCGCTATGCGTTTCTAAGTGTGGCACGCGTTGCGTAGGTTGCCGACCCATGATCTAATCCACCATGTATCCTCATTTAAGACTAGATTAGATGATACCTAGGGCGATCCACGTAGAAGCTACTCTGTCGTGTCTCCAGTTGACACTTCCCCCCAAAAGTATAAATGTCAAATGCAATGCTACCGTTCAGTCCAGAAAAAAAAAGAAAGTCTAAATGAGGTTCTGGTTGACTTCGATAATGACGAAGTAGTCGGCTCTTTACGATCAGATAGATTTAGGATGTCTTTTGTTCACTTTCGATACGGAATTTCCATAGTAATCCTAATTGCCCTTTCGCCAGAAATACAATATTGATCCGTTGACAAATTTTCCCGTACGGTCTGATAGTGTGTGTAAGTATATCTATTTTAGAAGTAGGCCTATATTTCAGGTCTTTTCTGTCAGAAAAGTATATGATTAGTTATTTACTCTAGTGTTTCAAGGTTTAGTGATTTAACTATTGGTGTTACTCTGGTAAGCTGTGAATATTGGCTAGTAATGAACTATAGAAGGAGAGTCTGTAACATAGAAGATTAAAAAAAAATATTTCGAATGGTTAGCCCACACAAAACTTACATGATTGTCAAAAGCATAATTTACAATATTTGAATTACACATTTCTCAACCTCGATGCACGATCATAAAGCAACATATTTAAGTACGTCTTGTTATCCACAATAATAGAAATAAATAAAATGAAGTGCATAATATTTCACAAGTCAACTAAATAAAAAAAACTCCTATTATGAATATATCACGCCGTTAATGATATTTTATTTTATGCTATAATCTTTCTAATTATGAACTTTAAAAAATTAACGAAAGCCCAATCTGGCAACTGCCTATGGGGAATAAAGCGCGTGTTTGATTTGCTTGGCCAGGAGATCTGCGAGAGGCACTCTCATTTCTATACAAACTGCTAAAACAAAAAAAAAACTAAAAATAGATTTATGTATTTGGTTTGTTTTTTTGTTGTTGTTTTTTGTCTGTCTTTCGGCCTAGTTGATATCGACATAGCGCCTGTGTGTGTTCTTCCCAAAGTGTGCTCTAAGCTATACGACTGGAGTCTAGACAGATTAGGCTTGGACACACAAGACTCCAATGGCCAATTGTTAATTGATACATGGCCAGTAGCGATTGACGTTGCTCACTTCTTTCTAAAGAAACGTTAATTATATATATACTAGTGCTTATGCCCGTCAACATAACGGAGAAACGAATGATTACAATGTGTTTTGTTAAAATAGAAAGAAAAAAAACTAACACTATTTTACTATTACGATAAAAACTATAGTGAGAACGTATCTTTCGGTATTTAGTTTTTGTTCTTTTTTTTTATTGAACGCATTTCAAAGGGAGATCATTCTAAAATACCGCTCAGTTTAGAACCTTAACATGCGATGATTAGTAATAGGTATAAGTTTATTTAAAAAAAAAAATTAACGAATTAAGAAATATTGTTTATATAATAACAAGGTCTTTTAGAGGACGTCTCCAATTTATACATTTAACTTTTGTGCCGATCGGCCTAGGAGCCTATAGCGAACTAACATATAGGCCTACATAAATAAATAAATTTACAAACATGTAAACAAACTCACGGTAATTATATTTATTGCTGACTGATATATAGGTTCGTTTGTATATAAGCAATATAATTTGAATTTTTAACGTTATAGGCTCTGATTAGGTCTAGTTAATAAGAAAAAAAAAATATTCAATCAACTATGCATAGTATCATTGAGTATCAATCAATTAGTAAAATAATTGATAATTGTTACAGATCTATATCGTTCTCTGAAGTATACTTCCTATCAATCCATGCTGTGGATCTAGACTCTTTTTGTGTGTAACACCATCAAGTGAGTATTTAGGACATAGATATATAATACATAGATCGCGCATGAAGACATTATTAGCATCGGATATCGTAGATATAACTGACTCGGGGCATATCATTAATCTATATCTATAAATCAGGTGCTGCATATATGAGTATTTCATTACCAAATGAACTCACTTCATTGACTATTGACAAGTCTCAACGATTATGCATGCATGGGTGAACTTAAAATGTCGATGCACTCCAACACTTCCGGTCTACCAGACACTGAGGAAATGTGAGTCCGTTAAGAAGAATTTGAAGACTTTTCTCTTTTGGCTAGTGTTTGTGAACCTTCCCCCAACTCCAACATTGACGACTGTTATTGTGGAAAGAAATAGCATGGAAAGATGCGCAATATAAATATTCATTATTATTAACTAATTTAAAACCCATTCTTACGTTGCCTTGTTTTTTGTTATACGACTTTCTTAAAAATGCCATCAATGGTTTAATAAAAGAATTGGCAACCTACGGCACGCATGTCAGACTTGGCAAGCAGAGCGATTTTCAATGGCACGTGAAAGGACCGCTTTAAAAAAAAGGCAATTCAAGTATCTTCAACAAGAGATTGATTTTTTGAGCAGGGTGACGCAACAGTAGTATTGACTTTTGATATATCATGAGTTTTTGTTTAGAATCTAGTCCATGATATTGTCGTAATGATTAAACGGGTGCCACCATTGAAGGCAATAGCCTGACTTTTTAAACCTTTGGCAGGGAGCTCCTAGCGCGCTGATTCTAGACCCCCCCCCCGGGTCAATTCCAAAATCTCTCTGGTTCGGGTTTGAAGTTTGAATCCAGGCTAACGACATATTTTTTACTCCCTGAAAATAGCTGGTGTCCCTGCGTCTACCCAGCGTCTGATGGCTACCTGGTATTGTCTACCCAGCGTCTGGTGGCTACCTGGTATTGTCTAGCCAGCGTCAGATGGCTACCTGGTATTGTCTACCCAGCGTCAGATGGCTACCTGGTATTGTCTACCCAGCGTCTGATGGCTACCTGGTATTGTCTACCCAGCGTCTGATGGCTACCTGGTATTGTCTACCCAGCGTCTGATGGCCACCTGGTATTGTCTACCCAGCGTCAGATGGCTACCTGGTATTGTCTACCCAGCGTCTGATGGCTACCTGGTATTGTCTACCCAGCGTCTGATGGCTACCTGGTATTGTCTACCCAGCGTCAGATGGCTACCTGGTATTGTCTACCCAGCGTCTGATGGCTACCTGGTATTGTCTACCCAGCGTCTGATGGCTACCTGGTATTGTCTATCCAGCGTCTGAAGGCTACCTGGTATTGTCTACCCAGCGTCTGATGGCTACCTGGTATTGTCTACCCAGCGTCTGATGGCTACCTGGTATTGTCTGCCCAGCGTCTGATGGCTACCTGGTATCGGGAAGATGGGTGGTCGCAAAAGAAAAAGGAGTGCACCAAAATAAAACAGATTCATCTAGAACAGTGGTTCCCAGCCTGTGGGTCGCGACCCCAATGGGGGTCGAACGACCATTTCACGGGGGTCGCCTAAGATCACCAGGAAAGCTTATATTTTCCTTCGACGGCCTTAGGAACCGAGACACCGCTTCTCTGTTTATGTCCAAGTGGGTCCGCCAACATGCAGATACAACCACCCTACGACTACCCGGCGTGATAACATCAAAGTGCAAACCTCATCACATACTAACCGTACAAATACAGATGTATGTAACAGGTTTGGCGCCGTAATGTACTTAGGGCGGACCAGTCACACATGTGTAAAGAGTTGCTTTGTTAAAAGCATCTTCTTTGTTAAATCAGCCACTGCATTGAAAGCAGCAGTGTTGGTGGTAAAAAGACACTCCAGGAATATATTGCAACGTACTTGACCCCATTGTTGCACATTGTAATAGAGGTGTCACAAGTTGCACGAGAATTAAGCACGTGAATTGACCTTCCACAATAAGTGTCTGGCATGGAAGTCGATCATGATCGTTCTGCGAATCGGAGCAGTTGATTGGATAACTCGTTTTTTTTTTGGCGGGACAGCTGATTGGACAGTTTACATCTTGTGATAAAATGTTTGGATGGCTGAAAGAATGGGCGCTGTTGTGGTGGGACGTTAGGGCCGATGTGACAACGGGTGCACCCAGCTGGCGTTTCCCGATTTTCCTCGTTGACATTTGGTGACATCGTGCACTTGAAATTGTGGTTTTAAGCTGTTTTTTTTTTTATAATCAAATTTTAATTTGTTTAGGATCAGTTAGAGTACGGCAAGTCACCCAGAAGTGTTCAACGATTTACGTACACGAAAATAGATTAGGAAACGTGTATTGCGAAATGATCAAATGTTGCATAGTGTTGGAGAGACTGTTAAGTTTTGTTTAAAACAAAAAACAAGAAAACTCCATCATCAATTATTACACTTCAAGAATGAACATTGTGTATTTGCATAGAATGCCACTAGAATTTCTGATCCAATGGGAAAGAAGGAATTTCAACCACTAATGTTCGTGGTGCAATTAGAAATAAATAAATATTTCCTATTTATATATATAATTATATTTGTTTTGGCTTTTGTTCAATTTTTACAATGAAAATACATCCTACATTACCTACAGACAAATTACAGTTATAAGGTAGCGAAGAAATAAATTTTATGGTTGAGGGTCGCCATAACATGAGGAGCTGTATTAAGGCGTCGCGGCTCTAAGAAGGTTGGGAACCACTGAACTAGCATCTAAATTTAAAAAAAAATAAAAAGGTAGATCTATAAAGACAAATGTTTACTTATCAAGAAATTAGTTTGCTTATCAAGAAATTAGTTTACTTATGATGGAATTAGTTTGCTTATCAAGAAATCAAATTGCTTATCAAGAAATTAGTTTTGCTTATGATGAAATTAGTTTGCTTATCAAGAAATTAGTTTGCTTATCAAGAAATTAGTTTGCTTATCAAGAAATCAAATTGCTTATCAAGAAATTAGTTTACTTATCAAGAAATTAGTTTACTTATCAAGAAATTAGTTTGCTTATCAAGAAATTAGTTTACTTATCAAGAAATTAGTTTACTTATCAAGAAATTAGTTTACTTATCAAGAAATTAGTTTACTTATCAAGAAATTAGTTTACTTATCAAGAAATTAGTTTACTTATCAAGAAATTAGTTTACTTATCAAGAAATTAGTTTACTTATCAAGAAATTAGTTTACTTATCAAGAAATTAGTTTACTTATGATGGAATTAGTTTGCTTATCAAGAAATCAAATTGCTTATCAAGGAATTAGTTTTGCTTATGATGGAATTAGTTTGCTTATCAAGAAATCAAATTGCTTATTAAGAAATTAGTTTGCTTATCAAGAAATTAGTTTCCTTCTCATAAAAATTAGTTTTGCTTATCAACAAAGTTCACTTATCAAGAAATTAGTTTGCTTATCAAAAAATTCGTTTGCTTTTCATAAAAATTAGTTAGCTTATCAAGAAATTAGTTTTCTTTTCATAAAAAAAAAGTTTTGCTTATCAAGAAATCAGTTTTCTTTTCATAAAATAATTTTTGCTTATCAAGAAATTAGTTTGCTAATCAAGAAAATTACCGTTTCAATCACTCAGTTAGGCTATTATGATATCAACACGAGACTAAAAAAGAACAGATTTATAGGCTACCCTTTAAAAAAAAAAGAAAACAAATGGTTTTATCTGATACTTACAATGTGAATGTTTTCCTAGAATGTATCCTAACTAAAAAAAAATGTCCTCACAAAATTAATGTTCTAACGTGACTTCCACTGCGATTCAATAGACAGGAGACTTTAGAAATATATATATTAGAAAACCAAAGTTGAAAAGGGGAATTAATATCAGCTAGTTTCAGACGACAGAGTGCTCTACCCTTGGTCCACAAGATTTCCGCCAGGGGTCGCCGTGAGTGGCGGTGACTTTTCTTCTCTCCGCGCGCCGCTGCCGGGTTCCAGCCAATCAGATGGCGCGTCAATATTTGTAGGAGACAAGGAGATGGGAGACTTCAGTAGGGGAGAAAAAAAAAAGGGGGGGGGGAGGCAGCTAGATTCGTTTTAAGTCAATTATCAATCGGTTTGTTAGTTGTTGTTTTTTCTTTGACAAGCACGACTGGGTCCAAGCACAATATTGTCAAATAGTTTGTCAGAAGTGTTTAAACAAAATTAATATATTAGGTAGGCCTTTTTAAAAAAAATTCTTTAAATCCATATTCTATTTCAACATTTCACTGCGCATCTGAAGTCGTATTCAATCAAGTAATATGAACAACATAAACAATCGGAGGGATGCAGATGATGCTGTCTTGGTGGCAGTGGCGTATTTAGGCATGTTCCATGGAACAGGGGCCTCCACACAAAAGGTGCCCCCCACACATCACAAAAAGAAATGTTTAGTGACATATATATCCCCATTCTTTCGTCGAAAATGTAAAATAAAATTCCTTTATTCCCGTACAATTTAAAGCGTTCCAGTCCATCCAAGCTACGTGCAACATAAAATGTTTGATTTTACAGAATGTAACATGAATTAACGGCCCTTTTCTGAGGTATATGAAAGGCAGGGGTGAGACCACGAGGGGCCCCCCACACAAATATCGGAACAGGGCCCCCCACAATCGTAAATACGGCCCTGCTTGGTGGAACAAAATGAAATTGACTTGCAAAGATTGTTTGACCTGGTAGTAAAGGAAAGTGTAAAAAAAAAGGGCTTGGATCTAAAGATATTTAAAAAAAAAAACCGGAAATTATGGTTATAGTAAAGAAGGCTACCAACCCAATAGGTAAAGTAACAATCAACAACAGTGTATTAAAGCAAGAAAATACATTTAAATATTCGGGGACGCTTATTACATCAGATGGGCGCAGTGAGACAGAAATCAAAGCTAGAATCGCTCAAGCTAAGAGTGCCTTCATGAAAATGAAAAACATGCTAACAAACAAATCAATGGCGACAGAGACAAGTAAAAAGGTATTATAGTGCTACATAGAACCAATTTTATTATACGGCTGTGAAGCATGGACATTGAACAAAAATATAACTGTATATTTGCAAAGTGCAGAAATGTGGCTTTATAGAAGTATGCAGCGAGTGGCATGGACATTGAACAAAAATATAACTGCATATTTGCAAAGTGCAGAGATGTGGCTTTATAGAAGTATGCAGCGAGTGGCATGGACAGAGTAAACATCTAATGTGCTCAAAATGTCAAAAGCTTATTGAGAATTAATTGCACTGACCATGAAGAGAAAATGAACCTTAGTAAGCCACATAATAGGAAAAGAAAAATCAAAATATCATAATAACTGGAAAGCTGGAAGGAGATGCAGAGGAAGAAGTGCCGTTGCTAGGGATTTGGGGGCCCGGGGGGCTTGGCCTTTTTAGGGGCCCCTGCATTTTGACATTCGACATTATGACATAAGAAAAAAACTATTCGGACACTCCTTTGGGGGCCCCCCTGAAGTAGGGGTCCGGGGGGCCTTTCGAATTTGGACCCCCCCTCCCCCTCCCCTAGCTACGCCACTGAGAGGAAGCAGAGACGGAAGATATTAGATGATATAATGGAATGACATGACAAAAACCAACAGAAATGCTAGAGTTTGCCAGAAGAAAAGATACGTGGAATGACATCATCGCCTACGCCAATCGGCATGGCACCTTATGATCAGTGGCGTATTTAGGCTTGTTTCACATGTTCCATTGGAACAGGCGCTCCCACACAAAAGGAGCCCCCCACACAAAAGGGGCCCACACACACACACAAAAAGAATTGTTGTAGTGACATCACCATTCTTTCGTTAAAAATGTTAAATAGACTTCATTTATTCCTCTGCCCATCACCTGCTTATGGTGATGAATATAAACAGCAAAAGTGTACGGTAAGTTGTAGTGGCAGTATCCATATTCAAGGTAGACTTCTACGGTTGCCAATACTTTCACTAGACTAGCTATATCACACAAACGTGCTATTAAAAACTAAAATTCTATTCCGAAAAAAAAAAAGGGAAAAAACTTAGATCTATAGGCCTACCATAAGCAGGGACATTTAGATTTTAAATACATATGTATGTCAGGACTAGTATCTCTGTCTCACACACATATTCACACACACTTATCTTATCTTGTATATTACAGACGCTCCTTCTATAAAGAAGATTATTGCGTCCTACGCTCAACCGTGGTTTAAGTCTTGTCTTGAATTCTATTAGTGTTTTAAATGATGTTAAGTTACTGGTTTTCCTGGTTTGTTCAGGCAACCCATTCCATGCTCGGATGCCACTCCGGAAGAAAGAGTACTTATGTGCATTTGCTCTCGCATAAGGGATAAGGAAAGTGTTTTTGTCTTTATGTTTATCTGAGCATTGTGATATATTGTTATTGTGTTATATTTCTAAATTAGAAGTTAATGTCTTGTTTATTATTACTATTTTACTCCGACCTTCTGCCCTCTGTTGTTTCTAGATTGAGTGATTTAACTAGTGGTCTTACTCCTGTCAGTTGTGAATATTCGCTAGTAATAGAATAGAGAGTTGATATAGATAACTACAGAAAATAAGTAAGATACACTCAACCTGACCAATGCAATAACTGAACATATGGACAGAGGCCATAGATTACTCCATATAGCTGTGTCTGTCTGTAATACATTTTATTTACTTTTTTTTTGGAGGTTACAAACAGTAGGCAATAATCATTGGGAAACTAAAAACACAATCACTCTTCCCAACTCCAGCTCCATCTTTTCCGTATCTCGTAATTTGGGCTTTCATTTTGACACTGATCTATCTACTATACTAAATACTAGATCTATACTAATAATATAATTAATGGATAAAAACTATAACTCCCTTTACCCCTCCACACCTTATTCCTACTTTTATCTTTCGTTATTTATAGGGATTAAGAACTATCTTAATAACACATGGATACACTAAAAAAAAAGAGTAAAATATCGCCGTCAAACCGATTGAATCCAAAGAACCTGTGAAACAGTATTCAAGTTTCGTCGGCCACGGCACACTAGAGATTTGGGAATTTGTGTTGCCAACACAATGTCCAGCTGTCATTTCTTTGCTCTAACTAATGTCAGGTTTTCATCAGAGCTTGGTAGACTCAGGGACATCCTCCAGACCCGGGAACTAATCGTAAGCTTCACCACGATTTCAACACAGGACCTTCGGTTTGCCAGTCACCAGTTACGTCAAGTCCCATAACATAACATATTATGGTCAAACAAAGTGTAATTCTCTCCCTTTTCTTTACTGTATCTTTCGTTCTTTTTATTTTCCTCGTCACTTTTTGGAGGGCATTTCCAATGTCAGGAAAATACATGCATTTGTTAACACCTGCCTCAGAAGAATCCTTAGGATAAGTTGGCCAGAAACCATCAGTAATGAGCTCTGGCAACGAACTAAACAGAGGCCTGTGGAAGAGGAAATTTCCCCAAAAGAGATGGAAATGGATTGGCCACACCCTCAGAAAAACCGGCATACAGTGTCACTCGGCAAGCGCCCACTTAGAACCCTCAAGGCAAAAGGTCGACCGAGAAACACCTGCAGGCGCGATATAGAAACCGATGTTAAAAAGCTAGGGCTTAACTGGGGTCAGATAGAGAAATTGTCCCCAGGATCGGGATACCTGAAGCACTCTAGTTGGCGGCCTATGTCCCAGGTGGGGCGAAAGGCATAAGTAAGTAGGTAAAGTCGGCAGGCATCACACTAACTTAACAAACCTTATTAAATGGACACATACAAAAATAAAACTCTTTTACCCCTTTCTCACTCGCTTTCCAACCCATTCCCCCTTCCTCCCCACCCCCCGTCATTTATATTGGTAAAGCAGCTTAGAGTCAAGTAAAGAGTAAATAAAGTATTCCCTTTCGACCGAATCGATCCATGAGACCGGTGAAGCAGCACTCATCAGTTTCTATGGCCACGGCATACTAGGGGATTGCGTGGCCAGAGTAATGCCCGGCCGCCATTACTTTACCCCAACCAATGTCAGGTAAATGGGGAATGTGTTGATAATTATAAAGTGTGTGTTTGGAAGACATCAAAGCGAATTAAATAACAAATATAAAAAAAATGTTGTTTGCTCGTTTTGTTTTTTTATAATGATATAGAATTCTAACTATAATGTTTCAACTATCATATATCTATCTATCTATCTATCTATCTATCTATCTATCTATCTATCTATCTATCTATCTATCTATCTATCTCTCTATCTCTCTATCTCTCTCTCTATGTATATATATTTATATACTATATAGCGTAAATACCTTTTGCTCCATATTAGTTCCCTTGAATTTGTTTCTCGTAAATAAGTTGTTTATAGAATTTCCTTCTATTAATCCTAAAAGTTTGTTTACATTCTAAATGTAAGCCTAAACAAAGAAAAGATTACTCCGTTTAAAGTTTCACTTGTCTCTTTGAACATGATACTCGCCCCTGTTTAAAACCCCACCTCTGGTGTGTAAGTGCAAGCTTGAGTTAATTAAGAAACAAAAAATGAAATTTGCGCGTGATGGCTGGGGTCACGTGATGTTTACACCAGGATAAACAGTTCTGTCTGTCACCACCTACTTGTGGCACAATTATTATACTAGGTGACATCACAATTGACTGATAGCTTGCTGATATTAAAGATCATCGAAAGATAATACTTTTTGTTTTTATCAGTTAGGGAAAAGGTTTGACACTAAGTAGGCCTAGCTAGGCCCAATACAGTTTCAGGCATGTGTTCCGCAAACACGAAGCAGTGTTCGACAGTTTCTGTGGCCACGGCATACTATGTGATTGCGTAGCCAGCGCTATGTACAGACACCTTTACTTTACCCCAACTAATGTCAGGTACACAACTGAGCTGGGTAAACTCAGGGACACCCTCGAGTCCAGGGGGGGGGGGGGAGAAATCTAGCCGTCACCAGGATTCGAACCCAGGACCTTCGGTACCACTCGAACGTGCTGCATCGTGCCCCACTTCAATATTAACATCTTCTAAAAAATATATTTAAAATTGACCATTTTTAGCGTTACCAGTATTTTTTAAAATTATGCATAAGAGTACTGGGGGACTAAAAAAACGTACGAATACGGCGAAATACGAGCATGAATCCAGATATGTTTATCCTTGACTGGTGTGAGTAAGCAGGACATGTCTCATTTTGGCTACCTGGTTATCTTATCTTCTACAGACCCGCCTTCAGTCTCTTTCTATACAGAAGATTATGTTGCATTCAATAATAGGCTATCTTGTCTCCTTGTTTAAAATATTAGGCCTAAGGGTCTAGCATAAAAAAAATCCATTCTGCTCAACTCTGCTACTTGTTGAGTTTACAAGGCACTTTTACTGTTTGGTGACTGGAATATATATGTGTTGAAACTCAACATTTCTTGTCGTGAAATCAATTTCAAAACTTTTTAAGTATCGATACTTTAAGGCTTTAAAAAGGGGGGGGGGCATGTTGGCCGAGATGGCAGCGCGTTCGGCTGGCGTACCGAAGGTCCTGGGTTCGAATCCTAGTGAAAGCTAGAATTTGTTCCTTGCTCTGGAGGGTGTCCCTGAGTCTACCCAGCTATGGTGAGTACCTGAGTTGGGGTAAAGTAAAGGCGGCTGAACATTGCGGTAGAAATAGACCTAGTTTACTGACTTTACTGTTGTATTGTTGTCCTCTATCCTCTGGTTTAGGTTACATTAGAGTTTATATCTAGTGATTTAACTATTGGTGTGACCCTTATCAGTTGTGAATATCGTATCTTATACATTACAGACGCTCCTTCTATAAAAAAAAGATTATTGCGTCCTACGCTCATCCGTGGCCCGAGTCTAGTCTTGCATTTTTATTGATGTTTTAAATGATGTTAAGTTACTGGTTTTCCTGGTTTGTTCAGGCAGCCCATTCCATGCCCGAATGCCACTCGGTAAGAAAGAGTAGGCTACTTATATGTATTTGTTCTCGCATAAGGGACAAGGAAGGTGTTTTTGTCTTTATGTTTTTCTGAGCTTTGCAACAGGTTGTTATTGGGTTGTATTTCTAAATTAGAGTTTAATGCCTTGTGTATTATTACTACTTTACTCTTTGCCCTTCTGTCCTCTAGTGTTTCTAGTTTTAATGATTTGACTAATGGTGTTACTCTTGTTAATTGGGAATATTCACTGGTTATGAACCTTGCGGCTCTTTTTTGGATTTGTTCTAATTTGTTAATGTTTTCTTTAGTTGGTGGGTCCCATACAGGAGCTGCATATTCTAGTATAGGCCTAACTAATGTGAGATAGCAGTTTAGTTTTATATTCTTATTACCCGACATTTGTAAAAGTTCCTTTTTTATGAATCCCAATGTTTTGTTTGATTTTTTAATTATTTCATCAATATGAGGGTTCCAAGATAACTTGTCATTTATTGTCTAGACCCCTAGACTCGTAACTAACCTTGCAGTCCAGTTTTTTAATATATTTTTTGTTGGGAAACTCAGTGAAACCGAATCGAACTACTAGACTAGTTCTTGGCCCCGTTGGGTCGGCAGGATAGTTGGCGCTGCGCCGCTGGAGAAAAAAAGAAGCCCACTGAGTAGGCCTAGGCCTACGCCTGAGCATAGATCTAGGCCTACTGTTTAAAGAAAGTAAAAAAGCAGTAGGTCTATAATCTAAATGTAGGCTAGCTATGATTTGCCTAGCATTTAAATTTTAAATAGTGAATTTTACATGTCAAATAAAGTTGTAATGCTTGTCTAAGCTATGCCCTCACATAGGGGAAGGCAGAGAGGGCATATGCCCGTGGGCGACACTTACAGGGGGGGGGGGCAAATCCCTAGTCTAAATATAGCACTAAACAAGCAGTTAGCCTACAGCATGCAGGGGGGCGGCGTTGAAACTTTTGCCCTGGGGCGCTACATAAGCTTGTAAAGGCTCTGAGACTAAGTCTAAGTAATAATACATTTATACAAAATGTAAAACTAAACTAATGTAATAAATTCTAGAGCACGCGAATCAGTAGCGTAGCTAGGGTTTTCTGCGCCCGGGGACATGACACAAAGGCTGCGCCCCTTCTCGGACCGAGTCTGGGTCATCATTGAGCCCCCAAGAAATTTTTTTAATTTTACGGTTTCTATGGTTCATTTTTGAAGCATGTGGTATTTTAATGAAATAGAATGAAATGATTGTATATAATTTATTTCAAAAAAAAAAATCTTCTAATTATACATGAATGGAATAGACATAGTCTACAACAAATTGATCCTCCTTGATTTGACTGTCGCAAACTCGTCAATCACGTTGTCAAAATTAATATTCTCATGTGTTTCTCTTTCGATGCTAAGGAGGGCAAGATCACTCAGACCAGGGGTTGGCAACCTTTTGCTAATTGTGTGCCAAACTAGGATTTCTAAACCGTTCAGCGTGCCAACAGCCTAAAAGTCAACCTGCTTTATTATACTTGTTTTATTTATTTTTTTATAAGACAATTTAACTCCGTAGCAAGTCCAAGGCCAAAAGCAAAGGCAAGTTATGGAAAAAAAACGGTAAAGCGTTTTATATTTAATAACAATAATTAAGGCTTTTGTGATTATCAACCTTTTAATACCAAAAAAATAATATTACCAAACTTTCACATTTTTGTTAATGATTTTGTAAACATTATCATTTGGTTGTCCAGATAAGGATCTAGCAACTGATAATATTGGTGATAGTTTATTCTCAGTTTAACTGAGAAAATCTAGTCTTTAATTTACTCAATGCTTGACGATATAGGGGAAGGAGTATAGTAGAGCGGAATTCATATGTAGTAATCCTACAAACTGGGTAGTTAATGTAACGTTTAAAAAATGTGCATGAAATGTCTTAATCATTTAGATCTAATATTTAGGCCCTATATAATTTTCAACTTCATTTTACAATTTGGTCATTATAACGTTATAGTTGTAGGCCATTTAATCTATTATAAAAGAAAAATAAGAAACACAATATTAGAAATAATAGCATAAATAAAACGGGCTAATTATCTTCCTTTAATTCAAATAAAGTTTCTAATTTTGATTCAATATTGATGTCAAACAAGTTATGTTTTGTAATATAACATATATTACTGACTAATTTTTTTTATAACTCCAGCAATATGGTATTCATTACAATATTTAGGATTATCAGAGATATACAATTGATTTACGTTAAATAGTTGTTAATAAACATTTCCTGCATTAATTGTTTGTCCATTGAACTCACTTGATTTAACCCGTTCTTGTAAATGCGTTTAACTAACTGAAATGTGGTCGCTCTGTCATTCAGAAACGTCGTCTTCAACAGTCAGTTTTCCTCTTTTAGAACTGGAAAATGTTTGTTTTTTGATCAATAAAAAAAAACATCTTTTTTCATCAATTAATTATCATAGTTGCATCTTCTGATAATTTTTCCAACAGCCCTACTAGTTCATCTAGCGACTTCTAGTCCTTCATAAATAGCTTTAACAGCTTCTGATCTTGCACTCCAGCGAGTTTCAGACTCTCTCTTCACTGTGATTGGCACAACTCTTTTTAATTCTCCCCAACGAGTTGTTGAACGAGAAAAACAAATATAAACTTTCAAAAGTTCCAAAAAATGTGATAAGAACTGAATCATGTTTAGCTAAGTGTAGCCTACTCATGCTAAGTATATTCGACTCGAAATTATCCAACCTTTATAATTGGAGAACCAGCTGCCACTTTTAGTAGGCCTATATGAAAAATAATATTTGAACCCGAACTGATCTTTGTTTAAAAAAAAACGCCATCAGCAATCCTACATTGTGGATGTGTCATTTGTATGTTGTATGAGTCGAATGGCGCCCCTTAATGCTCAATGAGTCAATGGGAGCGCCAAAATTATGCTTGCCAACTGGTTTGTAATGAAGATATTTGTGGAGCTTCAAAATTCAATCTTGCAAACGTATTTGGGATACATTAGTTTACATCAAAATAAAATTAAATAATTAGTTTTAATAGACCTACTCATTTTGGCGCCCCCTAACGTGGCACCCGGGGACATATGTATGTCCCCCCCTGCCCCTCCCTAGCTGACGTGAATTATAAATCGTACGGTGCCCCCGATAAAATTAGGTCAACTTGAAAAAATGAGTGTTCTGAAATGTCCGGGCCTGTGGCGCAACGGATAACGCGTCTGACTACGGATCAGAAGATTCCAGGTTCGAATCCTGGTAGGCTCGTAATAATTTTTTTCTTTTTTTTTTAAATTGTTTTGTTTGCGTGTAGGCTAAAAATTTCATTCGTGTACCGCCCCTCCCCCCCCTTTTTTTTACGTAACGACACTACGATTGTTAATAACAACCCAGTGAATCCAGCTTAAAAAAACACAGATCACCTAGGAATGATGATGATGATTATGGTGATGATAGTTAGGCCTAAAAGGTGATATAGAGCCGACCATTTGAGACGATATGTGATAAGGGGGGGGGGCAGAGCCTTTACAAGCTTAGGTAGCGCCCCAAGGCAAAAGTTTCAGCGCCGCCCCAAGGCAAAAGTTTCAGCGCCGCCCCCTTGCATACTGTAACTGCTTGTTTTGTGCCTGGAAGTGTCGCCCCCGGACATATGCCCCCTCTGCCCTCCCCTATGAGGGCACTGGGGGGGGGGGGGTATGTCTTTTTATATAGCCTATACTTGTGACGATGGAAGGATAGGCTAAAATCGCGATTTAGTATTTTAAAAAATGATAATTAATAATAATTTAGCCTAAACAATTTAGCCTAAACAATTTTAGTTGATAAATTCAATTTTTTAACTTATGTGGTGCTGAAAGAACTATCTTATTTGTGTATTTCCAGCAAATAAAGCATGTTTAAACAACTATTGAGCCATAATATGTAGGCTATTATAATAGGTCTAATTACATTCATTTTTTCTTTTTGGAGTTTTATATCTGAAATTACACATATAGGCCTACGTTAAAGTTAAAAATGACAAAATTATGTTGCGCTAATTAAGCCTCTTCAAATGCTCTGTACAAAGTAAAACACATTAGCATCAGTGTTTTTAAAATTAGATATCAGATAAATACTTTGTACAATTTTTGATTCTAAATTGTCAATACTGTCCACCCGTTTTAATGTTGTTTAGAATTTCATTCCACACTGTAAAAATCGTTCAACAACGAAAAAAAAAAGTACTCTATTTCTTCCCGGGTGGCATTCGGGCATGGAATGGGTGACCTGCCTAGGAAAACCATTAACTTAAACATCATTTGAAAAATTAATAATGCAAGACTAGACTCGGACCACGGATGGGCGTAAGACGCAATAATCTTCTTTATAGAAGGAGCGTCTGTAATAAATAATATAAGAATGGAAGCACTGCGTTGGTTATAACAGAATGCATATTATAGTGATGTTGATGAGGGCGTTTGCCTATTTATATAGTGCATCTATCCATGCTGTTACATTTAGCAAGCTCGTTGCTCTCTTGATATTATTCGCAAAAAAAAAAGTGCTTTTACTTTGAAGACCCAATAAAACAATAAATTGTAATTATGACTCATCGTCATCATCATCTTTGGCGTTACAGCCCATCGAGGGCTCTGGCCTGCATCACCACCTCCTTCCACTCGGACCTATCCATTGTAATTATGTCTGATTTTTTAAAAAAATAAATGAAGGTTTGTAATGATGGAATCATTTTATCAAGTGAATAGGCTGAACTGAACAAGTCTATTGTCCCCGTAAGAACCTTTGCGGTTTTCGCTTATTTAAAATACTATTGACAAAGAAATGGTGGTGCTAAACCTTTGTGTTTTGCTTGGAAAAGGGTGGGGTTGAGAACCATAAATTAATTCTTATTACTCTTAAAGTTTTCCAATTAATCTAAGCCACTGTTTTGAAAATATAACAAAGAATCGTACATTTCTACCAATTTCTCAGTTCTTTTTTATGCTTATCTTAAATAGTTTACATTTAAATATTTTTGCAATAATCCCATTCAAAAAACGTCCTAATGAAATGTCATAAATAAAAAAAAGTTCATTAAATTTAAGGGACAACACTCAAGCGACTACTTAAAATTTTTATTAAGTTATATTTTACTCATTTACATCCCTTTGTATGTAAACCAAAGAGTTTGTAAGCTAACTTTATAATATTCATAATTATGCAACTTTTTGTCATTTCTCATTATTTGAAGTACCACCAATGTTTTGCTATTAGAATTATTATTAGTAGAATAATAAAGTCCATGAAAAGTTAAAATTATTGCTAGGCATAGGCTATAATTATAGCCTCCCTTAATTTATTTTAAGCACCTGATATTATTTGTTCAAAGATTAGAAAAAGTCCCTTACCCCATGAAGTTGCCAAGTTGTCGTTCGTTTCTTATTATTCCGACCAAATCATTATTAACTAGATCTAGATTCTATAGTTAAATATTGAGATATAAGCTTTGCTTAAATGTTAAATAATCTGCTCTTACGTTTGATTATTTATTACTATGTATACGAAACATCCTTGGATTTACGAAAAGGAGTTATTTTTTTTTTTATTAGTGATTGCTTTTAGTTAACGTCAACAGATTACTTTAAAAATCTGGCTAAATTCTATTGTTTACGTTTGGCTTTGAAATTATTACAGGTGCTAGGTAAGTTGAACATGATAATTCAACATTTAACAATGTTGTTTATCATTTTAGTCTAACCCTCAATTTTGATTATATCATTTATGGTTAGGCCCACATTTCTAAAGGTTTTTGTCAAATCGTTTAAATCTTCTCATTTTATAAAAATGTGCTATAAAAAACTAAATTTAAATGATTAAAAAATTAAAAACAAACAACAATAGTTAATACTCATACTGTATACTCAAACTCATACTGTATAATTGTATAAGTAATATAAGTATACATTTGCTAATTTGCCTATGGCCCTATGTCAGCATTAGCCGGTCCTATCTAAATCTATGTCGTCTATGTCATGGTCAATAACTTGAATAGGCCTAACTACTTTGACCTGCCTAGGCCTAACTTAAAATTAAAAGACAACATTTACATGTTATACTGTTATACTTATACTATTACTATAGTTATAGAAGTTATAGTATATTATATAGTAAATATAGACAAGATAGTAAATAATACTATAGGCCTACTGTATAGTAACTAGGGCCAAGCTGCTAGTTGTGGATAGGTAGGTTAGGTCTAGGATGTTTATCAAGTTTATGAAGAATAATGTAGGTAATTCTCATACTATTTGTGCTATATTTTCTTATTAACTTATTCAATTTATTGGATTTTTATTGATTGAATTAAATACTATTTCTTAATTGAAAGAATTGTCCGAATGACTAGTGAACTGGTAGTCGTAGGCCTACTAGGACAAGGAGGTTAGGAGAACTAGACCTAATAAATTATTATAATAGACACAAATAAATTATTTTCAAAGTAGCGGGTAGTCCGTTTCATCTGTTTAAATTTGTTAGGGCCTAACAGTTCCAACCGAGTTCAGCGTAGGCTACTTTTAGGTGGTGACCACGGATTTAAAAAATATTGGTTCTTAAGATTTAAGATTGCTGATATTTTATCATCAGTTTCATTTTGTTGTTTATTTTTTATAGAGTTGGCTAATGATGCTCTTTTTGTTTGATTGGCACTAAAGACTAAACTGTTTAGGGAGTAGGCTTATAATTGGATTAAGAGTATAATAGTAGATACTATAAATATTTAGGAATTTAGGCCTATCATATAATTGGCTAGCCTTCATCCATCCCTATGGCGCTACAGCCCATGTAGGGCTTTGGCCTGCTCCACCATCTCTCTTCCATTCTGGCCTATCCCGGGCTTTCCTTCGCCAAGCCCGCACACCAAGATTTTGTAGATCTGACTAGCTTCGAGCCATCTTTGTCTTGGTCTGCCCCTAAGCCTCTTTCCTCTTGGTCTCTGGTGATGTACTGTTCTGGCTGCTCTGCCTTCTGTCATTCTTTACGACCTCAGTCTGCCCTTCTTTATTTCAGCTACCACCGTTTGATCCTCGTACAGAGCGTATAGTTCTTCATTTGTTCTTGTTCTAATAGGCTAGCCTACATAGGCCTATATTTTAGCTGATTTTTAACAATGAGATCTTAAAACAATCAAACGTACCCATTAGTATGGGCTCTCTCCTCCACCGTCTCAGATGGTTAAGCCGTGTCTACAAGTTGGAGGGTGGGAGAAACCCAAATGACTTGCTCTACGTAGAACTTGCCAATTGAAAAGATCTAAAGGATGTCCACATCTCAGATTTAAAGACATCTGCAAAGCCTGACCTCAAAGCTATAGATGTGATTATTGGAAAGTGGGACATCCTGGGTTAGCAGTTCAGAGGTAGTTAGTGAAGCAGGGCTGTGGAGTCGGAGTTGAGGGGTCAAAGTTGGGGGACATTTTGTGTACCTAGAGTCAGATTCGGCACACAATGCACAGACTCAGACTCTTACTAAATTTAGATTGGAATTTTTTAAAAAGCAAGTTTAAATAACCCAATTCTCAAAAAGTTATAATTAATTACTTCTTTACTGTAACAATAAAGAATAAAGAAAAATGCATGCAGTGCCTCACATAACCGGAAAACAAACACGTTAAGTGACAGTGAAGAAGCATGCTTTTCATGTGCCTCACTATATGGCAATACATCCTGGCATACATAACATTGGCAAAATAAATACAGAAGAGTCGGAGCCGGAAGTACAAAATACTGAGGAGTCAGAACATTTATCTACCGGCACCACAGCCCTGTAGGGAAGAACCTTGAAAAAACTTGAGCTTTGATTCAGCGATAAAGAGAAAAGAGTTGCAAAGAACTCCTACAAAAAGACCTAGATGAACTACAAAAATGGGAATCAAACTGGAGTATGTCTTTTCACCCAGAAAAATGCCAACTAATAAGGGTATCCAAGAAAAAGAAACAAATAATAGCAAACTACTTCATTCATGGTAAAGAACTAACTCAAACTAACAATGCTAAGTATCTAGGAGTAATAATAAATGATAAGTTATCTTGGAACCCTCATATTGATGAAGTAATAAAAAAATCAAACAAAACTTTAGGATTCATAAAAAGGAACTTTTACAAATGTAATAAGAACATAAAACTAAAATGCTATCTTACATTAGTTAGGCCTATACTAGAATATGCAGCATCTGTATGGGACCCATCAACTAAAGAAAACATTAAAAAATTAGAACAAATTCAAAAAAGAGCTGCAAGGTTCATAACTAGCGAATATTCCCAATTAACAAGAGTAACACCATTAGTCAAATCATTAAACCTAGAAACACTAGAAGACAGAAGGGCAAAGAGTAAAGTAGTAATAATACATAAGGCATTAAACTCTAATTTAGAAATACAACACAATAACAATCTGTTGCAAATCTCAGATAAACATAAAGATAGAAACACTTTCCTTGTCCCTTATGCGAGAACAAATGCATATAAGTACTCTTTCTTCCCGAGTGGCATTCGGGCATGGAATGGGTTGCCTGAACAAACCAGGAAAACCAGTAACTTAACATCATTTAAAACATTAATAAAAATGCAAGACTAGACTCGGACCATGGATGAGCGTAGGACGCAATAATCTTCTTTATAGAAGGAGCGTCTGTAATGTATAAGATAAGATAAGATAAACAAAAAGTGCAAAGTCTGTCTACGCCCAACTCTGGCTGTCCTGTACTCATGTGTCTGAGATGCAATAGAGTCTGTCTCTCACAATGTGACTCAGTTTGTTACAGCAAACATTGCAGAGCGGGTCGAATTTAACTTATAATATCACATTTAGCTCATGCAGAATATGTACAAATGTATTTTTCATTGTTTACGGTAATCATCTTGCTGAGCTAAATTAATTTTCTTCTTGAGGCTTCATTGAAACTAATGATAGGTGAGGTTTCTGAGAATATTGTCCCAAGAAGCCATGCAGATGTCAACACAAAACAGTTATATTATTTCTATAATAAAAAATGATTACTTTAAACTGAGGCTTCAGTAACCTGGTACCTGAGAATTGGATTTACAAGTAAGCCTTAACTCGATCATCTCAAGAATCCGAACTCGATTCTACATGGATACGCTTATCTTATATATTATAGAAGCTCCTTCTATAAAGAAGATTATTGAAAATAATTAATAATTATTATTTAAAGAAAATTATGAACTTAAATGTAGTTAAAAATGATTGACTTTGACATTTAAAATTAAAAGTCTAACAATTTTAAGTTTATTGTCAATATTTCATTCTAACACCTGCTAAAACATAAGATTATATTTGGTCCTCAGACTAACTGAGATTCCACTAGTACAGACACAACATGAACATTGTAAAAGATCTATACTCCTAATTAGAGTCAAAGAGCATAATTAACTCATTCCCATAATAGACTTTGTGGATTATTTGTGCATTTTGCACCTTGACTGCCAGATGGTCCTCAAGGGGCACAATGGTTTAAACTGGTTTTACTTAGATAGAAAAAAAATATATATTCAAGCCAAAAAAAATCAAATAATTATGTTTAGTTTCATACATTCAGTTTTTAAAAAAAATATATTGAATAAAAATAACATGGTCAAGTTTTTCAATGCAATGGACTGTTGGAATAAGTGGAACAGCTTGGTAAGGAATGGGGATAACTGCAATGAAGACAGTCCAGTGGGATCATTGACCCAATCAGTAAAGTAATTAGCCCACTGTCTGGACCTTACCTTACATAAAATAATCTGTTGCCATCAGTGGCAAAGCCAGACATTTTTCACAGGGTGGGCTGAACATTTGTGTGACAAACATTTATCAAATTTTTCAACAATTTAGTCTAGAATTATAGATCTATATTTATTAAAAAAAACTGTTAGCAAAGTTATTTTTTTTTAATTTCAGGGGTGATTGGCTTAGCTTCTGGTTACCCTAGACTTTATTTTCCTCCTATTGACATTCTTATTTACTTTCGTAACTTGTCATTTATTTTTTTCCTTTCAGTGCCAGAAGTCAGACAAGTATTTTAACAGTGCCATTTTACTTGGATTTTACTTTATTGTGGGTAAGTCTATTGTGTTGTTCCTTTCTCTGCTTTTATATTTCTTCTTAAAATGTGTTTTATTTGTGCAGCTCATCAGTAATCTTTATAATTTTTTCTGACGTTGATGACATACTTGTTGTTATATGAACATCCATACTGACATACTTGTTGTTATATGAACATCCATACTGACATACTTGTTGTTATATGAACATCCATACTGTCATACTTGTTGTTATATGAACATCCATACTGACATACTTGTTGTTATATGAACATCCATACTGACATACTTGTGGTTATATGAACATCCATACTGTCATACTTGTTGTTATATGAACATCCATACTGACATACTTGTTGTTATATGAACATCCATACTGACATAATTGTTGTTATATGAACATCCATACTGACATACTTGTTGTTATATGAACATCCATACTGTCATACTTGTTGTTATATGAACATCCATACTGACATACTTGTTGTTATATGAACATCCATACTGACATACTTGTTGTTATATGAACATCCATACTGACATACTTGTTGTTATATGAACATCCATACTGACATACTTGTTGTTATATGAACATCCATACTGACATACTTGTCATTATATGAACATCCATACTGACATACTTGTTGTTATATGAACATCCATACTGACATACTTGTTGTTATATGAACATCCATACTGACATACTTGTTGTTATATGAACATCCATACTGACATACTTGTTGTTATATGAACATCCATACTGACATACTTGTTGTTATATGAACATCCATACTGACATACTTGTTGTTATATGAACATCCATACTGTCATACTTGTTGTTATATGAACATCCATACTGACATACTTGTTGTTATATGAACATCCATACTGACATACTTGTTGTTATATGAACATCCATACTGACATACTTGTTGTTATATGAACATCCATACTGACATACTTGTTGTTATATGAACATCCATACTGACATACTTGTTGTTATATGAACATCCATACTGACATACTTGTTGTTATATGAACATCCATACTGACATACTTGTTGTTATATGAACATCCATACTGACATACTTGTTGTTATATGAACATCCATACTGACACAGGGTTCGTACAGCTCCTGGAAACTCATTGAAACTCCTGGAAAACAAAAAGTTGTGTTCCAGGACCTTAAAACTCCTGGAAAAACTGCATTTAGTCCTGGGAAAATACCCAAAACTCCTTTTTTTTCGATGGAGATAAATTATTAATTATTTAAAAAATCATAATCACTGCTCTTAGATTGTACTTTCACTTTTACTGAAAGCCCTATTGGAGTTAGCCTGCTTTGCAGCTTTCTATTTCCGCGCGCAAACGTTGATGACACCAGTGATGCCACCACTCTTTGTTTTTTACTAGATCTTTTTTTTAAATCCAAACTTGGGATGTAGGCTATAAAAGACCTCGTAATGCCAACAACAACAAAAAAAAAAGCTGTGTACGAGATGTTTTTTTTTAAAGATCTCAGCTTGGCTTTTCAAAAAATTTACCCCTGAAAAACTTCTGGAACACTCCTGGAAAAATCCTGGAATTTTGAGGCAATTTTTCTGTACGAACCCTGTGACATACTTGTTGTTATATGAACATCCATACTGACATACTTGTTGTTATATGAACATCCATACAAATGCTTCATGGGCACAGTGGTCGAGCGGCAGCCTATTCAGCTGGCGTACCAGAGGTACTGGGTTTGAATCCTGATGAAGACTAGTTTTTTTTTCCTGTGATTCGAGGGTGTTCCTGAGTCTACTACCCAGCTCTGATGGGTACCTGACTTTAGTTGGGGTAAAGTAAAGGCAGCTGGGCATTGTGCTGGACACACATCCCATAGTATGCCGGGGCCACAGAAACGCTGCTCCACCGGCCCTGAGATTAATTTGGTCCGACGGGTACCTTGATTTTTGTTAAATTAATGATTCATTAATAAAATGACGTAGTGTCATGAATGACATCTATCTAGAATCTATAATAATCTTAAGATTCTGTGTAAGGATAGTCTGATGTCATACTTGTTGGTATATGAACATCCAGTTGTAATTAAGTGGTTAATATTAATGCTTCAATTCCTTAATAAAAAAACCTATTGTCATAAATGACAGTTTGTGTGTTTGAGTGTGTAATGTCTGATTTACACAAAAATATTTCCTCTCAGACTCTAAAACCGATTTCTTGCTAATGTAACTGTAAAGGGTTGTAAATTGTTGTAAATTGTAAATTTACATCGCTGAAGCACCAGGACACATTTTTATGTTAATCAATTTTTTTTTATCTTCTTTTAATCATAACCTTTTTTCTTGTTGTTGTTGATCTTTATGATTATGGAGTCTGTTGGCTACAATATGAAGGCAGTGAAGGTTTCTTGTGATCGACACTTGGGTTTAAAAGACTAGAAATTGACCTTTTTGTGTACGATTTCAAACGCAATTCATTTCTTGAAGAAGTGTGACTAGATTTCCCAATTAAAGATGTAGGGCTAGCTAAAGTAAATAAATGAAACAAAAACTGAAAGAAAAAAAACGTGTATTGATTGAAGTGTAGGTGAAAATTCAGAATAGTTCCTAACCCCTATAGTAGAATTATTTGTTTCTTCTGGTCTGAAGCATGCCACTGGGTAAAAATTGGAGCTTTAAAGAATAATTAGAGAAAAAGAGAGTTTTTTGTGTGTGTGGGGAGTATGTTCACCTGGGTAATATGTAGTCTACACAATCCGTTGGTAAAGCACACAGAGGCTATTGGTTGATCCATGATGGATAAGGAAAGGTACGGAGACATGCTATATGAATAAGATGCACACAGCTAAATTCTCAGGGATATTATTTACATTGTAGGCCTACCATACTGGACGGGCGTACCGAAGGTCGTGCGTGGGTTCGAATCCTGGTGAAGGCAAGGATCTGTTCCCGGGTCTGGATGGTGTCCCTGAGTGTACCAAGCGGATGGGTACCTGACATTAGTTGTGGGTAAAGAAGAGACAGCTGGGCATTGTTCTAGCCACACATCCCCTAGTATGCCGTAGTCACAGAAACTGGTGAACGCTGCTTCAGTTTGGTCCGAAGGGTAATTTACTACTGTACAGTACTGTTTGTACCGTGTTTCATTTATATGTACTGTGCTACTAGACTTCCTTGTCACAACAACAAACACCATAGAGAAAGAAACCTCACGTCAGAGACCGAATCTCTTCCCTAAACCGTGTGATGTCTGTTGTTAGACCAAGGTGCCTCCCCACACAACACAGTTTTACAAACGGTCCTATCTAATGAATGGATTCCGATAGTAAATACCAGTCATCTTTGTAGTCTCTTTTGTAACCTTTACTTTTCTTCTTTTTTTTTTTGTTTTGTTCCCCCCCCCCCCCTCACCAGATGACTGTTGAGTGCGGCACCTTGCAACAGTTTGCCGTTATCTATATATAACGCCCCCCCCCTCCTCCTCATCCCACACAATCCGCTATTTCTTATTTTCTTTGTGTCAATCCCGTGGAGTCTGCTCGTACCTTTTGGGCAGCCGAGACTGAGCCCGTAGTCCACTGTGAATGGACGGGCCGCAGTACACAACACTGGAGGGGGGGGGGGAAAGGTGGGCAACCTTCACCGCCCTATTCCTTTCTTTTCCCGTCCTTAACACCCCCCTCGTTCTTTCCCTCCCCCCCCCCCATTCTTTAATCCATGTATTTCGTGATGTGTGAATAAACACATGCAAAAAAACAACAACACATAAATCAACTCATATTAAAGCTTTAGACTTCAGACAAAAAGACAGAACAATAAGACGGTGTGTAAATGTTGAGTAATTCTCGAGGACGCTCTTTGTGGTTTTATAGGTGTGTGTGTGTAGGGGGGGGGGTATTTTGTAACACGTTTGGTGGGCATCAGCGGGGCACCTTTATTCAGAAACAAAACTAAGTAATGCCTAGGGGCATCTTTATGTATTAGAAACAAAACTATTGTGCCTAGGGGAAGATAATAAAGCATTGAAAAAACGCCAAGGTAAAATCGTGTAACATTCCATTAAGGCTTAACGGCCTTGGCTAATCCATCAACCGTTTTGACATTTTGAATGCAGGAGTTTTGAGGCACAAGGACGTAAGAATCTTCTATCTAGAAGGAACGTCTGAAAACTTAGAAGTGAAAATAGAAATAATATTTAAAAACAAATTCAACTGAAAAACAAACAAACAACAAGACACCAACCACCAAGAACAGATTCCATTGATTAATTGTAGCCACGTTGAATGTAACAATAACTCCTGTAGATGATTGCCCACTCTCTGAACTGATGATGAAGCTTGTCCATCGGTGTCGATGAAGACCGTCTTCTGAAGAAGCATGCTTTTTATGTGCTTCACTATATGGCATAGTTGCCTCTGGGTCCGGAGATGATCGAAAGTGTTGGCCCCGTATTGGGAGCACGGATGCCTGGGCTTGATGGCCAGTGGGGAGCGAAGCTGGCGTCGCTGGATCTCCCGGAGGTGTCGCTTTTTGATTGCGACCTCCTAGTCTGTTCTCTTCGTGGGCTGCTTTTGCTCTTGGACAAGAATGTTGTTATATTCAACGTGGCATGCCCTATCAGATCGAACACACAGGCAGAACTTCCATCCCAGGGAAAAACTCTGACTCCCCAATTTCTCTCGTTACAAAAACCGTTGTCTGTATTGAAACTCGAGTTCCTTAAACCCCTCGCCACGCCCTCCTTATTTACCACAACGACCCCCCCCCCATTTAATTTCCTACTATGGGTCCCACCCCGTTTAGTGATCCGATCTTACATTATGTTTGTTGGCAGTGCTATTCAAATCAAATTATTATTGTTATTATATTTCCCCAGGAGTTTTTTTTTTCACCAGACGATACCCCTTTCTTTAAAGAACAGATCTATATGCCCCCCCCCCACCCCACCCTCAGTCCACTTTTGAACAATGCATTTTTAATGTATCAACGCCCCTCTGGTTTTTCCTTTCGTTTCTTTACAAAATCACATGGCGATGTTTCCTTCTGGCGTCAGAACAAAAGCCTGGTCCCCCCCTCCCTCCCCCCCCCCCCCCCCAGACTAAAGAGTATCCAAACAACACTCCACACAATACAATGCTTTTTATCTGTGAGGTCTAGTCTATTTAACCCGACTGAAAGCCCATATTATTCTGTCGTATGTCTGGTCTTTTGAACACTCCGCCAAACCCTCCTCCCCCACCCTACCTCCTGCGTCCCCACCCTACCTCCTGCGCCCCCACCCTACCTCCTGCGCCCCATGCACTTTTCTCCTGGGTTTTGTTACCGGATGCGTGTTATTCTAGTTTATTAAATAAAACATACGGCTGTCACAACTCTCCCTCCCCCCCCCTATTTATTAAAGAACAAGGGAAAGTATCTTAATTTCAAGTAGGGGGAAACAATAATATTGTGTAAGCCAGGGATTTCCCTAAACCTTTTTTTTTCGTGATATGGTTATTTTTAAACGTGCTTGAAGTCCTGGGTTCGAATCATCGTGAAAGCTAGGATGTGTTCTCGGCCTCGGTTCTGGAAGGTGTCCATGAGAACGTGTTCCACGTTGATACTCATAACTCATAACAACATTACTGAAATAGAACATGTTCCACGTTGATACTCATAATAACATAACTGAAATAGAACATGTTTCACGTTTATACTCATAATAACATTACTGAAATAGAACATGTTCCACGTTGATACTCATAACAACATTACTGAAATAGAACATGTTCCACGTCCACGTTGATACTCATAATAACATTACTGAAATAGAACATGTTTTGCGTTGATACTCATAATAACATTACTGAAATAGAACATGTTTCACGTTTATACTCATAATAACATTACTGAAATAGAACATGTTTTGCGTTGATACTCATAATAACATTACTACTGAAATAGAACATGTTCCACGTTGATACTCATAACAACATTACTGAAATAGAACATGTTCCACGTTGATACTCATAACAACATTACTGAAATAGAACATGTTTCACGTCCACGTTGATACTCATAAGAACATTACTGAAATAGAACATGTTCCACGTCCACGTTGATACTCATAATAACATTACTGAAATAGAACATCTTTTGCGTTGATACTCATAATAACATTACTACTGAAATAGAACATGTTCCACGTTGATACTCATAACAACATTACTGAAATAGAACATGTTCCACGTTGACACTCATAATAACATTACTGAAATAGAACATGTTCTACGTTTATACTCTTACAAAAAGTAACAAAACTACTGAAATAGAACATGTTCAATGAAACGAGGATGCCCCTCTTTGAGGTAGTGTGCTCACCCTCTTGTTTGCAGGACCTGTTTCTGTCCTTCCACTGTTTTGATTCCCAAACGGGGCGTGTTGTTTGCCAATCTCTCCCGCCTATGTACGACCTTGCTTTGTGAAGCGCCCCTGCACCCAAGCCCAAGCATGCCCCCCCAGAGAGGCGTATTCATGGACTTCCTTTACACTGTTAGTGTTAGCAAAAACAAAAAATATCCACCAGAAAGAGGTTTACTTTGCTAATGTCAATACGCACCAATGGGGAGCTTGCTCGTGCGGGAGTCGGAGGAAGGTTGCGTGGTGGTCGAGGGAGTAGTGGGGTCGCGATACAATGCTGGCCTGTATGGCCTCTGAGTGTGTGGTAGTCCCCCCCCTCCCCTGGGTTGTATTTACATACAGAGTACCCTCGCACGCGCCTCGTGGGGACGCTGCTACCCCCCCCCGCACACACACACACACACAATAAATTCCCGAGCTTTTGTGAGTAAATCATCTCGCTGTGAGATTTGGATTCCGCGATTACATTCTTTTGTTGTTGTTCTCTTCCCAGATCGGAAACATTTGACCTACAAGCTGGAGCAACCCAAACAATTTTTTTGTAAGTAGGCCTAGGGCCACGTCTATATATATTTACACAATGGCAGTGGATAGGAAAGGAGGGGGGGGGGAGGGGGCTATATGATTACCGTGAAATGGTTGTTTTTTGTAACGTACTCCTCCCATGTAAGATTTAAAACCCACATACATTGGGCATTGGCCGTTACCGAATAAGCTGATATAGTTAATGCTTACGGGTTTAAAAATGATTCTCCGTTGAATCAAAATGCTCCACGTTACTGTCAGCTGAGCGCCTTGTTTCGCGCATGATATCACATAAACTTGATTGAAAAAGACATTCGGCGTTTTCGCTCCTGCTTTCCTTTATTAATAATTTAAAAAAAACAACAACACAATAATTTGATTGAACTGCTATTACAGCAATTGTAGACTTTACTTAAGTAATAGAATAGACACAGTAATGAAACAAATGTTTTAATTTTAATGCGACTGTCTAATGTTATCCGTGACCGCGGAAACCGTTGACTTTTAAAGCCATATCCAACAATATGTTGTCAGCAATGGACGGTGGCCGTGCGGCAGCGCGTTCGGGGGGGGCGTACCGAAGGTCCCGGGTTCGAATCCTGGTGCAGGCAAGGGTTTGTTGCCGGGTCTGGAGGGTGTCCCTGAGTCTATCCAGCTGTGATTGGTACCTGACCCTAGTTGGGGTAAAGTAAAGGCGGCTGTACATAGTGCTGGCCACACAATCACCTAGTATGCCGTGGCCACAGAAATAGGTGAACGCTGCTTCACCGGATCCTCTGGATCAATTCGGTCCGACGGGTACTTTACATTTTTTCTAATGGCCTACTCTTTTTATTAATTTTTTTCTTCACGCGATCACTATTTTATAATTTTAATAATAAAGGCATCAGATTACGCGGTCGCTAAAATTAGACGGGTCAGGTATATTGAGGTTTTTACCGTAAAGTCCCTTCTCCACCCCCACCCCCCTCTCACCCCCTTTCCTTCCGGGCTGAGTAAATTGAGTGGAAAGTTAGACGTGATCGAGTTGCGCAGATTTTCTGTCACTCGTCAATATTACTTTCGTTTCGTTTCTTTTTTTCAAAATTGCCACAAGGTCAAGGTAGCTCTTCCAGCTTGAGCCTGTTGTTGCGATTATTTGGTTGTGGAGGAAGTGACACGTTAATTACGATAGATGGATGGATAGAGAGTGGAAGAGAGAGAGAGAGACAGAGAGAGAGACAGAGAGAGAGAGAGACAGAGAGAGAGAGAGAGACAGAGAGAGAGAGAGACAGAGAGAGAGACAGAGAGAGAGAGAGACAGAGAGAGAGACAGAGAGAGAGACAGAGAGAGAGACAGAGAGAGAGACAGAGAAAGAGAGAGAGAGAGACAGTGAAAGAGAGAGTAAAAAAAAATATTGTTTTTTAATATCCATCTTTTGGATGTTTCTTTTTTTTTCTTACTGGACATCTGCCTGCAAAAAAAAATAATTATAAAAATATAATAATAGCATAAAACTTCATCATCATCAAGACATTGTGTGGAAAAAAAATCTTACAAGTATGGTGTGGCTTTGCCAATGCGTGATAAAATTAACATTTTATTTTATATAGACTAGATCTGAATATTAACCCTTCCCGTACCGGCCTATTTCTATCTATGCTGCCGTCAGTTCCGCTATATGCGCGCCCGGGACTGTAAGGGTTAAGTTGATAAAAATCCACTAGATAGTGAGAGAGAAAGACAGAGATGGAGAGAAAGATGAAAAGAAAGGGAGAGAGAATTTGAGAGAATGATGAAAAAAGAGAGACGGAGAGAAAGGTGGAGAGATAGATGAAAAGAGAGATAAAGAGAGAAATTGAGCGAGAGAAATGATGAGAAAGGTAGAAGGGAGATGGGGAGAGAGACAGTGAGATGGGGGGAGAGAGAGAGAGAGAGAGAGAGATTGAGAGAGCAAGTGCCCGTATGTCAGACTGCAATTTGCAGCATTCCACCTTGAAAATTGGCAGGTGATTTCAAGTCGCAGTATTCACATTCACCCAAAATATTTCATTTGCTCTTAGATTTTTTTTTTTTACTCTTGAAAGCCGCGTGTCATTTTTGTTGTTGTTGCAACCTTCTTCAAATTCCTTTACCAGATCAAAATATAAAGTTAAAATAAATCTTCCTGATCGTTTTGTTCAGTAAGAGTTAAACACTGTACTTCTCTTGTGAGGGGGCGGGGGGAGGGTTCTTTGGCAGGCTGCATTGGTTAAAAAAAATATATCGGTCCGTGGGGCATTGCCCAGGCCACAATTATCTCTTGAATAAAACGAACCGGCTTAATCGTTTCTCTGTTGCTTTCCTCTTTTTTCTCCCTCCCTCCTTTGGTGGTGCCCTGCATAATAGTTTTGTCAAGCCCGTTGGCTCTAGTTATGTGGCCAAGCCATTCTAGTTCTCTTTACTTGACTGTGGCCAGCACATAAATTCACATTAACATTTTTTTTTATATCATCACATGTATTAAACAGATACCCTCCCCCCCCATTTTATTTGCGTCATATGTAGTCACACATGTTTGACACCTCCCTCTTTCTTTCCCTTGTGTGTAAAGTCATTTATGGAGGACCCTTTACTAGGCGCGTGAAGTCAGTCATTTATGGACGACCCTTTACTAGGCAAGTGAAGTCAGTTATTTATGGACGACCCTTTACTAGGCAAGTGAAGTCAGTCAGTTATGGACGACCCTTTACTAGGCAAGTGAAGTCAGTTATTTATGGACGACCCTTTACTAGGCAAGTGAAGTCAGTCAGTTATGGACGACCCTTTACTAGGTACGTGAAGTCAGTCATTTATGGACGACCCTTTCCTA
Organism: Anisus vortex; assembly: GCA_949126835.1. NCBI lineage: Eukaryota > Metazoa > Mollusca > Gastropoda > Planorbidae > Anisus > Anisus vortex. The sequence goes on from OX421500.1 coordinate 9,042,063, forward strand.
GGCGCGTGAAGTCAGTCATTTATGGACGACCCTTTACTAGGCGCGTGAAGTCAGTCATTTATGGACGATCTCTTTACTAGGCGCGTGAAGTCAGTCATTTATGGACGATCTCTTTACTAGGCGCGTGAAGTCAGCCATTTATGGACGACCTCTAAGCTGCTATTTTTTTTTGGGTTACCGATGCCATTTTAAGCGTTGCCATTAGTTATCAGAGCAGCTTCCCGCGTGACAGGTCACAGCCTTTGTGCGATTGTTTGACAGTCCAGTAGCCACGTGATACTGTTGAGAGAAACACTTTGGCCGGAGAAGTCGGTTGTTGTTGTTCTTGTAACGCGGGTCACTTTCTACCATTGATCTTCTATTGGCGGATTTTGTTGCGTCTGTCTCAGCTAAGACATTAACTTGAAAGCTTGGTAACTTAAACTTATACACAAAAAACTCTTTACACACAAAAAAAAACAACAACACCAAAAACAAATCAACTCTTACCAAACGATGTTTACAGAGTTTAAAAATGGAATACTTTAGAAAAGTCTTAAAAAAAAACATAGATCTATGTGGATAAACAGTGATTGTGTCGATTTGTTCGTTGGGTTATACATACAAATGCTACTGTTAATAAGCATAAAGAAAGTTTATTTAAGTGTTTATTTTTAAATAGTTTGTTACGTTTACTATGGAAATTATATTTGAGTAATAACAGAAATGACGTTAACGGGATTTAAAAAAACATAATTCAATAACACGGTGGCCGCGAGGCAGCGCGTCGGTTGGCATACCGAAGGTCCTGGGTTCGAATCCTGGTGAAGGTTAGGCATTTTTCTCGAGTCTGTAGGATGTCCCTACTAGGTCTACCTACCCAGATCTGATGGCCACGCAATCACCTAGTATGCCCTGGCAACAGAAACTGTTGAACGCTGCTTCATCGGATGCATGGATCAATATGGTCCGACGGGATAATTTACTTTTACCGGTACTTAATTAGCTCTTCAAATGGCTCCTCTTGAAATACATACACGGAAACAAGTCTGAGACAACGGGAGACTACGGCTGGTCATGCGTAAGTCAAGGCGCGATACTGCGTCAGTTCTCCTGCATCTGTTCCACGCGAGAGCCAGAGTTGAATACAAAGTGGCGATACTTTGCCATCAGTGACTTCATAACAAAGAGATGCCGTCCTATCTCAAGTAACTAATAAAACCATATGTTCCGCAAAAACCACTCCGTTCTGCCGAATCCTCGCTTCTGAAGGTGCCCCGTTTCTCTCCGATGATCGTTGGCCTGAGATTCTTCTAAATATCTGGACCGAAAGTATGAAATCTACTTCCCATTCAACTCAGGCGCACAAGTTCTATGGCCACTTTTAAAAAGAACTTGAAAACACATTTTTTTAATATTTACCTTTTTACATTTCTTTTTAGACTCCTACAGTTTTACTTGTATATTAAGTCGGTTAATGCTACATTTATTTGCTTTGTCCAATGTGTGTAAAGTCTTAAATTATTAATTAGCGCTTTATTTATTTGATTAGCCTAGAGAAATATATCCATGCTCTTAGCTGTTTGTTGCTCAATGTTAAGTGCGCTCTTAGCTTACATTAGGTTTGTTGGCAGAGGCTATGCAAATAGAATTATTATTATTATAAATACCGCCCTTAATAACTATAGGTCCTATTTAAATCTATAACATTGGTAGTAGAAGGCCTATATTTAAAAGAAAAAAAAAGGGGGGGGGGTAACAAACGTAACATTTGCATTGTTGTTCTTTTGATATAATGTTCATTTTAAGCATAGGACTGAAATCATGTTCAAATTCTGTTTGACCAAGCACAAAATTCTATAGATCTAGAGAACATTGAAACCAAGGAATTAATCATCAATCACCAATCATCAATATATATAATTACCATGAGTTTGTTTATATATTTGTTGGCTATAGGCCGTTTGACCAATCGGCACAAAAATTAAATGTATAAATTGAAAACGTCCTCCAAAAGAAATTTTTATTACATAAACAATTCGTTTATTAATTATTAATTCGTTAATTTTTTTTTTCAACTTAGACCTATTGATAATCACCGTGTGTTAAAGTTCTAAACTGAGCGCCATTTCAGAATGATCTCCCTTTGAATTGCTTTCAATACAAAAAGAACACAAACTAAATACGGAAAGATACGTTCTCACTACAGTTTTTATTGTAATAATGTTAGTTATTTTTTCTTTCTCTTTTAACAAAACACATTGTATCGTTTCTCCGTCAATTTGACGGGCATGACCTCTAGTATAATATAAATAAACGACCAATGTATCTACATGGCGTATTATTTTGGAAGTTTCGAAGCTCTAAATCTACATCACTTGATCTGGTTTTTATAATTAGGGCGGTTGAAATCTCTCTCTCTCTCTCTCTCCCTTCTTTCTCTCTCACTCCCTTTTTTTGGGAACAAGCCTCCTGTAAAGGAACTCAACTGAAATGTATTGATCCAAAAGCGTAACGGTTTCACATCTGCTGTCCAAGTGGAATGGAAAAAAAGGGGGAATGGGGTTGTTAGTTAGTTGTTACCTATTTACATATTTTATATACACATTGCCCCGTCTTTCTAGCCCACTCATCCACAAACACACACACACATACATAACACATACACACAAGACACCACCCTCGTTTTTTTCTTCTTCTGGGTTTGCATTTGGCGCGCTCGCGGCTCCGAGCCCCCCCCCTCCCCTCTCATCCAGAAAACAACTCGGTCACACCCCGTCTCATCCACGTCTTCGCCTCGGCTGGATTATTCCCCCCCCCTCCCCGCCGTCCCTCGCCCCCCCAATTATGATTTTTTTCCTTCCCTCGCGCTCTCTCTCGCTGTTTGTTGGTAGTGCGGAATATTTCCCCCTCTTTTTTTCCTAGTGTGTAATCCATTCATTCACTTTCATCGTCTGATTTTCGGATCGTATATTTCAGGTAAATATCTTCTTTATAATTTCACGTTTCATATCATCAAGTTATTTCTTTATAAATGCAATAAGTAGTAAATAATATAAAGGTCAGTTGTTGTTTGTTAACATTTTTTTCCAGGAGTTTTTGTTAGTGGGTTCAGCGGTCATCCCCGAATCCCGCCGCCCCCCCCCCTCCCCCGGTAACCGATTGATCTTCAAGCCCCTGGTTCTACTCTCGGTGTTTACGTTTTTTTTGTGTTGAAGTCCATCCCGTGTTGACGTCTGGTGTGCAGAAGTAGCTGTGCTGACTGTGTACTTCTTTTTGTGAATTGTGTGTTATAATGTAGCGTTCCTTATTGTAGGTCGTGTTTATAACTCGTTTTTTTCTTGTGTGTGTGTGTAGATTCCAGAGCCAGTAGTCAGTCAGTCTACAGGTCAGTCAGTTTACTGGCTAATTGGGTTTTAAAAAAATATGATGGAGCCAACGACAGTGTAAACGGGTGAGTTTTTTCAGCGGAAGATAATGTATTGATTACACTAAGAACAAGTGGCTAAGGCTAAGACAGCCAAGGAGAATTTCAAATAGTTATATTATGTGATCATATGTGCTTTACCGTCATATTTCACATAGTATAGGCATATAGGTCTAGTCAAGCTAGTGTATGGATACGCCTGTGTTTGCTGGAAAATTTGTTTATATATGTAAGTTATAATATAGATAGCCTAATAGATATATAATATATAAATTAGGCCTACATAGGCTATATATAATAAATATAGGCCTCTATTCTATAGAGCCATTAAATGTGTAAATAATATAAGGAGACCTGGGACGTTTCTAATTCTAATGTTTTATTTATTTGTATTTCTGTCTAATTGTATGTTAAAAACCTGGGCACTGTTTGTTTATGACTGATGTAGTGACATATAAATACTTATAACTTATAACGCATATGATCTATACCGTCTATACCTATACCATAATTGACATGTTTTTAAAGGCGTCCTCAGCCCAGTTCTACCCCCTCTCACCTTCCATCTACATTATTCTACATGATACGTTCGTGACATTGTTCATCATTATTTGCTCAGGGCCACAGCCTCGGGGGGAATACATACTTGATTTTGATATATGACACATTGTCATACTATTATAAAAGCGTAGGCGTAGTCCTATATGATCCTATATCTCTTGCCTGTGTGACTGTGTGTCTTGAGTTGTGAAATATGTGGAGATGTTAAATGTTCAGGGCAGGCTTAGCGCTAAAAAGGCTTAGATAAACAATTTTTCTCGATAGTTTATTTAAGCAGTATGGTATAGTGTATATCTGACATGTAACATGGAGATTATAGGGTGGACATCACCCCATCCCAATTCGTTTTCTGTTGAAAGGGTATTTTTATGGCTGTCCATTCCTTACTATGATGGCCCTTATGGTAATGTTATACTGTTGGGTCGCCAACCTACGGCACGCGTGCCATTTGGCACGCAGAGCGATTTTCAATGGCACGCATATGACCCCCCAAAAAGGCAATTCATGTCTGTTCTACAAGGAATTGAGTGCTAAGTCAGTATAACATTTAGGATGTTGGCACGCTGAATGAATTAGAAATCCCACTTTGGCACACCATTATAAACAGGTTGCCGACCCCTGTTATATTGCATAGAAGTCTGAGACTGTTGTCCATGTTATGTTAGTTGGGCCTTCGGACTACACACTACACACACACACTGTGTTACAATATAGCAATCCCTAGGGCCTAGCCCTAACTCCAGTCGGTGGTCATACAACGTCATCTGTTGTCTCGGGTGACACGGTGTCCGGGATTGCAGCAGACTGTCCGGTATAACATTGGCTAAAAAAAATACCGGACGTGTATAACAATTGTTTGCTTGTTGTGTGGGATACCCCAGGAGGGGGAAGGTGCGGGGGAGGTTATTTTCTGAAGAGGCATCTGCCAACCGTACCTGGCTATTGTTGTCAAGCCATTGACTATTATACAATGAGTGCCCGTTGGGCCAACTTAGGTGTTTTGAAAAGACAGCTTAATTATATAACTGCTAACTGAGCTGTACAGATTTACTGAATAAGACCGGAAATTCATTGCGTTCATATTATCTATAGGACTATATTATTTATTTTAGGCCTATATATAACACTTTCTACTATACTTTCGTTCAAATTATGAACTGTTGCTAGTCTAATTATTTTAAAAAATCTGTTATATACTTCATTGCATTATTTCAATGACTCCAATAAGTCGTAAAAATCATAAATAAAATTAGTACCACAAGTAGACATTTAGTTCTGTATGAAAAACAAACAACAGCAATACGGCAAGATATCACACATCTGTAATATGTAGTGGGCTCATTACTCATTAGGCATATCTTCTTATACATTACAGACGCTCCTTCTATTTATATAAAGAAGATAATTGCGTTCTACGCACATCCGTGGTTTGAGTCTAGTCCTGCATTTCTATGCATATTCTAGTAGGCTGTAGGTCTAACTAGTTTGAGATAGCATTTTAGTTTTTTTTCTTATTACCGGTACATTTGTAATACAAGTTCCTTTTTTATGAATCCTTATGTTTTGTAAGATTAGCACCCAAACCAAAATAAAAGTCTACAGAGCAGTCGTGCTCCCTGCTTTACTATAGGCTATGCATGTGAGACTTGGACTGTTTACCAACGACATGCTAAGCTCCTGAATCACTTCCACACAAAAAGCCTGAGAAAAATCCTAAATATCATATGGCAGGACAAAATTCCAGACTTATCTTATACATTACAGACGCTCCTTCTATAAAAAGAAAATTATGTGTCCTACGCTCATCCGTGGTCCGAGTCTAGTCTTGTATTTTTATTTATGTTTTAAATGATAAGTTACTGGTTTTCCTGGTTTGTTCAGGCAACCCATTCCATGCCCGAATGCCACTCGGGAAGAAATAGTACTTATATGTATTTGTTCTCGCATAAGGGACAAGGAAAGTGTTTTTGTCTTTATGTTTATCTGAGCTATGCAACAGGTTGTTATTGGGTTGTATTTGTAAATTAGAGTTTAATGCCTTATGTATTATTACTACTTTACTCTTTGCCCTTCTGTCCTCTAGTGTTTCTAGGTTTAGTGATTTGACTAATGATTGTTACTCTTGTTAATTGGGAATATTCACTAGTTATGAACCTTGCGGCTCTTTTTTGGATTTGTTCTAATTTTTTAATGTCTTCTTTAGTTGATGGGTCCTATACAGGAGCTGCATATTCTAGTATAGGTCTAACTAATGTGAGATAGCATTTTAGTTTTATATTCTTATTACATTTTTTGTAAAAGTTCCTTTTTATGATTCCTAATGTGTTTTTTTTTAAATTACTTCATCAATATGAGGGTTCCAATATAACTTGTCATTTATATCACATAGGCATAGGCCTACTGTTGACTATAATTCTTTTTGTTTTTAAAGATAATAGAAAGTTTAGATTTTTATATTAACAGCAATACATTTGAAAAATGTAAGAAAGTTAAACGTACTTTGTCTAAAAACAAGTAGTCCTACACTGCTCATATCATTATTATTATAACGTATATGAATTGTACATCATTGAGGTATTATACTAAAACAGGGGTCTCCAAAACTATTCCTCCTCTAGGGCCGCATTAACTATCAAACAGCAGTTCAGGGGCCGACCATACACTCGAGGTCCAAATAAAAAAGAATCAAAACATGCATGTTGTCTTTAGTTATTTATTTAATATTATTTTATTCAGTTATTAGGCCTAATTAATAACACATGGATACACTACACATGAACACATATTAGTTGGAATTGTGACGTTGTTTCCTGGATGCCAAAATTAGTAGACATTTCTGGTAAATATAAAGGTCTCCACGGGCCGGATGAGAGGACCGCGGGCCGTATATTGGAGACCCCTGAACTAAAAGATCATCTCCTAGCTGCTTGATAGCAATATTGATGGGGGCGCTAGTTCGCGTTCTTGTAGGGGAGGGGGCGCTAGTTCTAAAAACAGACAAACAAAAAAAAAGACTTATCAACAGCTTGATATCGTATCTGTACCAGTTGTAGTATCACGTAACGAGCACATACTTCTGCTTTGCAGTAGTCGGTGTGTGTGTGTAGGGGGGAGGGGGGATACTTGTGCTAACAACTAACAACTGCCTTTATGGGCGGTGAAAGGGTGGGGCGGGGCGCTACCTGGGGTGTAGGCAAAAACCCCAAATAACCCTTAAAACTCGTTCTTCTCTCTCTCTCTCTCTCTCTCTCTCTCTCTCTCTCTCTCTCCCTCTCATCCAAGGGCTTGCTTCAGAGAACACATGTACAAGTGCACATGTTTAAAAATACGTTCGTTTCTCTATTACACTGTATAAGATTTGTGTAAGACTTTTGTGTTTATGTCATACCAATGCTTTGCGGTTGGAAAAAGGGGGTGGGGAGGTACTTCGGTCACCTGGTTATCACACACTGCACACAGTGCACACCCCCCCCCCCCGTTCTGCCGCTAAGGTGTATTGAGTCATCGACTGGTAAACGTGGGAAAAGGGGGGTGGTAGCGGGAAGGGGGATCCTGTTTTGTTAGCAGTTCTTTTGTAAACCCTAGGCGGTGCCATTGAGTGTACCTCATTGTGCACCCATTGTATGCGCATGTGGCGTCCGATAGACTAGATATAATGAAGTCGCGTGAGTAGGTACTAAAATACAAACTGCTTTTGTTTTCTTTTGCCAATCGGTAGCTACCGTTTAGGGAAAACAGGCTTGAGATTTTTCAAGTTTGTTGAAATTTTGGGAAGTTTGTTAATTTCTATTAGAAGGAACAAAACATGAAAAATATTTTTTTTTAACTCTTTAACTTAACGTGACGTTAACTATTAATTATCGCATACTCTCTTTTAATGTTAAAACGTATTCCTAAGTAATCTTGTAGCCCTTTGTGTAGCCTATTTCTAAAATACCAGAACTGGACGACGAGGTTGAAATAAGTTGTCAAACACCAGCACAAGACGAAAAAAAATCACGTTGCCGGAAATAAACCGGAACCCCATGAACATGATAAACCCTGACCTATTGGAAAATCAAGACCTCGTTAAGACTTGTCAATAGCCATGCAATTAAAATGAGAAATCTGAATATAACGTCCAACATTTTTCCTCCCTTAAATAAGTAGCCTACTTTAATAATTTATTTGAACTACCTATTATACACAGAAACTGGTGAACTCTGCTTCACTGGTCTTATGATCAATTTGGTCCGGAGGGATACTTTACTTTACCTATTATACTATACACTGGCAGTAAACATTAAAGATAGTTCACAAGTATGTCGTCGTAGATTGGTTTGTGCCTTTATGTGTACAGTTTGGGAATTTATACACATTCATGATTTTTGTTTTCGCGCATGGTCATTGAAAGTTTTTTTTGGTTAAATTTGGTTACCTTGATGGCACCTCTTGGCTTTCAAAATATCATTTTTTTTTGTTTTGGTTCTCATGCTGTTCTCATGCTGTTCTCATGCTGTTCTCATGCTGTTCTCATGCTGTTCTCATGCTGTTCTCATGCTGTTCTCATGCTGTTCTCATGCTGTTCTCATGCTGTTCTCATGCTGTCCTCATGCTGTTCTCATGCTATTCTCATGCTATTCTCATTCTGTTCTCATTCTGTTCTCATGCTGTTCTCATGCTATTCTCATGCTGTTCTCATGCTGTTCTCATGCTGTTCTCATGCTGTTCTCATGCTGTTCTCATGCTGTTCTCATGCTGTTCTCATGCTGTCCTCATGCTGTCCTCATGCTGTTCTCATGCTGTCCTCATGCTGTCCTCATGCTGTTCTCATGCTGTTCTCATGCTGTTCTCATGCTGTTCTCATGCTGTTCTCATGCTGTTCTCATGCTGTTCTCATGCTGTTCTCATGCTGTTCTCATGCTGTTCTCATGCTGTTCTCATGCTGTTCTCATGCTGTTCTCATGCTGTTCTCATGCTGTTCTCATGCTGTTCTCATGCTGTTCTCATGCTGTTCTCATGCTGTTCTCATGCTGTTCTCATGCTGTCCTCATGCTGTCCTCATGCTGTTCTCATGCTGTCCTCATGCTGTCCTCATGCTGTTCTCATGCTGTTCTCATGCTGTTCTCATGCTGTTCTCATGCTGTCCTCATGCTGTCCTCATGCCGTGTGTTTGAGTTGCATGAAAAGGTGTCTCGCGCTGTCTGAATGGCTCGTAACACTTTCTTTTCATGACGTCGCGGCTCTCTTTAGTGTCTAAAAAAATATCGTGTACCGTTTTTTGTGTGTAAGTGTCTCTGTTTTTTAGGCTACACAGCGTAACTGTACCGTGATATGTATATCGTATATAACCAGAATTACCCCCTCAGTATGTCACACTGACTTGTCAGCATTGCTTTACGTCGACTTTGAATTCGGCCTTGGATACATCACGTTGACTCATGTCACACAATGTCAAGTTGATTTTTCTCTTTGGATATGTCAAGTTGACTTCTCTTGGGATATTTCAAGTTGGCCTAAATCGTCGGATATGTCAAGTTGACTTATCTCGTCGGGTATGTCAAGTTGACTTTTCTCTTAGGATATGTCAATTTGACTTTTTCTCTTGAGATATGTCAAGTTGACTTATCTCGTCGGGTATGTCAAGTTGACTTTTTCTCGTCTTATGCCAAAGACTATAATATCTTGCTTTGATATTTCTCTTTTTTGATAACTCTAAAAGACTGTTTCCGCTAGCACTCGGTCCTCCAAGACTTCCGGTTTAGTAATTCGCTGTGATTTTCTCAATGGAAACATATGATGAAACCTGAAACCTTTAGGTACGATTAGGAATAATTTATGGCACGTTATTGTTGGCTGTTAACAAACAAACAACACCTTAGTTTTAATATAGTCTATGATTAAACCGCGGGCCCAAAAGTATTTTTCGATTTAAAGTCCTTGCCGCTTGCCATATCTTTCAGTAAAGAAAATTCAAAGTAAATCTATTATTTTATATTATATACATATAATATATATTATTGTTGTGGTGTACTTTGTACTAGTATGCCGTTGCCACAGAATCCCATAATATGCCATGGCCACAGAAACTGGTGAACGCTGCTTCACCGGACCTATGTATCAATTTGGTCGGACGGGATACTTTACTTTACTGTGGACACACAGACACAGAAAACGGGAATTACCGTTGTAAGGCATACTTATGGAAAACGTCCTATTCGAAAAACAAACAAAAAAAAAAAAACAACAACAACAACACAGAACACAACATAACAAAAAGAGAACCAGAAAGGAAATTAAATTTTCACAGTTTCGTTTTGTTATAGTTTTTAACCAAACCTTATGTTAGCACAAACCTATATAGGGCTAACAATTTTAGCTCTCTCTCTCTCTCTTTTTTTTAAAAGGTCTAGATCTAGCTTTTTTAAAATTATTATTATTGATTTGATTTGCTTTAAGAAAACTTCCAGCACGGCCACGTTTGTTTATAAGCTTCCGAAAAATCAAAAACGTAATTGCTTTAATTAAATAGGAGTTACAGAAAGAAAATGTCACATGATATTTTGGCTAAGTTTACGTTAAAAAAAATATCAAAATTTTATATTAAAAAGTTGGAAAGGCGCCATGTTTCAACACTATGGGCAGATGTAACCCCCCTCCGCTCCCCGCCTACCCCCGAATTTTCGTAAGCATCCAGCTCCTAACGACCAGACTTGCTCTCACGACCCTTTCGTACTCAGAGGCCTGTGAAAAAAAAAACGCCCTGATCCCCCCTGTTAAATTTCTGCGCGCCTTCCCTGTCCTTCTCTGCCATCCATATGTTGCTCACGGCTGTGGCCTCGACTGACCTCGAGTTGTACAAGTAGGCAGCTGTGTGTAGGGTGGCCCTCTCTTTTGTCTGTGGATGTCTGGAAGTATGGCGGGGTTGTATTGTACTGCCCAACTTAGTTGATACTTGAAACTTAGTTCTATCTACAAATTACATCTTTAAAATGTATAAGTAGCCCTATTTACGAAACAGTTTATCCTCAAATGCATTTTATATCTATCTATCTATCTATCTATCTATCTATCTATCTATCTATCTATCTATCTATCTATCTATCTATCTATCTATCTATCGATCTATCTATCTATCGATCTATCTATCTATCTATCTATCTATCTATCTATCTATCTATCTATCTATCTGTCTATCTATCTATCTGTCTGTCTGTCTGTCTGTCTGTATATCTATATATCTATCTGTCTGTCTGTATATCTATCTATATATCTATCTAAATATCTATCTATCTATATATATATATATATCTATATATCTATCTATTTATCTATCTATTTATCTATCTATTTATCCATTTATCTATCTGTCTTTCTGTCTGTCCTTCTGTCTGCCTGCCTCTCTGTCTGTCCTTCTGTCTGCCTGCCTGCCTCTCTGTCTGTCTGTCCTTCTGTCTGCCTGCCTGCCTCTCTGTCTGTTCCCGTCCATCCATCCTTGTGTTTTTCTGCCTGCCATCCTGTCTACCTACTACCTACACTTACCTATCATCCATTCATCCAACTATCATCCATCAATCCATCTACACTTCCATGTCTGTGTGTGTAATTATTTGTTGGCCCATCCATCCCTCCCATCCCCTCCACATACGGACCCACCCACCTTACAATCAATCTACTACCATCATCTGTCCGTCTTAAAAAAATAAAATGTATGATTTCTCTCTTTGTGTTCAACTCTCGTGTTTTTAGGGTAATCATCCAATCGATTTACTTGCTCGCCATACTACACAAGCACCCCCCCCCCCTCTGTACCAGCTTTCAAATCTTCACTGAAGGGTTGGACTAAATACCTCAGATCCAACTCCGTCACCTGTTTGTAATTTTTGTTTGTGACGTTTTAAAAATTGTGTATGTAGTTAAATTTAAATTGTGGACTATTTCCTCGAGTCGGGTCTCCACGGTAATATAAACAAAATGTCAAGACTGATCAAACGATCAAACCGACACTTCTGTGGAATACAGCCTTTTTTTTATTCACTTGCAATCTTTTCGCCCTGGGTACCCCAGCCTCTGCGCGGCCCATCACAGGTATTGGACTTAATTGTCTAGCCAAGGGAGTCGGCAACCGTTTGATAATAGTGTGCCAAAGTAGGATTTCTAAATTCATTTTTAGCGAGCCGACATCATAAAAGCCACCCACTTTTTTTCTCTAAAAAAGAAGTTCAATCTTCTTTTTTTGGGGGTGGGGGTGGTATTGTGCGTGCCATTGTAAGACGCGCTGCGTGCCAAGTATGGAACGCGTACGTTATGTTGCCAACCCTTGGGCTAACTATACGCTAATTTGAATTAGGGATGTTAAAACGAAAACCGGAATACCGGATTCCGGTTATGAATCTGAAAACCGGTTTTGATTTTTAAAACCGGATTTCGGTTTGTTGGTTGGAAGGTAATCATTACTTTAAGTAGCACACCCTTTATTTTATTTTTTATTGGTTCTGATGGAAATATTTAAAAAAAATAATGTTGGATTCACGCAAAACAATTCTTGAAACGCCTTGCTAATACTATTTAGTCTTAGAAATTGTGTTTCTTTTTTTTTTCTCAAATTACCAACTATGGCTTGCGATAAAAACAACATCAAACCAAATTTCGGCTCATCGTTTAGATGTGCGCTACAGTTTGATGTGCCTCAAGTGCCGCAGGGAATGCCCCTCCCGGGTTAGCCTACACAGCCATTCTCGGCGGTGCAGTTGGTTACCTCACCCATGAAGCTACACCATCGACTCTCGAGACGGACGGATGCCGACGACGACTCTTTGATGTGCGCAATGGAGAGAGAAAACTAGTTTTGTCCTGTGACCCTGAACATTTCGGCTAGACACCGCGTCTGTGCTTTATTATTAACGGCAGCATTAAATATACATTCTTTTGACTTTTGATTGGCGCTACGTGATCCTATTCAATACATTATGTTACAAGTCTAAGTCCACGGTGCACAAATTATCACTATTGAAAGCTATTGTAGGTTTTAATCAATGAGCCCAGATTTTTTTTAGTTCTTAAGAATGTTATGGTAAAGTGTACAAAATCATAATGTATTCACACAAATCAACCTATTGAATGCTCTGCAAACACGTATTAGGCCTAAGTTTGAAATATTTTTCAAATACACCTACAAAACTACGCCCATCTGTCTTTTCCGGCCTGTGACTTGTGACATTGCGGGAGGGGGGGGGAAATCGAAATCCGGTTTTAAACCGGTTTTATAGAACCGAAAACCGGTTTTGAAAACAAACCGGTTTTAACATCCCTAGTTTGAATTATAACCCTTTAATCCTCGTTGTTCCTTCGCAATATATCTGTCTTTTTACTTTCGCCCACGAAGAGGTCTCTTGCGCTCCCCCCCCCCCCCCAAACAAAAAAGGGGTATACACATTACATGTCTGGAACCGCTAGTCTACTTTGTGTGGCACTTACACCCTTTTGCATCAAAAACAACAGCAGAACAACAAAGCGCGGGTAAAAAAAAAGTCATAGTTGATAGTTCCACCTCCACCCTTTTTACGTGTGTATGTGTGTTTCGTTTGAGACTACACAGAAGCCCTTGCGCGTCACGTGATACAACCGCGCCAATCAGTTGTTCATGTTACTGTCCAGTATATAACATACGGTACCAAAAGGCCCGGGGGCGCGCTTTCACGTGGGATATAGGGGGAGCGGGCAACTGAATCAGGCGTCGGTGATATAAATGAATTGCTTTGTTACAGTAATCACGCACCAATCTCGATGGCGCTAATCTCCAGATTAGGCTGTGTTTTTGTGTGTGTGTGTTCCCTTTGTCTTGAAAGATTCTTGCTGTATGCCAGTGTATGCCTATTACTGGCGTTAGCAACCATTTGTATGTGCGCTTTTACAATCCAAATAAAGAATAATAAAATAAACTAAAGGCGACCGGGCAATTGTGTTGGGGACACAATCCCTTTGTATGCCGTGGCCAACAAAACTGTTTCCTAAGAATCGTATAGAAGACCTTTACAATAGTCTGCAAAATAAAAGGGGGGGGGGAGGGACTGGGATGTTTTCTTGCTTTGTGCTGCGTCTTGGTTTTTGTGGATCTTTCTGTTGATCCACAACCTGTCACAGTGAGCGGATTGTGTGTCCGAGACAACAAACAGACCCCTCAAACGGACCGCAGATCAAACGTGTGCCGCCTGAGCACAAATATTTGGACCTTAACCCCCCTCCCCCCCACACACACGCTTCGCCGGGAGCGCAAACCACAATCGCTCAGAGGAGGTGGGACAGTTGAAATTCGAAAGGCTTTACTTGTTTGAGGCCTAAGACTCCTTCGCGTAGGCCTATAGGGTGGGGGGGGCGGCTGCTCTACCTCCCCCGGGCCCTTCTCATCCCTTGCCGGGCAAATTTACCCCTAACAAACTCTTCGGTATTTACACACGGTCTTAATGCGGCCCCGTTGACCAGTTTATTTAGGGTGAAAATCTGTGCCCCAATCAGCTTCTTCTCACTTCTCCAATCCGAAAATGTCTTTCTCTCTGCTCACACTTCTGGGATTCGCACAGCTTTGATCGCCTTTGCAAGTCTTGACTTTTTTTAATTTAAAATGTTCACGGGAAAAGAACATTGTGATTGTGGTAAAAAAGATGTTATAATCGTAAATGGGTCACCGTTGCCGAGCCGGCAGCGCGTTCGACTGGCGATCCGATGGGCCTGGGTTCGAATCCTGGTGGAGGCTAGGATTTTTGTCCGGGACCCAAGGGTGTCCCTGAGTCTACCCAGCTCTGATGGGTGGCTTATTAGTTGGGGTAAAGTAAAGACGACTGGCATTGTGCTGGCCACACATCCCTTAGTAAATCGTGGCCACAGAAAGTGGTGAACGCCGCTTCACCAGCCCAATGATCAGTTTGGTCCGAAGGGTACTTTACTTTTTATAATCGTATCACTAAACACAGCGGTGGTGTTGCGACAGAGCTCTTAGAGTTATTTTGTATGCCTGTGTTTTTTTTTTTTAATTCACGATGTTCCTCATTCCTCCCCGGCGTCCTCGTGGCGTCCATGACTTTATCCATTGCTGAATGTATTTTCTCCTGACAAAGTAGGGATTTATACCCCCCCCCCCCCCCCCCAAGCCAGGGGCGTTTTGCCACAAAAAAAAAATGCGTTGCTTGGACTGGTCAGCAAAAGCCAACAACGTTACTTCATTGGAATCCTTTATCAAATCAAAACGTAAAACCTAGACGACTCAATCAGTCAATCCACGGTCGCAAGAATTAATCAAATGGCGCATATGCAATATAGACTCTAAGTATCCCGTCAGACTAAATTGATCCATAGGGCCGGCGACGGCATACCAGGTGATTGTGTGGCCAGCACTATGCGCAGTCGCCTTTACTTTACCCCAACTAAGGTCAGGTACACCATCAGAGCCCATCAGTGATCTGTTTAACACCTTGGCTCCGGAAGGTCGTCCCACGAGAGAAAGAATGCAATGGAAAAATCTATACAATTAAAAAAAAATGCGCAAAGGTAGATAAACATCGCGTGTTTCCTAGACCCTGGGGACTTCTCTACGTGTGTTAGGGCGAGGCGCGAGTGATGCAAGAACTACGTAAATACTTTAGATGGTTTTGGGTGATGCTAATTGGATAGTGGAGGGTCGATATTTTATTTTTCTCTAGGTGCGTTAGTACGAAGGTAAAACGGCATTAATAGACTAAAGCATTTGGAAGGCAAATAGCTCACGGAAACTGTAATACAAAAAAAGGGCAAGGTCAAATAGTTTTTAAAAGACTACAACATTTCAAGGTCAAATAGCTTTCGAAGAAATAGCTCTTAACATAACATAGTTTGCTATAAATAGCTGTTGTCGTCATTTCGGATCAACCCTATATTAAAATAGAACATTAGCCATTAACTAAATTCACTTACCATTAGAAACCTACACTGTTGTTTTTTTTACATTGTTCAGATCAATCGTATAATTATTGTAATAATAAATATAATGCATTATCTGCCTTCATATTTTTATTACCATTTAAAGATACCTAGAAAAAAAAAATTCTAGGTCCACTATAATAAGTTAAGTTTGCAGTGGTCACTCTGTGGTCAGCAGTAAAATGTATCTGTTAGCCTAGTCTGGATAACATCTGCTGTCCAGAGACAGATTAGTAAGTAAGGCATGAATACTGAAGTAGTCGTGTAACATTTAGTTTGAAGTAAGGACAAAGGCGAAAACGTGTAAAAGATTACAACAATTTTTTTTTGGCCTATTACTATTAGTGATGCGGAATCCTGGCGATGGGCTAGTATTTGTTCCCGGATCTGGAAACTGGTGAACGCTGCTTCACCGGCCCTATGGACCAATTTCAGGAATAGTAAAATTTGTGTGAGCTTACTGCGAGCCACACAAAAATCCACTTGGTGGGCCGCATGCGGTCCGCGTGTTCGACACCCTTGCTGGAACCAGTAGTAGTGTGTGTGTGTGTGCGTGCTGTGGGCGATGCTTTAATTGACCATTGAACGCGCTGGCACGCGGCCTGCCTATTGATTTTATTGAGTCCCATCGTTCATATGTCGGGGGTGGGTGGTTGGTCGATATTTCATGGAGGCAGGAGTCATTGACAACGTGAACTGTTACAGGAAGCTGTTTTCTGTCTGCTTAATCTCACAGTGTAGCTTTTGTTTATTGGCTCAGTGTCTCGCTGTTGCTAGGACTCAATTAGGGGAGAACTGTCTGGCTATGTATGACATGCTTGAAGTTGTTTCTCAATAACTCAATATAATGCATGATGGGTTGAGCCGATAGCATTCTGGGCATTTAATTGTTTGACTCTTTATCATTCCGGACAATTTATTGCAATAATATTAGAAAAAAAAAAAGTGCTTGACTTAATAACATTGGGGAAATGTTATTGGTTGTTATTGGTTGACTTTATTACATTGGGGAAATTTTTTTGGTTGACTTTATAACATTAGGGAAATTTTATTGGTTGACTTCAAAACATTAGGGACATTTTATTGGTTGACTTTATAACATTAGGGAAATTTTATTGGTTGACTTTATAACATTAGGGAAATTTTATTGGTTGACTTTATAACATTGGGGAAATTTTATTGGTTGACTTTATAACATTAGGGAAATTTTATTGGTTGACTTTATAACATTAGGGAAATTTTATTGGTTGACTTCAAAACATTAGGGACATTTTATTGGTTGACTTTATAACATTAGGGAAATTTTATTGGTTGACTTTATAACATTAGGGAAATTTTATTGGTTGACTTTATAACATTGGGGAAATTTTATTGGTTGACTTTATAACATTAGGGAAATTTTATTGGTTGACTTTATAACATTAGGGAAATTTTATTGGTTGACTTTATAACATTGGGGAAATTTTATTGGTTGACTTTATAACATTAGGGAAATTTTATTGGTTGACTTTATAACATTGAGGAAATGGTATTGGTTGACTTTATTACATTGGGGAAATTATATTTTTTTACTTTATTACATTGGGGAAATTTTATTGGTTGACTTTATTACACTGGGGAAATTCTATTGGTTGACTTGATAACATTAGGGAAATTTTATTGGTTGACTTGATAAAACTGGTGAATTTTTATTGGTTGACTTTATAACATTGGGGAAATTTTATTGGTTGACTTTATAACATTGGGGACATTTTATTGGTTGACTTTATAACATTGAGGACATTTTATTGGTTGACTTTATAACATTAGGGACATTTTATTGGTTGACTTTATAACATTGGGGACATTTTATTGGCTGACTTTATAACATTGGGGACATTTTATTGGCTGACTTTATAACATTGGGGACATTTTATAAGTTCATTTTATAACATTGGGGAAATTGTATTGGTTGACTTTATAACATTGGGGAAATTGTATTGGTTGACTTTATAACATTGTGGAAATAGTATTGGTTGATCCTATAACATTGGTGAAATTGTAGTGTTTGACTTTATAACATTGTTGAAATTTCAATGGTTGGCTTTATACCAGTCTGGAAACATGTACATGTTCTGTATTACCTTTCATGTTTTGTATTATTTATTTCCTCCTGATGTCAACATCTGACTTTATGTTCTGATGCGATCACCTGGGGGGGGGGGGGATATACTCCTTGAACAGGACATGATGTCGCTCTCCCACATTGCGTCATCTGTGTGCAGCACGTGCATTTTGGTTGAAGACTGAATCTGCGTCCATAAAAACCCGTGACCTTGCTTATTTCTTTCTGTTTTTTTCTTTTTTCTTCTATCACTCTTTATATCTTTTCTCCCAACTTTCTCTCGCTTTCCATTATCTGTTTCCTTCTCCTTTCCCCTTTTCTCTCGCTTACTTTCTTTCTCTTTCTGGTCCGCTTTCTTTCTTTTCTATTTCCCTTGTTCTTTTTGTTAGAAACGGTCAAATGTAGAAACGTTGGTGGCAGCGGTCCGGAAATGCGTGTCTTTCCTTTTTGTGCCTTGAACGTTTTGTCCAATCTCACGTGACATTACGCCGTTGCCCGGATGACGGCCATTGGCAGTGTTGAGGTCAGTTTCATGTCACCCGTGACGAGAGAAATGGGGTTGGGGGGGGTGGGGGTTACTCACGGGTCCTTTGGAGGGTGGGGGGTGGGGAATGCATGAGTTTGTGCCGATGTCAAGAAATATCCGTCCCGGAAATTGTAATTGCTCTCACAGTATTAATATCAGGATCGCACTCACGCACATCCCCTCTCCCCCTCCGGCCCTCTCCCCGGTACATTATGTCATGCTTCATCAAATGTCCATCAACTCATTTGTTTCTGATCACCCCCCCCCCTCCCCTAATTCTACGCCTCTTGTTGCCATAGCAACCGATCGCTGAATTTGACAGGCCAGCCGATGGCGAATCCACGAACTAGTGATTGAGAAAGAGAAAAAAAAAAACACAAACTCATGTCTGATTGTAACTCGCCATAATGTTTGCCTGCGTGCCAGATATAACCGCCATCAAAATGTGCATTGTTTTGCGTTGTGTGTGTGTTTTTTTTAAATATGAAAACAAAATAATAACACCAACAGCAGCAAGAAACCAGAAAACACAACCGTTACAAAGACATTATATTCAAGTGTACTGGACGTCTCCTTAAACTGCAGCTGCTGTTGAACGTTTAGGATTGCCGGTATATACGTTGCGGCAGGGGTCGGCAACCTACGGCAAGCGTGCACTGAGCGATTTTCAATGGCAATCGAAAGACCCCAATCAAAGTTAGACTTTTCTACAAGAAATTGAGTGCTAAACACTGATCTATAAAAAGAATGGACAGAGCCTCCATAATAAATGTGTACGCGCAAATTGAAGCCAGAACTCATTACACCATTCACACTATTCACGTATCTATATAAGCAAGTTATGGGCCTCACATGTACAAAACTGAAGTTTGCCGCCCTAGACCGAGTCACGATGGAAAAGTGTAGTTACTGTACTTTCCTCGCTATTTTTTTTTTGGGTGGGGGGGGGGGGGTAATACAGGATTAAATCAAGTCATAACCTTATAAATGAAAAAAAAAATACACTCTGTCGAAAAACGTATAGGGATAAACTGAAAATGTTATTGACTTAAATGCAAGCATCTATGATCTTTCTTCCGCAAGAGGCATCAGGGCAGAGAATGGGCTCTCTGAACTTGTCAAGGTGGCCCAATAACTTCGCATCTTTTTTGAAACCCTTTATGAAAATGCAAGATTTAAAGCTCAAAACCACGTAAGCACACAGTAATCATCTGCAAAGAGTTAATAAGCATCTGTAACATATAATAATATAAGACAAGAAAATATTTGCATGTTGGTGTATTATCACTGAACTATCATACAATACGACGTGTCAGACCTAAGACAATGCACAACGAATGTATTTTAATGTAATGCAGACATTTTTCTTTTTTGTATGAAAGCTTGGACCATTTCCGGATTCATCTTTAGAGAGACCGGAGCCGGCGTTCTGTTTTTGTTCTACAGTTTGGGTTGGCGTTAAGCTTCCGGTGGAGCGTCCAGACATGAAACAAATGTCGCCCCCCATCGTCTGTGTGGCAAGTCTTGCTGTCTACGCCCTTGATAGATATATTCCTTTTCTTTTTAAGCTGCCACCACCCGATACCTTTGTCCCAGTCTCGATCAAATTGTTTATATCAAAATGCCAGTAACAACATGACATTTATAAACAACAACGAGCTTTTTAAAAAAAATTACAATAGGTCTATCAATGCGAAAATTTGTGTTATTTAAAAAAAAGTAAAGTACCAGTTGGACCATAGGGCCGGTGAAGCAGCGTTGACCAGTTTCAGTGACCATGGCATACTATAAGAGCTGGGTAGACTCAGGGACACCCTCGAGACCCGGGAATAATTTAATAAACTTCACATGGATTCGTCGAACCCAGGACCTTCGGTACGCCAGCCGAACGCTCTGCCGCCCGGCCACCGCGCCCCATAGTTGTATTAAAATACAATTTCGTTTTTCGTTGACTTCGGCGTTTTTCGTCGTCTTGGTTTTCGTTGAATTTCTTTTCTGGTTTTCGTTGAATTTCTTTACTGCAATTAAATGTGTCTTGTTTTGTTTTTTTATCTCGATTGTCTAGGATCTCGTCGATTACGAAGCTTATCCTAGTGCCAGAAAGATTAGGATGGGCACTGCCCTTAGAATAGTCTTTGGGTTACCGGTACCTAAAGTCCTTAATCAGGAGATTCACCTTCCAAACAATACTTCTCTGCGCATCTCTCTCTCCCATCCACGACGTCTTCCAAACGCCAAAAAGAGTGTTAATGTAATATGTGCATTTATTCTTTAAACTAGTTAAGTACCTTTCGGACCCATCTATCCAGGTCTGATGGGTTCCTGGGGTAAAGCAAATTCGGCTGTGCATTGTTCTGGCCACACATCCCCTTAGTATCCCGTGGCCACAGAAACCGATGAACGCTGCTTCACTGGCCCTATGATCAGTTTGGCCCGAAAGGTACTTTACTTCACTAGGTTAAGTTTATCTCCCGGGGCTATTGGAGCTATTCGCGTTATGTAATGTTGGTCAATTAAACCGTTCCTGTTAACATAGTTCTTCTAGATTTGGGAGTTCTGTCCACGGCTTACAATGAGGATACGACCAACCAAAAGTTTCTCCGATGAAGGAGAAGAGCTTGTAATAATTATAATACTATCTTCAGCCTTTCAGTGACACGCAATTTTAAGACTTTGTACGTGCATCACACTACGCTGTAATGAGTACACACTCCAACAAGGGTGCATACAGCCCGTGAGCCGCTATATTTAACCCAGTAACTCACCTGCTAAACGCCTTTCTCACCCCTACCCCATTTTTTTTTCTCGTGTTAACCCTCCATTTCCCACCCAAACACTAACCTGCGCATTAACGGTAAAAAAAAAGTATAGCATAGAAAACTACCTGGAAACAATTAACTTCTCTCTCCCTTTATTTTTTTTTGGCAAATTGTCCGGAATTTGTAGAATTACCGAAAACCTTTTCCCTTATCGCAGTTTTGAGCTTAGCTCTAGTTTAAAACTGTATGTGAATCTACATACTATACATCTAGATATCTTTTTGTGTAGGGCTGTATTTGTTGCTCAAGAGTTTGTTGTTCTGATAGTTAACTCTTTATACTGTGTTACGCTTTTTTTTTTGTTTATTTTTACGCGTTATATCCATTCTTTGTTTCAGATGTGAAATACATGATTTGCCTTGTTGCCAAGGTTGAATTCTTATCATTTTGGATTATAACTTTTTATAAGGTCAGTATGTTAGGGGTTAAACACAAAAAAAGTTGAATTTAATGATGTTGTTTTTGTGTGTCATGTTGTTGTTTTTTTCTTGCTTTTTTTTTGTTTTTTTTTTTTTGTTTTTTTTTGCTTTTCTATCAGTTGCATTGTGTTGGATATTATTGGGGTGATTGGTAGAATAATATTTTTTAGTACAAGAAAAAATATTTTTTTTGTACAAATCTTGACATCAGTAGTTTTGATTAAAGGGAAGGTACAATTTTACTTTACCAAACGTGTTGTTTCTACAGAATCGGTCTCAACCCGAGTTAAAAAATACAACAACAGACAAATTAGTGAACTCTTCACAAATACATCTTTTACATAGATCTAATTCTACACGCAAACTGCTTTCTTTTTCTTCAGCGTTCCATTTTGCTTTCCTTTGCGGTGTCAGACTTGCAGTACTGTTTCTCCGATGACCTGGTGGCTGTTTGTTTGTAAGAATGGCTTTGGGGGGCTTTTCCTTTTCCTTTATGGTGGCTCCCCACGAGGCCACCAGGCCTGGTTACGGGCTTCTTTGTGGAGTGGACACTACTGGCAGGGTGTGCTCTGCATTTTCTGGAGTCCAGTTCCACAGGCGCACTCAGGGGGGTGGGGGTGGCTTAGGTCGATACGGTGCTGGTGGTCTAATAGTTCGATTTTAGATGTTGCATTAAAAGTTGCGTGCTTCCTTGTTTGTTTGTTGGATGCAACGTTTTCGCATGGGTTATCGTTTCGCAAAAGCAAGAACAACAACAACCCCACCCTCGCCCAAAACACGAAACACGTGTCTTGATATAAACGCCCACAGTCTTCTTCCGTTTTGATGCGGTTTGGGTATAAAAGAAAAATTTGCTGGAACCGGAAGTGTCTGAATTTTTCATACAGGGAGTTTAATAATTACATTTAACTACAGAAGAAAGAGAAATGATTACATTTTGGCATGTACCCCCCCCCCCCCCCCCTCCTGAGCATTGATTGTGAAATAGAAACGAAAAGATACGTCGAGTGTCTGTGTATACACATGAGAATTAGCAGAATTCTTGAAAGACAGACTTCAGTACAGGGGTCTCAAACACGCGGCCCGCGGGTCGCATGCGGCCCACCAAGTGGATTTTTGCGGCCCGCCAGTAAGCTTACAAAAAATTTACTATTCGTGAAATTCCGACAGCTAGTATTGATACACATCAGATTTTATGGTTCATTTCATATGCGTAACATACTTAATAAAACTAATAATCATGATAGTTCACTTTGGTATAATTCTTTATGTATAAAAAGCAAATTGGCATATTATCATTACTGATAAGTAATAAAATGAGTTAAGTTGCATGAAGTGGTTTTTTTTTTTACTAGGGTGGGGTTGTTTGTGTGTGTGTGTATGGGGGGGGGGGGGTACGGCCCTTGACACATATCTTTATGGCACATACCTTCATCCGAGTCTGAGGCCCGCTTCTTTAGTCCGGAATCAGTACGTTTTTTTTGTACTAAATAAATCATAGGGCGCGGGATTGAGAAAAACCCCCAATAACAACTGAATGCAAATAAACATGTAAATAAAAAGATTTGTATAAACCTGTATATATGCTTTTAAACCCTGAAGGCATTAAAAGCTAGAAAACTAGGGTATAGACCAGGGGTATAGACCAGGGGTCGGCAACCTTTAGATAATAGTGTGCCAAAGTACAACGCGTTCGACTGGCGATCCGAAGGTTCTGGGTTTGAATCCTGGCGCAGGCTAGGATTCCCCCCCCCCCCCCGGGTTTGGCTGGAGGGTATCCCTGAGTCTACCCAGCTCTGATGGATACCTGACATTCGTTGGGGTAAAGTAAAGGCAGATGGGCATTGTGCTGGCCACACATCTCCTAGTATGCCGTGGCCACAGAAACCAGAAAACGCTGCCAACAGAATAGAAGTCATCCTTCTCTAGCACTTGGTGTCTTGTAGAAGAGACGTAAAGTGCCCTTTTTTGTGGGGTCTTCCGCGTGCCAATGAAAATAATCACACGTGCCGTATGTTGCCGATCCCTTGTGTAGACTATATGGGCCTGCTTTACAACGAGGATACCGATTTTTTTGCGAACCGACACGTCTTCAAAAACTCACTAAGCATAAGAAACTATACTGCCATTATAAACTAAGGGTTGGCCTGCCTTTTTTTTTTACTAAATCATAAACCTTTAAAAATTGTGCGTAGACATAATAGGTCAACCATTGCCTCGATACACAGTTTAAAGGGTTGAACAAGATTGTGTGAGAGAGAGTTAATAAATAGAGACAAAGCGATCGAGAGAGAAATAAAGGGAGAAAGAGAGAGAGAGAAACAGAGAGAGAGAGAAACAGAGAGAGAGAGAAACAGAGAGAGAGAAAAACAGAGAGATAGAGAGAGAAACAGAGAGAGAGAGAGAGAAACAGAGAGAGAGAGCGAGAAACAGAGAGAGAGAGAGAAACAGAGAGAGAGAGAGAAACAGAGAGAGAGAGAAACAGAGAGAGAGAGCGAGAAACAGAGAGAGAGAGAGAGAAACAGAGAGAGAGAGAAACAGAGAGAGAGAGAAAAACAGAGAGATAGAGAGAGAAACAGAGAGAAAGAGAGAGAAACAGAGAGAGAGAGAGCGAGAAACAGAGAGAGAGAAACAGATAGAGAGAGAGAGAGAAACAGAGAGAGAGAGAAACAGAGAAACAGAGAGAGAGAGAAACAGATAGAGAGAGAGAGAGAAACAGAGAGAGAGAGAGAGAGAAACAGAGAGAGAGAGAAACAGAGAAACAGAGAGAGAGAGAAACAGATAGAGAGAGAGAGAAACAGAAAGAGCGAGAAACAGAGAGAGAGAGAGAGAGAAACAGAGAGAGAGAGAAACAGATAGAGAGAGAGAAACAGAGAGAGAGAGAGAGAATCAGAGAGAGAAAAGGATAGAGTGACAGGGCTTAAATGAAAGAAAGGGACTGAACAATAAAGAGTGAGAAAGAAAGATATAAAGAGATACTGATACACATCAGATTTTATGGTTTATGATAAAATGATAGAGAAAGAGAGAGAGAGAGGGGAAAGGAGGAAGATGTACCACACAGTTTATACAGAATTAAAGAGTGTGGTGCAGCTTCTTAGCCGGAATTCCATTTACACAAAATGTCAAGGCCAAACCCCCCAAACCTTTCATGAAGCCTGACCCCCCCCCCGCTCCCCTCCTCCGGCCTTGTCTCCCTCCCCTAACTCTTCTTATTCAGTTTGTTTACTTATTCTCTCCCCCCCCTCCCCTCCTCCGGCCTTGTCTTACTCCCCTAACTCTTCTTATTCAGTTTGTTTACTTATTCTCTCTCCCCCCCCCCCCCCTCAAGCCTTTTCCCTTAGCTCACGACGAACCTGAAATAAAGTCAAACTTCCTGGCATCCGGGTCAATGGCGCCTCCCGGCCCCCAACCCCCATCCCAAGGCCAGCTTTGAGCCCTCAGAAAAGATCTGACTTAAAGCTTATAGCTTTGTGTAAGATGACATATGTTGCCTCCCGGCGCTGCACCTGTACCCGCCCTCCAGTCGCGCTGACCTGGCACACCCCTTTCTTCAAGGTATTGTTTTCTAAATCTGCTTTTCAACACGTGTCCCGTTGGTTGTGTTTTTTTTTTTATTGCCCGCGCTTCCGTCAGATCCGTCAAGATTCCGGTAAAACCCCGTAATCTGGCTCGTCTGAACGTTCTTTTGAGAGGATTCGTCGCTAAGTGAAAAACACTGGACCAGCCCCCCCCCCCTCACTCTGTACAGGCTTTCAAATCTTCACTGAAGGGTTGGACTAAATACCTCCAATGAAACACGTGTCATCTGTTTTGTTGTAATTCTTGTGTGTGATGTTTCACAATTTTATGTGTAGGTAAATAATTGTGGATTTTTTTCCTCGGTCCTAACTGGGTCTCCACAGTGATATAAAGAAGAATGAGAACTGAAGCATTGCGGTGTGGGTGGGTGATGGTTTGAAAAAAAAAGGTGCGTGTTTGTGTGTAGGAGTTTCTTTGACCATGTTAGTAGGAGTCACGCGACATTGGTTTCCCGGTGACCGTTGAAGTTTTGAGTGATTACCAGTAGTGATTGCATTCATTAATTCAGTTCAACAGCCTGAAGATAAGCCTACCGCTTTAAAAAAAAAGAGTTTTCCTGCTATGAATATAATATTTAAGAAATTCGAAGTTGAAAACAGGTTCATGGACGTTTTTTTTTTTATAGATATATTTAGTATTTTAAAATATATAGACCTATGCTTTGTTTTGTTTTTTAACGTTATGCCTGCCTATTGAGCTTTGGCAAAGACTATAATAAGATGGACCGCTGGCCTTTAATATTTCTGCTATTTGATGACTCGAATGACTTCTTTTCGGAATTTCCGATTGCCTTTTGTACTGTGCGCTTCCGTTTTATTTAATCGCTATGATTTGCTCAATAAAAAAATTAAAATTACAATCGAAAGTTGTACAGCGGAAACATTTAGGCAAACGAAGGAGCGTAGAAGTCATTTAAGACAGCGTTATTGGATGCGCAAGGAAAAAATAACATATAAGCTCTAAAAATAGAGCAAGCGGTCCCTCTTATTATAGTAATTGATTTTGGTAAATATCTATCCCGTTTAAGGAAGAAAAACAAATTCAGTTTTTCTATATGTTTAGTTTAAACCATAGGTTCTCAACCTTTTTCGGCTCACCGCCCCCTTTTACAACTTTCTTTTAGCGCCCACCCCTCCCCCCTTTCGGCCCATCTGGACTATAGTTTCCACAATTTTTTTTTAGGCGGACTAGACTTTTTGTGTGATTAATTATCTTTAAAGAAAACTGAAAAGGAAACATATTGTAAGAATTAATAGATAAAAAAAAATTGCCTTAACATAAGGTTTCAATAAATCAATATTAATGTGAACCGTTTGCCTGGTGTGTTGCTAGCAATTTGTCTATTTTTGTTTCAAATTTTGGTTGCAAAAGCCTTAGATCTAATAATCAGTAATATTTGTTATATTACAAAACAGAACTTGTTCGGCATCACTATTGAATCAAATGTGGAAACTTTTTTTTGTTAAAGGGAGATAATTAGCCCATTCTTTTTTTTTAAGCAAATATTTATGTTTTTTTTTCTTCTATAAAAAATTAATGGCTTACAATTTATAACTTTGAAATGATCAAACTGTAAAAGTATCTGAAAATTATCTAAATTTTATATGACTAAAGAATATATATGTATATTTTCAAACATTACAATAACTACCCAGTTTGTACAATTACTACTTATCGCTACCACTTAACAATATTCGAATTGTGAGCCATGATCTGATATGTTCAAAACACAATACATCTCGGTTAAACTGAGATCAAAATATTATTAATATTAGCAGATGTTAGGGCGACAGGGATCGGTCAGCAGGGTTGACAGTCCGGTGAACCAACCACAGGACCATCCGGCCGCACACCATATTTGCCAAATACAGACCCCTACTTCATCGAAAAGTCACTGCGATTCCTATTTCTTATTAATATAATAAGCACTTGCACTAGCGTTTACATCACATTTCATCCTCCAAAAACTAATCGATTCAAATAGCTGAGGTGTTAAAATATATCTGGTACGTTTGTACCGCCCACTTGCCCTTCACCGCCCCCCAATCGCCCCCGGGAATGTCAGCGCCCCCTAAAGCCTCCCACCGCCCCCCGGGGGGCGATATCGCCCCCGTTGAGAACCTATGGTTTAAACAGATATACAATTAAATAATATATTCCATTTTAGATAATAACTTGTCTATTCCGTTTTAGTTAACATCTTTTGCGCATTAAAAAAATATATATTCAATATTTTTTTTCAGATATATTCTATTTAGTTAAAAACAATTTATTATATATTATTATATATATATATTCAGCTTTATAAATAATATACTATGTTGGATGACTTTTAGGTTAAATGAATTAAATGAATTAGAAGTCCTAATTTGCACACTATTATCTAAAAGTTGCATACTCCTGGTACCGGTAGAGACTTTTCGATTCTTGAATAGGAAAATTCATTTTGTTTAAAAAAATAAATATTGTAGGTAATCATTGAATTTTCAAATATAGAGGTCAGTGCCGGTTCCCGCCCCCCACCTCTCTCATTCATTCTGTCTACACAGTCTATTGCGTCTCACCTTTGACTCATAAAACGCTCGTGTATATCCAGCGTGTGATAACTCGGGCACCGCTCACGTAAAAGCCAGCGTGGTTGTGTTTGTCTTGTATATATGTGCTAGTTGCTGTTATCTGCTGCTCGGGGTGATGGAGAACTATTTGGGGGGGGGGGGGGGGGGGGGTAGAAACGTGGTGTCTCGACCTAAGCTCCCTACCCTCGCCCCACTCCCCCCTCACCCCAAAGCGCCTCCGAATATCTTAGTCTCAGCAGGAAGCTATTTTGCTTGGCCACAGAGTTTATTACGTAATGGCGGAAAGGCGCGGTGGGGGTGGGGGGGGGAGGAGTTCCTCATGTAAGAGCTTAAAGCAGGAGTGTGCAACATTGTTCTGCTTTAGGCCGCATATGAAATGTTATACAACCAGAAGGGTCACAGTCTGAAAATTGATTTGCATTATCAATGCAACGAATTTTAAAAAATGCCGTTAGAAGCTCTTCGGGGGGCCACACTAAAAGGCTTGGCGGGCCGTTTTTCTGGCCCGCGGGCCGCCTGTTGCACACCCTTGGCTTAAAGCATCCGGGTTGTTTGGCAAAGATGATATCGGCTTTGGTGTTGTGCTGACGACATAATCCCCCACATGCTTGCCGCTGTCAAATCAATCGGGATGAACACTTTTTTTTTTAACTGGCCAAAGTTATCTCAGGCTATTCAAAGTGGAATCCTAGCCTTTACCAGGATTCGAACCCAAGCCTTTCGGTACGCGCTGCCACTCGGCCACAGCGCCCCTAGCATCTCACAAGATATAGACAGCAGTGATTTTCTAAGAAAGGTTAGACATACTTACTACCAGGGGCAAAACTAGGACAATATAGGAATAGGAAGGGGAGGAGGTGTGGCTACAATTTTGCTTGACTAACATTTACCAAATTTATGGAAAATTTTGAACACAAAACACTTTTTTTTTAAAAACGAACCGTGCGAAATTTTTTTTTAATCCAATGTCAGGGGGACAGGGTATGCCACCTCAGACCCCATCCCCCCCCCCCCCCACCCATGGATTCGCCCCTGCTTAACTGAACATATTATTATTACTCATACCTGACCCAGAGCTGAAAGTCCTTGCAAGGAAAACTGTACTCTTTTATAAAATGACAATAAATAATATACCTGGCAGTGAGCACTGGAGCTGGAGAACTGGAGAAGGAGGTGGGAGTGAAAGGGTTGAAATAAAACAATACAGAAATTTCAAAAGGTGTTACACTTTCCCGTTGGCCGTAGTTCCCCCAATCACCGTGTTGATGTGTCAGTACAACCTTACGTATCTTTAACGTATAGTTTCTCCTGCGGCTCCGATTACTTCCTTAGGTTGTATGTGCCAAGTCAAGTTCAACCTAAAATTTTGTACACCCATAACTCCCCCCCCCCCCCCCATTGTGCGTGTGTGTGTGCCCCGGGGGGGGGGGGGCATTTGGCTCGCATTGTTATGTTGACCTTAAGAACGGCAAGGGAATGGGAATTCTATATGCGCCAGGCGATTTACTGCGGGGTTTCCCGTTGTTATTTTGACATGAATACGGTAATCTAACTATCTACTCGTGTGTTTGTTCTAAATGTTACTAATTATGGTTGTCTCGAAACTCTAAACACGTCCTTTTAGCCTTAATCAAATAAAGAAGTGTAATCTTGCATCTGTCTATCTATGTATCTAATCTATCTTACCTATCTATTTATTTTAATCTATCAGCCTCTCTGTCTCTCCATCTGTCCATCTATCAATCCATACATTTTCTGTTTGTCGCTCTGTTATAACGTATAAGTCTGTATGTCTGGACCAATCTCTGTCTGTAAGTCTGTTTATGCGCCTGCCTGTCGGTCTGTTTATTTATGTGTCTGTATCTCTGTACTCGGTCTATGCGTCTGTCTGTTGGTCTGTCTGCATGCCTGTCTGGATGTCTGTCTCTCTCAATGTAGGCCTACATATAGAGAGAGAGATGGAGAGAGGGGCGCAGAGAGAAATACATACACATGCGCATATAGATATAAATATCGAACAAAGCATTAATGGACAATAACTCCACCCAAGGACCTACATTTGCATGAGCTGAGTTATCGGTCTTGGCTGCGAGGTATTTATTGCTAAGTGATTAATGATCACCACAAAACGTCTGCTTTTGATGGCAATTGTTTACCGTGTGGGCGTTGTTTCGTTTGGGGGCAAGTGAAACATATTCTCCCAGAATCCTCCTGCGTGTCTGACTTAATTGATAGCGCCAGGGGGTGAACATGTACAAGTCAATGCGACCTGTCTAACCTTTTGGAAATGATCTGTTTATTTCACCTTTTTGTCAAAGGCCTGTTTAACCCTTTTCTAAATGAACTGTTTCTTTTACCTTTTGGAAATGACCTATTTCAACTTTTGTAAAATTACCTGTTTCAACGTTTGTAAATGATCTGTTTCACTTTTTTTGTAAATGGACTGTTTCACCGTTTGTAAAATGACATGCTTCACCGTTTGTAAATGACACGTTTCATTTTGTGTAAATGACCTGTTTCACCTTTTTGTAATTGTAAATTACGGTAACTGTTTCTTATTTTGTAAATTACCTGATTCCCTTTTTTTTTGTAAATGGCCTGTTTCACCTTTTTTAATCGGATAAACGTAATTTATACTATTATTTTTATCGATTCATTCGAGACTTTAAAAAAAAAGGTTAATAATTGATATGTATATAACTATACAAGCGTGCCAGAGAATTTAAACTGTATTCGCGTGACTCGATCCCATTAGAAGTTGTCAATGAAGCCGACGAGCGGTAAAAATATCGTCTGCGGAGACCTGAGTAGCCTTGTCGCAGAAGACAAACGGGGGAATGGCTGAGACCTACGCGCACCGTACGAAACTAATGAGGGCTGAGAAAACAACAAAACGTTCAGTCAGGGCGACTGTAATAAACAATGAGCACGTGGCGTGAGTTAAAATGATGGAAATTCGGACATTGAGAATAGTAGAATGTGATCCACCCACCCCCCTAGAGGGGGGGGGGGGCAGGGGGGGGGGTCACTAAACCCAAAGGCTAGGATTTCAAGCTGCGGTTGAGTTGAAATTTGGGAAATAGTTGAGCTGACTGGAGATTGCAGTCGATGATCAGCGACCGGATGCCATCGAATTATCTCGCAACGCCAGAGCACACATCGTGTCGTGGTGTGTTAATGTTGATGTTGATGTTGTCTTTTGTCTCCTTTGTTTTTCTCCATGTGCTCGCACGTGAAATTCACACGATCGTGCTCGTGATTACATCATCTCCCCCTCCAACCCCCCCCCCCCCCCAGCTCCCCTCCGGAGAGCAGCTTCTGGAATCGAGAGATGAAATTCTCTGCATAGCAATGGCGTGTACTAAGGCCCCTATTACCCCACGCTGTGCACAGACAGGAACACGAAGTTTTTGTAAATGCCGCTCATTTCTCTCTCCTCTCCCCCCACACCCCCACCCCCACCCCCCACATACAATCGTACTCTGCATCCTTCTAACATTCTGGATTTTTTTTCGGTGTTGTTTTGGTTCTGTGGTGGATTTGTTGATTGGAGCCTACAACAGTGTTAAGGATGTTTTTTTTTAAGGATTTTTTTTATTACATTTATTTATCCTAAGGTCCGTTGAGTTACGTTCTGTATTGTGTTGTATTGGTCATGTTTATAGATATCTATACATTTACTATATATTCGCATTTTATAGAATTTACAAACAGCCATGTTTAAAGGGGAGGTTGTTTAATCATCAAAAGACCATTCAGTTTTATTGGACTGCTCGGGGTAGGGGGGCGGGTAGTCATAGTTGATCAAGGGACACGTAAGGGGATTGGTATAACTAGAGTAGTAGTAAAGTACCCAATGGACCAAATTGATCAAGGTAGGGAGCCGGTGAGGCCGCCTTCCTTCACCAGTTTCTAATGGGATTGTGTGGCCGACTGAATTTTTCCATAAAACTTTTGCCAGTAAGAAGAGAAGATCTGCCGCTAGATCCCCGAGCCACTTATAATATATTATTATTTTAAGCAAGCTAATTTCCCCGTCGTTGGCCTGAGGGGAAATACAACTGGCCTGTATAAGCTACAGAAACAATTTTTATAAACTACATTGAACAGAAAGCTATAATCTAGATCTACTAATTTTTTGTTTTACTTAAGACTTTTTTTTACTTAGGAAAGTCACATTGCAAGGGTAAAATATGAGGCAATAAGGTCGCGTGTCTTAAAAAAAACAACACTTTTTGATTGGGTAAACAGAAACACAAAGCTTTATATATATATACTATGCATGCATCCTACATTACTGCACACTGAAAGCAATATTAAAAATGACTTATTGAATTTATAGAATTATCAAATAGGCTTAATGAGCATTGGTACACAGTACAAAGCTTACAAGATATGGCTAATATAAAGTTCATGTGAAAGAACATTCCAGTATTTTTTTTTCGTTTCCTGAAAATTCGTGATTTTTTTTTTTTTGATTATAATTGAAAACTAATGAATTGGAGAAAGGCGCAACAGAATAATACATTTAAATTCCAGATTGAAAATCTAAAAGGTTCCTGTGAAAATATGAAATGTCGGAAGCTATACAAAAAGAAAAGCTTCTTGAAAACTCTATGGAATTTCATCATGGAATTGAGGTTATTAGCCTCTTCCCATAATCCCCCGCCCCTTTTTTTTTCAGTAGCGGCTGACCTGTCCGGTGTCAGGCCAAGGCCATCTGAGTCAACGTGTCAGACCGCACTTGGCGGTGCTCTCGAAAGGGGAGGTGGGAAAAGGGGGGAGGGGAAGGCTTCGGGGTAGGGATGGGGATGCTGTGGTTTGTGTGTTGTGGTGGGAGGGGTGTGTGTATGAATAGTGGGGGATAAGGGGGAGGGATCAGCTGGTGGATTCACGTTGAGGGTAACCATAATTGTTGCGGAACCCTCGGGCGTGTTGCTGCCTATGTGGTTGCCAGGTTCCGTGGTCTTAACTTTCGATCCGAGATGAACGCCACTGTAGGACTGGTACGATAGGAGAAAAATTGAATCGTTTATACACTTCATACTTTTAAATCGGGTGAGTCCGGGACCTACTTTTCCATTAACCCCTTTCGGGGGATTGGACCGCACTACGCGTAACCTCCAAGACATAGTATCCCCCAAGTATCCAAAGAATTCATCGTTCCTGCTCTCTGTACAACAGACTAAAAGAGCTCTATCGTGGTTATAACTTACAGATGGAACGCCTAAACAAATATACACAATTAGTGTGTGTGTGTGTGAGTAAACACCCCCCGCCTTCATATCTATCTAGCGTTGGAGCTAATAACATGAAACATGGAAATGACATCACAGGAGTAAGATCTACAATGCTGTAGCATCATGGGATGTTATCTTTTTCCTACCCATTTCTCTTCTATTTTTTTACTTTATATGTTTATTTTTCTCTTCTTTTTCTGTCATTGTTGACGACTGACCTTATGCTATCGGTACATACCACAGAATAGGTATTACCTATTATATACCTTATTCTGTGGTACATACTATGTGCTGTACCAGTGGTTCCCAACCTTCTTAATGCCACGACCCTTTAATACAGCTCCTCATGTTGTGGCGACCCCCAATAAGTTTTGCAAGAGCACAACGATGATCATCTTCCAGAAGTCTACTTCTGCATTTAGACTTGATATCTGATAACCAACAAGCTGGAAAACCCGGTTTCACAAAGATTAGGATATATATATATATATGAATGGCCCGCATACGTACATGATGGCGCCAACTCATTGACATACATCTGTATTTGTACGGGGAGTATATGATGGGGCTGACGCTATGATATATCATCCCGTTGGGTACTCCTATGTGGATGTATCTGCTTGTGTGCGGGCCCTCCAGGAGACGGATAGATGAGCGGCGTCTCGGTTCCTAAGACCAGCAAAAAAAATATGTGTTTTCCGACAGTCTTAGGCGACCTCCGCGAAATGGTCGTTCGACCCCCAATGGGGGGGGGGGGGGGTTGCGATCCACAGGTTGGGAACCTCTGTGCTATACAGTTTGTTTGTGTGTGTGTGCGGACGTTTGTGTTTTAGAGATATAAAAGGGGTTCGGTGGCGGTTTGACATTTTAATTTCAGAGTGTAACATGTTGAAATCGGCCCGGTGAGTTTTGTTGTGTGAAGTAGTGTATGTAGGTCAGAGTGGGAATAGAAAACAATAGAATACACTCTATTATTATGTGTAGATCTAGACACATTTGGCAGAGTCTATATTATCTTTGTTGAATGGTGCTAATTATGTGTGAGTGTGTGTTTGATTGATTGATTGACTATTGAAGACATATATGTACATCAAGGACTACTCTACTAAAGGAGTCTTTGATATACATATATATATATAGTCCAATATTATTATATCATGCCTTTATGAATTGGTTAGCAAAAGAGCCGTTGGTTTACTTTAAGAACTATCTATATGGCCATCTACCTACCTACCTACCTATTTGATTACCTACCTATATACCTACCTACATAATACTTAACTACATACCTACCTACCTACCTATTGAATTACCTACCTATATACCTACCTACATAATACTTAACTACATACCTACCTACCTACCTATTGAATTACCTACCTATATACCTACCTACATAATACTTAACTACATACCTACCTACCTACCTATTGAATTACCTACCTACATACCTACCTACATAATACTTAACTACATACCTACCTACCTATTTAATTACCTACCTACATACCTACCTACATAATACTTAACTACATAATACCTACCTACCTATTGAATTACCTACCTACATACCTACCTACATAATACTTAACTACATACCTACCTACCTACCTATTAAATTACCTACCTACATACCTACCTACATAATACTTAACTACATACCTACCTACCTATTTAATTACCTACCTACATACCTACCTACATAATACTTAACTACATACCTACCTACCTATTGAATTACCTACCTATATACCTACCTACATAATACTTAACTACATACCTACCTACCTATTGAATTACCTACCTATATACCTACCTACATAATACTTAACTACATACCTACCTACCTATTGAATTACCTACCTACATACCTACCTACATAATACTTAACTACATACCTACCTACCTATTTAATTACCTACCTACATACCTACCTACATAATACTTAACTACATAATACCTACCTACCTATTGAATTACCTACCTACATACCTACCTACATAATACTTAACTACATACCTACCTACCTACCTATTAAATTACCTACCTACATACCTACCTACATAATACTTAACTACATACCTACCTACCTATTTAATTACCTACCTACATACCTACCTACATAATACTTAACTACATACCTACCTACCTATTGAATTACCTACCTATATACCTACCTACATAATACTTAACTACATACCTACCTACCTATTGAATTACCTACCTATATACCTACCTACATAATACTTAACTACATACCTACCTACCTATTGAATTACCTACCTACATACCTACCTACATAATACTTAACTACATACCTACCTACCTATTTAATTACCTACCTACATACCTACCTACATAATACTTAACTACATACCTACCTACCTACCTATTGAATTACCTACCTACTTACCTACCTACATAATACTTAACTACATACCTACCTACCTACCTACCTATTAAATTACCTACCTACATACCTACCTACATAATACTTAACTACATACCTACCTACCTATTTAATTACCTACCTACATACCTACCTACATAATACTTAACTACATACCTACCTACCTATTGAATTACCTACCTATATACCTACCTACATAATACTTAACTACATACCTACCTACCTACCTATTGAATTACCTACCTATATACCTACCTACATAATACTTAACTACATACCTACCTACCTACCTATTGAATTACCTACCTACATACCTACCTACATAATACTTAACTACATACCTACCTACCTATTTAATTACCTACCTACATACCTACCTACATAATACTTAACTACATACCTACCTACCTACCTATTGAATTACCTACCTACATACCTACCTACATAATACTTAACTACATACCTACCTACCTACCTATTAAATTACCTACCTACATACCTACCTACATAATACTTAACTACATACCTACCTACCTACCTATTAAATTACCTACCTACATACCTACCTACATAATACTTAACTACATACCTACCTACCTACCTATTAAATTACCTACCTACATACCAACCTACATAATACTTAACTACATACCTACCTACCTACCTATTAAATTACCTACCTACATACCTACCTACATAATACTTAACTACATACCTACCTACCTACCTATTAAATTACCTACCTACATACCTACCTACATAATACTTAACTACATACCTACCTACCTACCTATTAAATTACCTACCTACATACCTACCTACATAATACTTAACTACATACCTACCTACTTACTTACCTACCTACCTACATACTTACATACATAATACTTAACTACATAATACCTACCTATCTATCTATCTACAACTCTCTGTTTATCTAATATCTATCTCGCTATCAATCTATCTATCTCTCTCTCTATCTATCTCTCTAGCTAGCTAGCTATCTGTTTAATATCTATCTATCAAGCATAGCAGTCAGCTTCGTTAACCACTGAGCTCAGCGAAGACACATATCCGATGTGAAAAATTATTAGACACTAAATAGGCCTAAGCATAAATAGGTCAGTGACGCAAACTCACGTGTTTTCAATTGGCCAATGGGGATCCGAGTGGACACAAACACGATCTTTTTATATATATATATGTAGATTGCAACGATTTGAATGTGGTCGCTTACTTATTAGACGTGTTGCCGCCCCATGGAGATATTACCCCTCGTACAGCGCTCTATACAATGAAATGTAGGCTGAGCTGAAAGAAACATGTTGTATGTTTAGTCCGTATATCGAGAGCACACTATTTCCCCGTGTCACTGTCGTAATTGTAGAAATTGTTACTTGTGTGGTGAGTAACACGATTGGTATTTCTGCTCACAGTTGTTTGTTTTTTTACGCTCTGTCTCGCGCGCACAAACACGCACACACTCACGCAAAATACTTCGCATAAGCACTTTTGCGACAGCTTTTTATATACGAGACAATTAAGAGAGTATTATTAATGTGCGTTCTCTCTTGTGTATGAGAGAAGGAGAGACTGTGGCATGAGATACATAGATAATTAGACAAGAGGTCAATGTAAAGTTGTAGAGAGAGAGAGAGGGAGAGAGGGAGACATAGATAGAGAGACATATAAATTGAAAGTCAGATAGAAAGATAGAAAGATATATTTTAGATAGCTTGATAGGTAGACATATTTTTTATATAGTTAAAGAGATGTATAGCTTGATAGATAGACATTAATTATACAGATATCTAGGTATCTATAGAGATAGATAGAGAGATAGATAGATAGATAGATAGATTGATAGCTAGATAGATATTAGATAAACAGAGATAGATAAATGGATAGAGAGATATAAATAGTTGGTAGGTAGAGAGAAAGAGAGAGAGTTGTGCAGTCATTTGTTTTACAGCTTGTGTTACAATTTTTGTTACAGTATTGTCTTTCGGTCTGCCACCCAATATGTCACCAGCCAGGCAGCAGCGGCAGTATCATTGACCTTTGTATTGATAAACAGAAGTTCACATTGGTCCCATGGTAGCAATTAACGTGTGGGAAAACATAACGGGAATAAGTAACAACAACAAGAAATAGAAAAATATACCCCAATTGACCCCAATCAAGACCATCGTTATGATTGTCTTGCCCCAATACACAACTATGATGCTATTAGTACAGAGTTCTGTTGCTACAATGGGCCGTATTGCTGCAGAGAGTTAACACCCTTGCCCCTTATACAAGTTAATCTTTTATAACTGACTTGTAAATTACAAGTCAGTCATAAAAGATTGACTTGTAAAAGGGGCAAGGGTGTTAACTCTCAGCAGCAATAAAGGCCCATTGTTATTCACTGACAATCTCTAATCTAATACAAAGAAATTAGAGGCCGACTGAGAGCAAATAATTGGTTTCGGCCGAAAACGGTAAACCATACCATAAATTATAAAGTAATTATCGGCCGAAACCGAACGTTTAACTGCACCTTCGGCCGAAACCGAAAGATAAACCGAAATTGCCAAACAAAAGATTTTTAAAAAGACTGCACAGTAATCCCACACTCCATTTTTCGACATTCTTTGGGATGATTAATCCGTTTATTATTAACTTCAATTTTCAACTTCACACAGATTTATTCGCAACTGATTACAGGGTTCCCGCGGCCTCCTGAAATTTCAGGATGTCCTGAAATCCTCCTGAAATTGCAAAAAAGTGCAAAAACTCCTGAAAACCTCCTGAAATTTGAAATAATCTCCTTAAATGTCCTGAAAAATTGAGCTGACCCCTATTTTTTCCTTCTCCAACACGTGTCCCTATTTCAACAGCCCCACCTCCCGCTTGTTCGCTTATAATGCTTGCTACGCCAAGCCTATCCCTTCTCGCTTTGTGACGGTAAAGATGGTATACATACAGCTCTTCCTCCTCTTTCGCTCCCTCTCCCACAGTTTGTTGCCTGCTAGATTAGATAATGATAAGGACTAAGCTAGCGTTTATAGAGGCGGCGGGTTTCGGAAAATCGCACGCGCGAGTCGACCCGAGCGAACTCGTGCGAGGAATGTTTTTTTGTGTGCTTTACAGTTGTTCATGGAGGACGCGGGTCTCTCGAGGCGACAAATTTGCCGACCGGCGCGGGTAATTACCAGAACTAGTTAGGTGCCTATTTTCGCGATCAATGTTGAGAATGCCTGATCACGCTACGCGCGGCGCCTACTAGTCTACTTGGGGTCAGCGAACCGACATATTTTGCCAAATTGTTTTTTTTTTTTGCAATATATTTATATCAAAATACACAGAAATAGGTCTTTTTATTAGTTAAAAAGAAAACGATGACGTTTAAGACGCTATCTTATATCATATTATGGTAAAAACTCCAGTAGGCCTATTTAGCTAGCCCTACTAGAGGAGTTGTTAGCGATGTAGGCCTACGCCGATTGGCGCCGATATCATTATCAACTTTTTAAAGGTGTAGGCCCTACATGGTTTACTAATTATTATATCGTATGGGTAGGCCTACAATGTGTGTTGTTTTTTTATCAATGTGGGAAATGTATGCAGACGATTTTGGGTCTAGGCATAGGCCTAGCCGGTGTGGCCCTAGGTCTATCAGTTTATCAGACTGGGCCTAATCTAGAAGTCTAGATCTAAGTCATTTTATTCACCAATACATTGATGAAATGCACTCAATGCTAAATTGACTAGAAATCATTACAAACAATGTTAATGGTAATTAGGTTAGGGCACTTGTATAGCGCGTCATCAAAACCGTCTTCAAAACCGCGTCATCAAAACCGGCGCCGTTCTGTCTAGAAAGCATAGGCAGGCTTACTTCAAAAGACTTATTTTTATTTGTGTCTACCCACTATAGTGTTAGCCTACTATAGGGATAGGAACGTGAGTATGGACAGTGACTTAGATGTAGAAACAGATACATTACTTTGCCTTATGACTAAAGGCTGTATTGATCGGTTGTTTTAAATAAGTGAAGCGCTGTGTTTGCCTTTTATGCATGATTGAAACCATTTTTTTAAAGGAAAGTTTCCGAATTAGGGTGAATATTTAGTAACTTTTATGTTTAAATGGTATGAACTTTTGAGAAGTTAAAAGGCAGTATAACCCCCCCCCCCCCCCCCCTAAGTCAGGATGCAACTTATCCACAAGTGTTGTGGGTTTTTTTAATACGGTAGTTTAAAGAGATATTATATGCACCAGTTCAGAATCAGCT
Source organism: Anisus vortex (assembly GCA_949126835.1). Classification (NCBI taxonomy): domain Eukaryota; kingdom Metazoa; phylum Mollusca; class Gastropoda; family Planorbidae; genus Anisus; species Anisus vortex. The sequence goes on from OX421500.1 coordinate 9,081,916, forward strand.
ACTCCCTCCCCCAACTGTGGACTATTTCCCCCTTGCACTATTTGCCCAAGACCACCGTAAGTATTTGCCACTCCTTACCTAACTACACATGGCTGCTGTAAGGTTTTGTTTTTGTAGCCGGATTTTAATAGGCTTAATGATCCTAATGATTGGAAAGTAATCAAATTGGATTATCTACATGTCCTTTACAATAGCAGTTTTTGTCTTGTCATAGTGATAGTTTTTTTGTAACTTGTAAATCTGTAAGCTTTCTATATACTTTTCAATGTAGGCCCATATAAATATTTTCTCTATACTTGTTAATGTAACACTCTATATGTTACAGATGCCCCTATACTGGATACTATTCCATTCTCTACCTCCCCCCCCCCCCCGCCTTTTATTTTCATTAACCAAATTTCTTTTATTTGTACTTTAAAAAAAAAATTATAAGATTTCTAAAGACAGTTAAAGGACTCTATATAATGAACATAGCTTAATGGTACATATTTAGCTTCCACATTGTAATACCCTTAAAAATATTTTATTTGTATCTGAGTCATTGTTTAGTGATGTAGTGAATTCGGTTTTGCCGCACCTCCTGAAATTTTAGATTTTCTCCTGAAAAACTCCTGAAAACCTCCTGAAATTTTGATTTGAGTTTGGTGCAGGAACCCTGTGATTAGCTAAATGAAATTATCAATAAGTGTTGCAGTCTGAATTTCCAAAGTTAAAATAGATATTCGGTTGATGACCGAAAGTCAATATCAGTTTTGGCCGAAACCGAAAACAAAACGAAAGCTAACTTTTTTTGCTTCGGCCAAATCCGAAACTACACCGAAAGAGGCCATTTGCCCACTTTCGGCGCCGAAACCGATTCCGAAACCTAATTTCGGTCGGCCTGTAAAAGAAATAGTTAAGCTTGCACCATCAAATGTGTATGGGACACGGCTCGTCGCGTTCAACTGGCGTACCGAAGGTCTTGGGTTCGAATCCTGATGAAAGCAAGGATTTTTCCAGGATCTGGGGGGTGTCCCTGAGTCTACCCACTTCTGATGGGTACCTGAGCTTAGTTGGGTAAAGTAGAGTGCTGGCCACAGAAACTGGTGAACGCTGCTATGATCAATTTGGTCCGAAGGGTACTGTACTTACCATCAAACGCGCTGCGCTCCTCATCGCAATCACACAAGTGCTGATTTCCAGTGTTGGATGGACACAAGGAAAAAATGGCCATCGAATCTGTGGCGCCTTGAACTATAGAACAACGACGCGCATTTAGTCGGATTCATCAAAGACAATGATAAGATGGACCGCTTGCTATAATATTTCTGCGATTTTATGACTCGAATGACTTCTTTTCGGAATTCCCGAGTCCCTTTTGTATTGTACACTTCCGTTTTATTTAATCGCTTATGATTTTCTCAATGGAAAATTAAAAATTAAAATCGAAAGTTGTATACAGCGGAAACCTGTGGCAGCCGTATAGTCAGTATAGAGTCATTTAAGACAACTTTATTGCGCACGGAGAGAGAAAAAAAAGAACCTATAAGCTCTATAAATAGAGCAAGCGATCCATCTTATTATAGTCTATGGATTCCTCTAATCTCCACATGACAGTTTTATTTCTGTGCCTGTCACATCCATGAAACGGAAATGGCAATACAGCTCATTATGCAGTTGAAGCAAGCTGTCAAAACACGACATTGTTCTAATGGCTCTCCTTTGACCACCCCCCGTTGCTTTAGTACCAAATTTAATAGGAAAAAAAAAGGACAGCAGAAAACTTGGCACAGAGTGACAGATCTGTTTATCAAATAAAATTCCGTCGTAATTAATTTTTTTTTTTTGCTATAGATCTAGATCTAGTAGATTTAACCGGAGAAAAAAAATATTGAGCTATTTCTGGAAATGTTTTTTTTTTTTTTTTTTTTTGAAGTCTGAGTTAAACTACTTTTAGATCGATCATTAGGTTCATTCATTCTTCTTTCGTGTGGGATAAGCTCGTGGCTTGGACACTGCTCAGCTGTCTATATTTTCATCAAACAATTACATGTGCATATGGCGGAATTGGGTAGACCCGTCCTGTAAGCTATCGTTTGTGTCCAACGTAAAATCTTTTATAATCTGTCTCTCTTCGTTCGTAACCTGAGGCACTGTTCTTAACCTGAGACAAAAAATTTGCTAAATTGTTGTTCGTAACCTCATTCGTTCATAACTTGTTGCGTTCGTAGCCCGAGGTACACTGTACATAGCTATTTATGAATATTTTTAATAAACACCTAAATTTTACAAATTTTGCCAAAATAATGAACATAATTTGAATGGTTGTAAAAAAAATAATTATAATATATATATATATAAATATAAATATACAAATACAAGTTGCACCAGCCATACATGTACCATTATAGTATTTTTAGTCCGTACTGAAAAAAAATATCAAAGGCATTAACCTAAGACATTTAACAGAATCAAAGCAGAAGTGATGTCACTATTTTTAAATGAAAATTTGTAAAACTTGATACTCAGTACCACTAGATTATAGTAACACAACCTATTTCTATTTTATCACAATCATTCATTTTTTAAAATTTGAATGATAAAGTTATCATAGTATCTTGTCTGAAAATCTGAATGCATTATCTTTATTAGTTGTTTTTTTTTTACACATGTTTAAGTGACAAGATTCCGTTCTGATTGTACCTCCCCCCTTAACCGGAAATTTGCCTCGTTCGAATATCTCGTTTCCCCCGACTATTTGCATCGGCAAAAAAATACGCACAACTATTGTTTTTAAATTGTTACAAATAAGAAATAAATAAAAATTGTTCTATTTTAATGAATGACAAACTTTTAAATACATGTTGCAAAAGCGTAGGTGCATTATTTTTACGATCTATATTCTATATGATAGGGACTAGTCTGTAAAACGAACAGCTTATATTAACATTACCGAAAAAACCTTCTATCAAAATGCTAGACAACGGGGATTACGTGGATAAGCTCATAATGCTCTAATCGTCCTGTGTAGAAACACACACACACAAAGAGCGTCTGTAGCAGTAACATATTATAAGATGGGATAATTTGAATTGAAGTTGAAGTTGGAGTTATATATCTAATTTGGGATTTTGAAAAGGGCAGAATGAGGGGGGGGGGGTAGGGTTGTAATGTAATCAAGTGGCTTCATCACTAGAATGCTCACAATGCGACTTGATACTTAACCCACTTAGTGGAAACTTCACAGATCAATGAAGTGGTAATATATCTCGAGTCCCCCCCCCCCCCCCCGCCCCCTCTTTAACTCAACATAATTCTCCCACACAATCTCTCTTTGTATAAAATAAATGGCGAATGTTTTATTTTTTCATGTTCTTCTCAAAATGTTGCTTAAGCATGTTAAACATTGTTGTTGACATCGTTGTTGACATTGTTGTTGACATCATTGTTGATATCGTCGTTAACATTGTTGTTGACATTGTTGTCGACATTGTTGTTGTCAATGGGGCTACCCAATTACCCTACCTGTCAGCATTAAGATAGATACACATACGTCATACTAGTGGACTATTCATATTAAGTTTTGTAATTTTCATGAAGTTTGGGAAATGTTTTCGGAAAAGTTTGGGAAAGGTTTTGGGAAAAGTTTGGGAAAGGTGTTTGGAAAAGGTTTTTGGAAAAGTCTGGGAAAGGTTTTTGGAAAAGTCTGGGAAAGGTTTTTGGAAAAGTCTGGGAAAGGTTTTTGGAAAAGTTCGGGAAAGGTTTTTGGAAAAGTTTGGGAAAGGTTTTTGTAAAAGTCTGGAAAAGGTTTTTGGAAAAGTCTGGGAAAGGTTTTTGGAAAAGTTTGGGAAAGGTTTTTGGAAAAGTTTGGGAAAGGTTTTTGGAAACGTTTGAGAAAGGTTTTTGGAAAAGTCTGGGAAAGGTTTTTGTAAAAGTCTGGAAAAGGTTTTTGGAAAAGTCTGGGAAAGGTTTTTGGAAAAGTTTGGGAAAGGTTTTTGGAAAAGTTTGGGAAAGGTTTTTGGAAACGTTTGAGAAAGGTTTTTGGAAAAGTCTGGGAAAGGTTTTTGGAAAAGTTTGGGAAAGGTTTTTAGAAAAGTTTGGGAAAGGTTTTTGGAAAAGTCTGGGAAAGGTTTTTGGAAAAGTTTTGGAAAGGTTTTGAGAAAAGTTTGGCAATGTTTGAAAATATTCTAGAGTACGAATCCTAGTTCACCAAATCGTTCGTTATCCGAAGCATCTCTTCCCCGAGGTTTTAATTGTATGTTAATTTGTTTGTGTATATTTTCTCCTACATGTGTTTTAATACACTACTGTGTATTCAGAATACAGAACCACTGACCTGAAAAAAAAAGGTATTTGTTATTGGGGCCAATCTTGTGTATATCTAGGTCAGTTGGAAATGTCGAAACAGCCAGGCCACAGCTTGGACAGACGTTAGCGGTTGTCTACATATTTCTACGCGCGTGTGTTTGTGTGTATTTGTGGGCGTTTGCTTGTGAGTAACCTTGTGAGTATCCTTGTGAGTATCCTTGTGAGTACCTTGTGAGTATCCTTGTGAGTATCTGTGTGATTATCCGTGTAGTATCTTGTGAGTATCCTTGTGAGTACCTTGTGAGTATCATTGTGAGTATCTGTGTGATTATCCGTGTAGTATCTGTGAGTATCCTTGTGAGTATCGGTGTGATTATCCGTGTAGTATCTTGTGAGTATCCTTGTTAGTATCCTTGTGAGTACCTTGTGAGTATCATTGTGAGTATCTGTGTGATTATCCGTGTAGTATATGTGAGTATCCTTGTGAGTATCGGTGTGATTATCCGTGTAGTATCTTGTGAGTATCCTTGTTAGTATCATTGTGAGTACCTAGTGAGTATTCCTGTGAGTATCTGTGTGATTATCCGTGTAGTATCTTGGAAGTATTCTTGTGAGTATCTGTGTGATTATCCGTGTAGTATCTTGTGAGTATCCTTGTGACTATCTGTGTGATTATCCGTGTAGTATCTTGTGAGTATCTTTGTGAGTACCCTTGTGAGTATCCTTGTGAGTATCCTTGTGTGTACCCTTGTGTGTCAGCGTCACGGGAAGGGGGGGGGGAGTATGTCTCGAGGAGGGGAATTGTTTTTTGGTCTGTGGTTGTGTCCCCCCCCCCCCCCCCTCCAGAGAAAGCTTTCGGCAATGCTTACGGCTTGTGTTTCTGTATGTATGTCTATGTGTGTTGTTCACTGAGCTGTGTCCGATGTGTCAGCGTGTCATTACTGTCGCCGCAGTGTGTTTGGTGTCCAGGTAAATAAACAAAACCAGTCAATGTGCCGCTGTGATCGATGTCTTAAAGGTAAAAGTACACTTCACGTATACTCTGATTGGAGGTTAAGTAAATAGTCAAGAGGCCGATCAAGAGTAAAAATTAGTTGTTTACATCAGCTGAAGTAGGATTTAGGCTCAGTCATCGCATCAGCTAGATTTTGACATTTACTTTTGTCAACTAAAGTCTAAACATTTTTATGCTAGATCTAGTTGGCCTTTTTAAAGTTTAGCATACATTTCTTATCAAATTGATATTTCAATTTTAGCACATTCTGGCATAAAAATTGGCACAACGTTTTAGATATTCTTGTGAATATTTTCTATCACTGTATTGCCACAACCACTATTGTCTCGCCGATTGACTGCGTTTTTCTGAACAAGAAATTCAATTTCTGAACTGTAGAGGTAAACCAACACCATGTTTTGTTTTGTGTTTCAGTGTCGACTTAAACAAAAAAATCAATGTCTTGCTCTTTTTATTTTCAACACAGGATGAAATAGCGCAATTGGCAGCGTTATACAAATCACACGGGTTCGCTTCGCTGTTTTTTTTTTTTTCTGGATTGAAGTTGTCCATTTCCGGTATAAACATAGGCTTTCATCACATTATACGCTGCGGTGGACCCAGTTTGAAAACATAGGCAATATTATTATGTGACAGTGACCTTTTGATATATCATATGCGTCCACAATATCAACAAATGTATTGTTGTATAAAAAATACTTTATACCTTAATGTTACATTGCAGTGGTCCGATTGCAGCATGCAGGGTGAAAGGTCAAAGTGGGTTGGATGGTCCATTTTACAAGCCTGTAAGACCAGTGTAAGACTAACCGTTTCTGTCCCAACAGGATATTGTTTTTTTCCCCCGCATAAAATAAAATTGATTCAAATTCAATGGGATTTTTAAATAACAGAAATCGATTGTGTCCGGGCGTGCTCTATGCAATTACGAGCCTTTATGTCAATTGCGACCTCATCTCAACAAGAAAAGAGCAAATGCCGTTGCCGTGTCTCTTATTCTCTCAAGACTAGATTATTGCAACAGCTGCTTGTGGGGGATTCCAAAAAAGCAGATTGAGAGACTCCAGAAGGTGCAAAACAATGCTGCACGCATAGTATCTCTGGTCGAGAGGTCCGCTCACATCACCCCTGTACTTCGCGATCTCCACTGGCTCCCCGTGCAGAAGCGAATTGAATATACACTTCTTTCCCTGACATTCAGCTGCTTGGATGGCACTGCACCTTGCTATCTTCAGAACCTTCTTACAGAATATGCCCCATCAAGAGATCTGCGTTCATGTGCGCAGTCGTTGCTCAAGGCTCCCAGTCTTATTGGACATAGGACAACTTTTGGAGTGTGAGCCTTTGAGTCAGTGGCACCAGTATTGTGGAACAACTTACCTCTTGCACTAAAGCATACTGAATCAAAGTCATAAAAAAAAATTAAAGACATATGTTTAATTAGTCATTGTCTAATTGTGTTCTTGTAATCATGTCAAAACAGCGCACTGAGCATGCAATTATATCATGGTTAGGTTGCGCTATAAAAATAGTCATTATATATTATATATTGTACAATAGTGAAATAAAGGGCCCTTCGCAATTCTCTGCTCATTCTAATTGAATAGTTTAAACCGTTGAATGCCATGCCTTTCAACCAGTATCAATCAAATATATCATGTATATATTATACTTATTGTCTCATATTATACTTTTGCGATTTCACTTCGTACATGCGTCTTCGCTAGCTAAGTGCTTGACGTATCGGACTTCCACGCGGGCGACCCGGGTTCGATTCTCCATTTGGTCTATACCTTTATATATACCGGGTATATAGTGTATACATTTGTCTAATCTATGTATACCCCAGCCAGTAGGATCGCTGTAAAATCTATCCACTCTGCTGCTGGTATTTCTACTTCTCCGTCTGCATTCTTGCTTGCCAACCACAATCCCCTATCAGGTAAATGCACACACACCCACACAGTTGTAGTTGTCCAGTAATGATTAGCTTCAACCAGCAAATCAATCGATATAAGCCTTAACAACACTTCACAGATCCACGTACTGCTACATAAATATACAACTAGAAAGCCATTTCAATTATTGACCCAGTGTCCCCGTAATCGTGTTTTATCCCTATTGCCTCCGCAACTGTGCCCCCTACTCTTAACGGTTTTCAATCATGTGTGTGTATGATTGTATGTGTTACTTGGGCTGAACATGGTCAAAATGTACATAACACAAAAGATCATTGTTTCTGTATGCTCTTTACATGTAGATGGCAGTACGCTGTCTTTTGATGATATTCTTTTGTGACTTTGTGTATTGATGAAATATAAGAAACTATTTTCTTATGCGTAGATGTCTGATGTTGGGCATTGTCTAAGTACAACAAAGGAATTATACATTCATTTATATAGTCTAGTGCAGCCAAGACTTGTCTAGATATTTATATAGTCTAGTGCAATGAAGACTCGTCTATATATTTATATAGTCTAGTGCAGCCAAGACTTGTCTAAGATATTTATATAGTCTAGTGCAATGAAGACTCGTCTATATATTTATATAGTCTAGTGCAGCCAAGACTTGTCTAGATATTTATATAGTCTAGTGCAGCCAAGACTTGTCTAGATATTTATATAGTCTAGTGCAATGAAGACTCGTCTATATATTTATATAGTCTAGTGCAGCTAAGACTTGTCTAGATATTTATATAGTCTTGTTCAACTAAGACTTGTCTTGATATTTATATAGTCTAGTGCAGCGAATACTTGTCTAGATATTTATATAGTCTGGTGCAGCAAAGACTTGTCTAGATATTTATATAGTCTAGTGCAGCGAAGAGTTGTCTAGATATTTTAATAGTCTAGAGCAGCAAATACTTGTCTAGATATTTATATAGTCTAGTGCAGCCAAGACTTGTCTAGATATTTATATAGTCTAGTGCAATGAAGACTCGTCTATATATTTATATAGTCTAGTGCAGCTAAGACTTGTCTAGATATTTTAATAGTCTAGTGCAGCAAATACTTGTCTAGATATTTATATAGTCTAGTGCAGCGAAGAGTTGTCTAGATATTTATATTTTTGGGTGGTTAATAACAGCAACTCTAGTGTATCCAAACAAATACACAAACAGCAAACACCACCGCTTATGAGAAATCCATAGGACTCAATGCCGTCAGTCAATCTGCCACTTCTGTGGGTCTATATTCGTGGATGTTTACATGTATAAATAACCGCTGAATGAACTCATCTATTGACCCTATTCACTAGAGTGTTTTTAAGCTTAAAGAAAGCCAAAGTAAAGAACAATCTAAAAAAACAAAACAAAACAAGATGGTGGTATCTGGTACATCATGTGCCAACACAAACAGCACGCCTTGCCAAAAAAATGCAACAACCCTCCCCATTCATGCAGCATTATGACACGCTACGGAGCATTGCCTGTCGCAGACAAACACATACACGTGCTGATACCTGTCTATCAATAGACATATCTATAGCGAAGTAAGTTTCCTAAGTGCAGATACATTAGCTCTCTTTGTGTGTGTGTGTGGCTAGTTCTTCTTCTTGATCTGTAGAGCGCTTCTTTCAAAAACTGACTAAATAGGGCGTTTGCAATCACGTGACAAAAAGCATGTGATTTTTGTTTACTTTGTGTAGTAGTGGTGTACAAGTACAAGGCCGCTGTATTAATAAAGTTTCATATAGGCTCGAGCTTTTTTAAATGATGTTTTGTGTTTTAAGTCTTATTAAGATTTAAGCTGTATTATGTATGTTAAATAAAATAGGCTATTTTATTATTATCATAGTCATAGATCATAGACGATGTGAGCCTATTAGTTACTTGACTAGATAGCCTATTCACCAACACTATCACTTGACATCGTAGCTGCCCTACTTAGATATTTTATTATTATCATAGACGATGTGAGCCTATTAGTGACTTGACTAGATAGCCTATTCACCAACACTATCACTTGGCATCCCTACTTAGCCATTAGCCTAGCCTACGAACCATTAAAAGTGTAGGCCTATAAAGTGAAATTGAAAGTGTAAATAGGTCTAGCCGGCCCTAGCCTAATCACATTAATCAATTAATCTACAGTATTTACCTCCTTATTTTTTAGTAGGATAGCCAATATTCAGATGTGATTTTGGCATGATAAAGAAGTACTTCGCTATTTTTGAACACCAATAGTGGCTTCTATTTACACAAATACGTCACTAAAAAACATAAGCCACGCCCATTGAGAACGCTCTATAGGAACAAAAAAAAAAGAGATCTTGAATGCGTTTATTTGTTGTATATTATTTATAGATTAAAAATTTTTTTTTACATTCCTTTTGGCATAAATACATTTTCTGGTTGAGCAGAGCCCAGAAACGCAGTTCACACACAGAGTATACAATCTTATTTTGTTACGGTTCTCAACAAAAAAATACGCGCGCGTTGTCATGTAAAATACAACGTAAGCAGTAAGTTATAAATACTTTTGCTATGTATTTTTGAAAGTCTCAAATGAAGTGGCTTAATAATGCTTAAGGAAAAAAAAAACGTTTAGGTTGTTTGTTTTTTTAAAAAACGTTGTGAGTACACTAGGCCAGGGGACGGTCTACGTCTGGGATCGGCAACCTACGAAACGCGTGCGGCGCGCAGAGCGAGTTTTCATGGCACGTGGAAGACCCCCCCCCCCCCCCCCCGTATACTCAATACAAGTCTCTTTTACGAGAAAAGAGTAGGATCGCGTTTAAGCTGTTGGCACACTGAATGATTTTAAAATCCTACTTTGGCACACTATTATGAAAAGGTTGCCGAACCCCTGTTCTACGTTTTCATAATACTGTGCCGAAGTAGAAGTTCTAATTCATTCAGAGCGCCAATCGCCTTAAAGTTGTTCTGCTATAGTACTCAAGGTCTTGTAGAGGAAACTTGACTTTTTTTTTTTTTGGTTTGGGGGGGGGGGGGGGTACTCCGCGTGCCATTGAAAACCACTATGCCTGCCAAGTCTAGCACGCGATCCATAGGTCGCCGACCCATGCACTAGGCTTAAAAAATGCATCCCCAGAGTTAAGCCAATTTATATGATGTAATATATTACAAAAAGTATTCGTAAACCACCAAAGCATTTCCTGGATGCCCTTCCAGCTTTAGATTAGATGAAGCCACTTTTAACCAGTGTAATTATAATATTCTATTTGGGTATTGTATTGTATTCTTGTATTTAGCTGATCCTCAGCGGTTGTCTTTAGCCACGGCAATATGAAGGGACATAGCAGAATGCCGAACCGACTTTGTCCCCCCCCCCCCCCTCGACCCCAAAAGGCTCTCAGTTGACTAAATATTTATGCGACCTGCCAATAGCCTTACACGTGTCAATGTGACCCCTGCTCACGAAACGTTTGCCCACCTCTGCCTTACATTGTTGTTGGTGTCGTTTTCAAAAAGCAGTTACAATTACAACACACCATAACAGTTTCTCCAGACAAGTGTATAAATAAAAATCTTGTGCTTGATTAGTTTTAAACATATTAAACTCCTTACTTGCCACTAGGCGCGTTGGTTTGTTAAAGAAAGGTGCCACGTTTTCTTCTCACCCTCCCCTTCTCACCACCTACTATACCAGGGGTCGGCAACCTAAGGCACGCAGAGCAATTTTCAATGGCACGCGAAAGACCTCCAAGAGATGTTTTTATTGATGAAAAAACAACATTTTCCGGTTTTGAATGAGGAAAACTGACTGTTGAAGCCGATGTTTCTGAATGACATTGCGACACATTTTAGTGAGTTGGATTTACATTTCCAAGGACCACTGGAATGGGTTTGGATTAAAACTGGACATATCTTGCCGTGAAATCTATTCAAAACATTTAACTGCATGAACATCCCTATATTAAGGCATATAATATTAAGATAGATAGTTGGGCTTTTTTGGATTTACAAAGCATAACTTGTTTGGCGTCACTATTGAATCAAATGTGAACAAGTTTTTTTTAATTAAAGGGAGATAATTAACCAGTTTGCTTTGCGCTAATATTTCTAATACGTTTTTTTTTCTTTTTTTTTCTTTTATAAAATAATAAATCTAAATTGCTTACAATTTATAATTTTGAAATGATCAAACTGTATAAAAAAGTATTTCAAAATTATATAAATATTTTATGACTAAGGAATTTATATGTATACTTTTAAACATTACATTAACTACCCAGTTTGTATGATTACTACAAACCTGTACAGCTTAACGTATTACTGCACTTTCCGTTTTGGTCTAAAATATATTAAAGCCATCTCAGTTGACTGAGATCAATTATAATTAATATTACCAGGTGTTAGATCCTTATCTTGGTTAACAACTTACTAACAAGTGATAATGTTAAGACAATAATTACCATATGTGAAAGTTTAGTATTAAAATATTTTATTTGATATAAATGCAAATAAAAAGGATGATCGACCTAATCATGAACACGTTAATTTTGTATTAAATATAAAACGACTTTCTCTTTAAATAATCTCCTTTGCTTTTGACCTTGGTCTTGCTACGGGGTTAAATTAATTGTCCCATAGAAAATTTTTAAAATATTTTAAGTATAATAGAGCAGGTTGACTTTTAGGCTGTTGGCACGCTGAATGATTTAGAAATCCTAGTTTGGCACACTGTTAGCAAAAGGTTGCCTATCCCTGAACTATACTACAATACTACTATCCTGTTGTACTGTTGTGTGTTTACGAATGTTACAACGTGCTTCGCGTCTCGTCTTTTTTTTTTGTTGTCCCTTTAGTTTGGTGGGTGTTTGCAAGGTAGAAGGATGCACGTGAGGTATCTGTGTAATGATGAGGTGTACTGTGTACATACAACAACATTACTAAGCAAGAAAATGAACAAAGACTGCTTGTCTACAACCGGTTATCTATTTGAGCGCGGTGTAGACAGAGATGGGATCAATCAATTAGAGTGACTTCTTGTGAATGTTATATTTATATAGCAGTTTCAAACTTCAGAACTTTTCTTTACATCTACACTCTAGAGCAGGGGTCGGCAACCTACGGCACGCGTGCCACACTTGGCGATTCTTAGAGGCACGCCGATGAGCCCAATTCAAGTCTCTTCTACAAAAACAAGAGCAGGATGAGTTTTAGTTTTAGGCTGTCTATGTCTATGAGGCGGCTGGTTAGCAAAGTCGATAGCAAGCTCGACTCCCAAGCGCCCAAACTTACGGTGGTCTTGGTTCGACCCTCGGTGCAGACAGCTATAAATCCACCGCCGACTTGGAGAGGAGATGGGCGCCGCCAAGTCTACCAAGCCCAAGAGAGGACTAATGGACACCCAACGACCGTCAAGGTTAAGGGACTAAGAAAAAGATGTCTCTCTATTATCTACCTATCTATCTATCCACCCACCCACTCAATATGTCATGGTATAGGCTACAATAGTCAAATGACTGTTTGACTCGCGTTACGGAACGTGTGCGACGTTGTACGCATGCGCTAAGACGACATATTTTTAGTTTTACTTTTAGGGTCTCCGCTGGCCACAGTGCACGTGTTAGTGACTACTAAATTAATTACGAGCAAGTGAACAATGAAAACCAATAACTTAACATCATTTAAAAAATTAGTGTAGGACGCAATAATCTTCTCTATACAAGGGGCATCTTTAACGTATAAGAAAGGAAGATACAATTCATACAACTATATTATTTGCATATTCGACAATATAAAAAGGTTGGACAAAGCTGCAAATGACTCAACTATTGACAGCCGCCAAAGATAAGCAAAAAAATGGAGAAAGATGACAGCTGAGGTGTCCATTCGCCCCCCCCCCCCCAACGACCCCACGGGTCAAGGGTTTGATGAGGATGATGGTGATTCTTTGTACGTTTTCCTATTTTTCAGTTTAATTTTTTCATACACATCAATGGGCATCCATCGCGTGATTTTTTTCCCCGTAAAAAATGAAGATGTTACCTTATTGTGGCTTTTCTCTGTAATTTTTCTGTGTACTTTTGTTCAGAATTGTAGCGTTCCCGTATAATTTGTTCATTTACTTCTTAATGTTCTGACACGTGGATTGTCAACTATTTTACATGCATATTCTTTTTCTATGTATTTTTTTTATGTAGAAGCAAATGCATTTAAGTGCTATTTCTTCCTGAGTGGCATCCGGGCATGGAATGGGTTGCCTGAACAAACCAGGAAAACCATTAACTCAACATCATTTAAACCAACACTAATGCAGGACTACGAATTACGTATGGCGCAATAACCTGTTGTCGTAATAGAAGGAGCGTCTATAATGTATAATGTATAAGATTAGATACTCTAAAATATTGAGTTGAAGTCATATGTGCCTCCAGCGATTCCCATTGGCCTGGTTGCCTTAAATTTGATCTCGTTTGTTTCCTACCTGTAGTATAGTGGTTAGATATTCCCACCTAACACGCGGGTGACCTTCGTTCTTTTCTTCACAAATAAGATTAAAAGTATTATTTCTGTAATTAAATATTTCGTTTTTTATATATTTTTTTTTACTGATGGCAACTTTGTTCAAGATTTTTTTTATTTTTTTTCAATGGGCCGTATTGCTGCTGAGAGTTAACACCCTTGCCCCTTATACAAGTCAATATTTTATGACTGACTTGTAATTTACAATCTTGTATAAGGGGCAAGGGTGTTAACTCTCAGCAGCAATACGGCCCATCGTTTTTGATAAGTAAGCAACTACAAATATTATATTTTACACTTCCTGGTTGTTTTCATAGGCTTGATCGTGTGAATTTTAGTAAATTTAAATAAATAACTGTTTGGTTCGACATAATGTCTCTCTCTATTCTCTAGGCTCGCCTTGTGTTTTTTTTTTTTAAAAAGGGTTTAGTCCTACCATTTAAAACTGTATTATAGAAAGTTTCAAACTGCACTCGAAACATTTTTTTTGTTCATTTCTATACAAGTCAGGAATTTTCCCCAAACACAATAGACAATAGATCGTGCTCGGGCTAATGGCCGTCAAAACAAAAAGAGAACATTAAAACCAAAGAAAGAGTGAATTGTATAGCTGGTGGTTCTAGCTCGTGGTGCACGAGTGTATAAAACAATGTACACTTTCGGTTGTGTTTTTTTCTTTCTTTCTATAAGCAGTCGTTGGGCTACCATAGTCAAGGGACAATGTATTGACCTACTTTTAATACAAGGCCTCGCTCCCTACGTTTATATTGTCCCTCGGTTGGAGCCCGTCGTCTAGCATTGTTGGTGTTTCCCCCTTTTACCTTTTCATACAATGGAAAGATGTGAAATTGTATATACACAGTGGGCATTTTACTCAGCCACGAATCTATTAACCCTTCCCGTACCGACCTACTTCTATCTATGCTGCCTTCAGTTCTGCTATATACACGCCCGGGACTGTAAGGGTTAATCTAATCAGAACTTTTCTCTATGTAATAAATTGTGAATTTAAAAAAAATATTATAATAACAGAACATCGCCCAATTAATATATAAGATTATATGAGCATGTGGGCAGGGTGGCCGTGCGCTTTCGACTGGCGTACCGAAGGTCCAGGGTTCGAATCCTGGTGCAGACTAGGATTTTGTTCCCGGGTCTGATGGGTACCTGACCTTAGTTGGGGGTAAAGTAAAGGCGGCTGTGCATATGCAGGCACAATCATCTAGTACCCAATGACCACAGAAACTGGTGAACGCTGCTTCACCGGACCTATAGATCAATTTTGCTCTGACGGGTACTTTTATTTGAGCACACCGTAAATGTGTTGTTGTTGTTTTTTTGTGGTGGAGTTTGGGGGATATTTTTTCACTCAGATCAGCTTCTATCTCGTACGCATATTCATTCTTTATTCCATATGCAAGGACAACTTCATTTAAATTCTAGTTCTTTCCTAGTGGCATCCGGACATAGAAGGTGTTGCCTCAACAAATGCAAGGAAAAAACTAATAACTAAGTATCATTTAAAACAGTATTGTCCATATAGTGTAATAATCAATCTTCTGTGTAGAATAGAAGGATAGTCTGTAACCTTTAAGATAAAGAAATGAATTTAGTAAATATAACTGTGATGTTCAACGCGATTTGGGTTTCAACTGTTTCAACGAAAACCCATCTCGTGAATATCTTCTCTCCTAAAATTAAATTCGAGGTTTCGCTTTATTGTGGGTTTGATTCACGTCATTTATTTGACCTTATCGTTGTTTTGCCTGTTGCAGTGACTGATTGGGATGGTGTTCAAGTAACCAGACTTGTTCATTATTAAGACCATGGATACAGAAGGACCAATCTCAGTACTTGACAGGCGGACCAGGAGCAGCAGTAGCAGCAGGGACAAAGTCATAGCTGACCGCATCACGCGACAGCGGAGCCCTGGTCCGGCCTTCCGCGGCCAGAGGGGCCGCCGTGTCCCTTCCCGCGACAGCATCGTCGGGGAGGAAGATGAGGCGCAGGAGGTGATCTACAGAATCTCACAGCCGTACCGGACCAGCTTCTCGGCCAAGCACTCCGTGACGTGGGGCAAGGTGGACAGGAGCCGCTCCCTGAGCCCCACGTCCAGCCTGCGCAGCGACAGCTCGCGGGCCAGCGCCCCGCCCATATTCTACACGGGCGGCGACAAGAAGCGGCCCCGGGGCCGATCAAAAAGCCCCAAGCGGGTGACGTACAACTCCAAGGTGACGGTCCGGCACTCGGACACCGAGGACAGCATGTTCACTGAGCTGTCCAGTCACGAGTTGGAGGAGGTCGATCTGACGCCCCAGCGCCCCGCCATCTCCCCGTTCAGCCGGGCGCTGATCTCGCCCAGGTACAACGAGTTCAGCCAGCTCTCGCCGATCTCCCCGGGCTGCTTGAAAACCGCGCCCCAGCCCGCGAGGCCGAAGGTCATGGACGTCACCAACATGGCCCGCGGGGGGCCGCAGGTCGACGGCCGGGCGGGCGACGTGAGCCACGACTCCGGGCTGGACTACTCCACGGAGCTGAAGGACCTCTCGGACCAGATCACCCGGATGCAGTGGAGCCCTCGCCAGAACAGGGTCATCCTCGGCAAGCCGCCGCCGGGGCTGGGCCCGGGCCCTCGGCATTCTCCGCGACCGGTACCGACGTCGACGCCTTCGCCCCACGGGATACTGAAAGACTCCCAGAACTCCAGACTGAGCTACAGGGAGAGCCCGGTGCCGACAACTCTAGGTGTGAGTAATGTAGTACCGAATGGCAGCGCCACCAATGGAGGTAAGCACTGTCTATCTCTCTGTCTGTCTCTCTGTCTGTCTATTTGTCTGTCTGTTTGTCTCTCTGTCTGTCTATTTGTCTGTCTGTTTGTTTGTCTGTTTGTTTGTCTCTCTGTCTGTCTATTTGTCTGTCTGTTTGTCTCTCTGTCTGTCTATTTGTCTGTCTGTTTGTTTGTCTGTTTGTTTGTCTCTCTGTCTGTCTGTTTGTCTGTCTGTTTGTCTCTCTGTCTGTCTGTTTGTCTGTCTGTTTGTCTGTCTGTCTTGTCTGTTTGTTTGTCTGTCTCTGTCTGTCTGTCTAAATGTCTATTTATATATGTCCTCTATCTATCTATCTTTCTATATATCTATCTATTTATCTATCTATCATCTATCCATCTAATCTGTTTGTCCGTCTATTTTTCTATTTGGCCGTTCACCGTCTAATTTACTTTACATATTTATCTATTTTTCATTTTATGCAATATACTTTTATATTAACTTACTTCGCTTTTTGCCACATCAAAATGTTGAAAAGCTTTTTTTCAACCCACTTCTCGTCATCCTATCTAACTGAAACTCAGAGGATGACACCACATCCTATCCCCAATTATCTAACTCCACTTACTCCCCATAAACCAACTTGTCCAGTTTTTCTAAAAGAAAATATTGATAAAAAAACGAATGTTCTCCCTCCCTCCCCCCTCCCCCCCTCACATGATCGTGTGGTTAGTAAGAAAAGGCGGCAATGCATGGACCAAATTTCGCTTCTGGCATGACACTTAAAAACCCACGATACACACATTGTTTGATCAAAGACTATAATAAGATAAACTTTAATAAACATAAAGATAAAAACACTTTCCTTGTCCCTTATGCGAGAACAAATGCATATAAGTACTCTTTCTTCCCGAGTGGCATTCGGGCATGGAATGGGTTGCCTGAACAAACCAGGAAAACCAGTAACTTAACATCATTTAAAACATTAATAAAAATGCAAGACTAGACTCGGACCACGGATGAGCGTAGGACGCAATAATCTTCTTTATAGAAGGAGCGTCTGTAATATATAAGATAAGATAAGATAAGATGGCCCCGCTTGCTCTATGTTTAGAACTTATAATATGTTCTTTTTTTTCCGTGCGCAGCCAATAAGGCTATTTTGAATTACTTCTACGCTCTTACGTTTGCATTGAAGGTTTCCGCTGTATACAACTTTCCATTTTAATCTTAATTTTCTATCGAGAAAATCAAAGCGAATTACTCAACCGGAAGTCTAAAGGACTTAGTGCGATCGGAAATTCCGAAACTAAGTGTTTCAAGTTATCAAATAGTAGAAATATTAAAGCAAGCCGCCCACCCTTTTATCGTCTTTGGTTTGATATACTATAGTCCTCCTTATACCAACACGCACAAACAAACAAACAAAATATACACAAATGCCAATTTTATCTGCCCTCCCCCTCCCCATCCCCCCAGGTTCCGGTCATCCCAGTGGTCAGGCCAACGGGGTCAGTCCCGGCTGGAGCGCCAACAACAACGGCTCTGCCAGAAACAACAAGGGCAAGGAGAACGACCCGAGGTCATCGCCACAGAAGTCCGGCACAGGTAAGAGGGGGTGAGGGAGGGGAGGGAGGGAGGAGGAAGAGAGATTGCCCGTAGACATGACATTCTCCTTTCACCTCGTTGTTTTTTTTCTCTGTGTTGCCCATGCAGTTTGAATTAGACGTCCCAATAAAAGAAGTCCACCAGATTTATTGCCTCTGATTGTTGTTGTGGTTGCGAATTCCACATACAATTTTGATTTGCCCCCCCCTCCCCCACCTTTTTTAAATATTAAATATTAATATAAGATTTGAGGTCGGCTGGTCCTGCGGTCAGTTTACCAGACCCACACGTCGCGGATTCTATCCGTGCCGCAGCAGGAGTTTTGGGCCTAGTGGACATAATAATCTTCTAGAGTGCACCGAGCATGCTAAAAAAAAGCATGAATGGAAGCGCTATATAAATAACCAATTATTATTATTATGTAGCCAGATGGAAATAGCAAGGTTAATGCAAAACTCTGGCTAAGGTTGAATTTTAAATGTTGATTTTTTTTTAAAGTTTTTCTTTAACCTCCCTACAAACCTGCGCGAATTTTCAAAGTGAAACTGTGGCTGACTTAGAACAGTGAAATATTTGCAGTCTTTTAATCTCGTATTCTCATGATGTTTTTTTTTTAAAACGAAAGCTCTTTTTGACCCAGTGGGACTAATTTTTATTTCCATGTAAAAACTCGTCGGTTTATTTCGATAATACCACAATTCTACGTGGCACCATAACCTGTCTGGGAAATTGGAATAGAGTGATGAGTTTTGCAAGGTGGAGATTTCACTGATGGTCATATTATTATGAACAGATTTGTTGCTTCTTCAAAAGCTAACTGTTAAAAAGTAAAAACGAGACAAAAAAAAAAAAGATCTCAAACTTTGCAAAGTAATTTGATTTTTTTTTTTGCATACCTTGAAATATTTATAGGGACAAGAACCAGTCTCATTGGTCTTGTTGTGTGATCAGTGCAAATATTTAAAAAAAAACGTGTTTGTTTTCCAAAATTTCCCAGGACTGTTGGTACGCCAGTTGCAGTTGAACTCGGCCACCATGTCCCCCTAACACCATTAGTTAAATCTGCAAATTTAGAAATTTGATTTTAAAAAAATGTAAAAGTATTTTAGATGTCTTGTAAATTATTTTATTTTTAGCTGGTGAGTAATGGTAATTTATTTATATAGCGCTTCTATCCATGCTATATTAGCATGCTCAGTGCGCTCTAGAAGACTATTAATCTGTGAGAGGTTTCACTGCTGCCGGTGATAACAACTCAATATTAACGTCATCTAGTCCCAAAACTCCTGTAGGGCGACAGGGATCCGCCGGTGGCGAGGCTCGAACCCGCGACGTGTCAAGTGGTTTTTTGGTTGACAGTCTGGTGAGCTAACCGCTAGGCCAGGTAGTTGAAAACAGAAAAAAAGTTATTTTAAAAAATCACCTAAGTGTACTTAGTTTACTATATTTGCTGCAATGTTTTACTACAAATAACATGCATTTCCAAAACTTTCAAATTTACACAATTTTTTTCTAATCAAGTTTTTTGTGCCTTTTGTGTCATTTTTTTAAATCAGATTCATCTGTCAAGTTTATTGACACCACTGAATACATAGCTAGAGATTATGAACACAACCGAATGTTCAGCTACACAGATGCCCTGAAGGGCCAGTACGGTGATGACATCAGCAGGCTGGCCAAGGTAGGCCTGATGGAGGCGGAGAGCACTGTCCAGCAGCAGAGTACCAGCGTGGACAAAGTCAATGGCGGTTTGCATATCAGCAGTAAGTTGTGGCTTGTGAAGAGGTATTGATAGTTACACAAAGTGATTAAGTAAAAAACAAAGTAGAGTACCTGTCGGACCAAATTGATCTTGAACACAGCGTTCACCAGTTTCTGTGGCCACGGCATTCTATGGGTAAACTCAAGGACACCCTCTAGACTCCTGGGAAAAAAATCCTAGCCTTCGCCAGGATTCAAACCCAGGACCTTCAGTACGCCAGCCGAGCGTTGCCGCACACCAGCCGAGCGCGTTGCCGCACGCCAGCCGAGCGCGCTGCCGCACGCCAGCCGAGAGCGCTGCCGCACGCCAGCCGAGCGCGCTGCCGCACGCCAGCCGAGAGCGTTGCCGCACGCCAGCCGAGCGTTGCCGCACGCCAGCCGAGCGCGCTGCCGCACGCCAGCCGAGAGCGTTGCCGCACGCCAGCCGAGCGTTGCCGCACGCCAGCCGAGAGCGTTGCCGCACGCCAGCCGAGCGTTGCCGCACGCCAGCCGAGCGTTGCCGCACACCAGCCGAGCGTTGCCGCACACCAGCCGAGCGCGTTGCCACACGGCCACAGTGACCCCCAGCTAAAACGTAACCAGATTTTTTAATAAATAGCAATTTATATTTTACCTTTTACATAACTAGACCAACTCTAGCTTATGCCAACTGATAAGTAGATTTTTAAAAGAAATTGATTTTGTTTACCTAGTGACCTGAAAGATTTTTGTTTTGACTGCCTTCTAAGAGAAATGTAGAGAAGATGGTTGTCAGACCTCTTAAGACGAATGCTAAACAGATATATCACCAGCTGAAAAACATTTGAGCTTTCATTTTTAGATTGGATGTTTTTAAAGCTGCCTGTAATTAAAAGGGAGGAGCAGAAATGTGGTTTAAAAAAACAACAACTCCTGCAGTCATCCTCAAAAGGGCCAAAGTTGTTTGCAGAGAAATAGCAGATTGGGGAAATTTGAGAGTGGACGTTTTGGCTCAAAAGATTATGCTTATTATTGATTGATAAAAAAATTTGATTGATCAAAGACACATTTTGGTTTTTCCATTGCCAATTAGTTCAGTGGATTTTGTTTAACCCTTACCGTACCGACCTACTTCTGTCTATGCTGCCTTGAGTTCCGCTATATACGCGCCCGGGACTGTAAGGGTTAATTTGAGTGGTCTGCAGCATTTCTATAAGAAATGGAAAAAAATTATCAGCAGGTTTTCTAATGGAGTTTTATTTCTAAATGATTCATACACAGGGGGGTGATGTTTAGATGTGTATATATATCAGCTGCATTGTCTCATGTCTTCCAGGTCAACTGGACCAGCCGCTGGTCATTAATACCAACCAGCATGGGGATGACCCGGCCAGCTCTTCGCCTGCAGACACATCCCAGGGGGAGTCTAGCCCAGGTAATATTCCAAAATTAAGTAAACATTGTTAGGCATCAAGTAAACATTGTTACACATCAAGTATACATTGTTACACATCAAGTAACATTGTTACACATCAAGTAACATTGTTACACATCAAGTATACATTGTTACACATCAAGTAAACATTGTTACACGTCAAGTAACATTGTTAGGCATCAAGTAAACATTGTTATACATCAAGTAACATTGTTACACATCAAGTAACATTGTTACGCATCAAGTAAACATTGTTACACATCAAGTATACATTGTTACACATCAAGTAACATTGTTACACATCAAGTAACATTGTTACACATCAAGTAACATTGTTAGACATCAAGTAAACATTGTTACACATCAAGTAACATTGTTAGGCATCAAGTAAACATTGTTACACATCAAGTAACATTGTTAGGCATCAAGTAAACATTGTTACACATCAAGTAACATTGTTAGGCATCAAGTAAACATTGTTACACATCAAGTAAACATTGTTACACATCAAGTAAACATTGTTACACATAAAGTATACATTGTTACACATCAAGTGTACATTGTTAGATTGACTATGTTTGATTGAGTGTGATTGATGAAAGAAATTTTTCCAATTAAATATTCAAAATTTGTATTAAGATAGTTTATAACACAAAAAAAATTGTTTAAGATGTTGTTTTTTGGCAAGCTTGTTATTGTAATAACAATAGACCGTTTGTTTAAATTGTTTGTTCTTAATTGTGCAGCTTTAACTCAGCTCTTGACATTTAAATATCGACATGTTCTTCCTTTTTGTTTTTTGTATTAGCCTGTGCAAAAAGTAAGTAAACAGTGAATGATCATTTGCCCAATTGACAAATACCAAAACATAACAGTAACTTTGTGTCTTGGAGTGTGTAAGGGCTGTGGTACCTCAGTAATTGTGTGTTTGCTTCGGATGAAACTTAAAAAAAATAAGCAGAAATATTAGATCACTTTTTTTTATATTTACTGGATAAGTATTTATAACTAAAATATATTTCTCTCTTATGTTTTGGTACAAGTCATTTCCTTATGTGTATTTACATTTGTTTACATATAGACATGTATCCCCTTTGTTATTGTCCATAGTATATTTATTTATATGTATATGCTATAAATTTAACAATTACTTTATTTGTTTTTATGACCCACTAACTCTGCCGTTTCAGTAATGAATAAAATAACAGGAAACTTTTTGTGTACAAATGTCCATTTGGCATTTATAGTAAGATCATAGGCGTCAGCAGGAAACTGTTCATCAGAGACAGGCTTATTTAAACAGGGTTCATACAGGTTGGGAACAAATGCAATAACTTACTAAGGTTTGAGAAAGTTTGTAAATTTTGATTCTTAAGAACCTTCAGTAAAAAGTAATTCAAAATTTTTTAAAAACAATTTTCAAAGGGTTGGGGATCCATGAAGACGCCTACGATGAAGATGTTTTTTTGCATGAACACTTATACCATATCTACTAAAACTGTTATGTAGTTGTATAGTTCTAGAACGATAGTTGTTGATGTAGTTAAATAGTGATAAGACTACATGTGCAGAGTTCCTATTGAATGCTGGTGAAACATTCTCTCTCTCTTACTTCTTTATTTGTGTAACATGTCACTCTTGTGTTGCCATTCTGACAGGGAATAGATGTTTATATATGTCAGTGCAATGCCTGTCATGTTTTAAACCTGAACTGTGCCCTAGCCTTGGTCTCAGGTTCTTAGGACCTGCAATTGAACTGTGCCCTAGCCTTGGTCCCAGGTTCACAGGACCTGCAATTGAACTGTGCCCTAGTCTTGGTCTCAGGTTCGCAGGACCTGCAATTGAACTGTGCCCTAGTCTTGGTCTCAGGTTCTTAGGACCTGCAATTGAACTGTGCCCTAGTCTTGGTCTCAGGTTCTTAGGACCTGCAATTGAACTGTGCCTTGGCATTGTGCAGACATTGTGCTCTAATCCTTCTTTATGCCATACTTATGTACTTAAGATTGAGATGCCTTGAAAAGACCAAATGTAATGGTTAACAAGAAAGTATAAAAAAGCAAACTAAAAAATGTCTCCATCAGAGGGAATCTGATAATTCAATCCATGTGATAATTCAGTCCATGTGAAGTAGCATTAGCAAATGTCATGCTTCACTGACCAAAACGTATAAAGGGATTTTTAGCCAGAACCAGCCTGTACTTTTCCCAACTACTGTCCAGTACCCAAATCAGAGCTGAGTAGGCTCAGAGACACCCTTTAGACTGGGCAGATTTTCAGGATGTTAAACCAAGCTCACCTAAACTGAACCATGGGCTTTCCCTCCCCCCCCCCCCCCATACAGGATTACTGCAATGCTAGTAAAAGAATTGTAATTGAGAAGAGCTGTGCAGAGCTTAAAAGAGACACACTAAAATTAAGCAGTGAGCTTATTAATCCTTTATTTAGATGAGGGAGCCAATTATGTTAAAGTTACCATGGCAACCATGTTCAAGGAATCATGATGCATTCTTAGGGATGGTTTTGTGGTCATCTGAAGTAATATTTTATTAAACCTATTGAATAGAATTGTCTGATATGATTGTGATCACATTGGGTGTGATAATTTGTCTCATGAGTGAATATTAACTGTACATAGTGCATGCATCTTTCATTTAACTAATACTCTAGCAAACTCTTTCATCTATACATATTGAACTGATGTAATTAACTGCATGAAGTAATGGCTTCAATATGATGTCATCTATAAACATTTTTGTGTTTGTTCCTAGATTAGACTAATAGATACAAATTTCACGTGCAATAAATCCAAATTACTTTGTTTACATTTGTCTACCTTGACTTAGGCGAACAAGCCCTTCTGTTACTTTCAAAAAGAACTTAAAAACTAATTATTTCCATATTTAACCTTAGATAACATGCTTTAGACCACTACTGTCTTACTTATATGTTAGGTCGGTTAATGCTTCATTAATTTGATTTGTCCAATGTTTGTAAAGTTTTAAATCATCATTTAGCTTTATTGCTAAGCCTAGAGATTATATCCGAGTTCTTAGTTGTATGTTAAATGCGCTCTGATCTTACATTACATTTGTTGACAGCGCTATACAAATATCATTATTATTATTATTACCTTTAATTGCAATCTAGTACTCAAATCATTCAGCTAAAGAATTAGTTTAAGAATTTAATTATTTAGTTTTTTCAATTTTCAAAAAATAAAAAAATGATGTTGAATGCAAACCAAAGTTGAAGAATGAATCCAATAGAAGCGTCCTTTATGTGAAATCTTAAAAACATAGTTCTTCAGAACCTTCACTGAAAACTTATTCCTCCTGTTTTTAGTTGAATTTCTTGTTTGTTGCAGACAGGGGCAGTCCTACGGAGCCAGGCAGGCTGACGCCCTCCAAGCGTTCCGTCAGTCTCAGCATCAGCAACTTCCTGAAGAGGGTCTCGCCCCACTTCAGGCGCAAGAAGTCCAAGGACAGACCCGGCCAGTCCCGGTCAGCGGAGGGCTCGGCCCAGAGCCTGGCCAACACCACCTCTGACCCCGACACAGACAGGGAGAGCCCCACGAATGACCTGACGGAGAAGCCCAAGCGCCCCGGCAAGTTCTCCCGAAGCCAAGTCAGACAGTCTTTTATGAAACTTGTTGGTCGCTCCAGTTCTAAGTAAGAAATTTCAATTTTTAAAATATCATGAGGCATAGTGCAGCACGCTTGACTGGCAATCCGAAGGTCATTGGTTCGAATCTTGGTGAAGGCTAGGATTTTTTCCCAGGACTTGAGGGTGTCCCTCAGTCTACCCAGCTCTGATGGGTATCTGATACTAGTTTGGGTAAAGTAAAGGCGGCTGGGCCACACATCCCCTCATATGCCGTGGCCACAGTCACTGTTGAACAATGCTTCACCAGCCCTGTGATCAGTTTGGTCCGAAGGGTACTTTTACTTTTCCAAGGCATACAGTTGGTACAATTACTTAGTATTTATTTTATCTTATCTTTTGATTAATGGTTTAAAAGATGTTAAGTTACTGGTTACCCTGATTTCTTCAGGCAACTCATTCCTTGCCCTGATGCCACTCTGGAAGAAAGAGTGCTTTCAATGCATTTGCTCTTGCATATTTTCATTCCAAAGATTAAAAAAATAATTGTACTGATTGTACAAATGACATTTAGGCTATCAGCCAAACAAACTTTAAGAATTTCTCTAAACAGATATTATATGTTTAAACCCAACCAGATGTTAATACTTGCGTAAAGTTATTGTAAGCTGCGAGCTCATTTTGTTTATATCAACCTGATTAGGTCTGGTTATATTCTTTTTTTTCTCAAGCGTATTTTTTTTTTCACTGACTAAATCCTAGTGTTGTAATTCTCTAATTGAGCGGATCGTAATGATCTTTTTCGCTGTGACAAGATCTAGAATATAACTGGGATAATTATACTTCTGGACATAATGAGAAATTATTTGAAACATACATTGTGAATATTTTACTTCATTATTTTTTTTTTATGAAGTTCATTTTAAAAAAATGTGCTGGCCACACAACCCCCTAGTATGCCGTGACCACAAAAACTTGTGAACGCTTCTTCACCGGTCCAGTGAATAAATTTTGCACGACGGGATAGTTTGCTTTTTACTTTACATGAGAGTGTGAAAAAAACTACTAAAGCAAGGACTAATTGAGAAAGCACCTGTAAATATTGGCTATCAATTGAATTGTTTCCGTAGTTTTTTTTTTAAATTGGAAGAATCAATTTATCTTGAATTAAGCAAAGAGTGAAATCAAACATTGACACGTTATGTTTTCACATCCCCCACAGTCATTGAGTTTGAGTGATTTCTCATGTAATGCTGTGAATAGATTTATTCTTTAAATATTCAGCCCAATTTCTTTTTTACTAAGCTTTGTGAGGTCCTTAAAATTCCATTCAGTCTTTTATTCTGCAAATTTTTGTGAGGCTAAAGAATGTGATAGAATGTGGTTGATAGAATGTAATTGAAAAAATGTGATAGCATGTGATAGATTTAATGTGATAGAATAAGAAAGAATGTGATAGTGTGAAAGACTGTTATAGCTGTAATGAGTTTGTTTTTTGTGAATGGATATCTATGTTTTGTTTGTGAACATTAATTTAATTTAAAATGTTCATTGTATTTTTATGTCTTTTTAGGTCAAAAAAGAAAAACAAAAATCAGCCAGGGGACATAATTCCTACTCCCAGCCATTATACGATAGAGCTGCAAGACCCAGAGAAGAACACCTCCTCCGACGAGGTGGATGAGATTACAAACGGATTTATGCTAAACTCCAGCGAAAGCCTGGGCAAGGCTGGATTTGACCCATCCACACATCGAATGATGAAATCCATCGAACAAAACACGCGATCGGAGCAGGACATCTACCGCCGCTTCAAGGATCGACAATCTTCCCGGGAGGCAGGGGACGCGGCGCTCTCCGACTCCGAATCCAAAACCACGCCCACAGGCTTGGCCAAGCCGGAGCCCATCAGGCCGACCGCGCTGGAGAGGCCGAATCTTGACCAGAGCGCGTCGGAGTTTCTGGACGAGCCCATGGATTTCTTCACCGAGTCGGATATAACAGCCATCCTGCGCCCCGACTTGAACAGGTCACACCTGAAGGCTGCCTACTTCGAGACCCCGGTGAAGACAGCGGAGGAGGAGAGCCCCAGCCGGGCAGAGCCCCCGAGGACGCTCGACGTCCTGCCGGTGCGCACCAAGCGCCTGATGCAGACGTCGGTGATGAGCAGCATATCTGGGGACGAGAGTATCGGGGAGTGTTCGCTGGATGCCAACATGACGGGTGAGTCTTTGAGTTAAACTTCATGCAATTTAACAAGCCCTTATAGAAAACCAAACCATTGCTGACATGTAGATTAGATTTCTCTTCACCGTCACTTGAATTGCTCCTCTTTACATTTTGTCACTCCCCAAGTCCATCTTAGAGAATTATTTTCATGTCACTTTTGTGTTCTGTCTAACAGACGGGATTCATAGGGGCTGGAAAAAGTTTGTGAAAATTGACTTGACTTTTCAAGTTTGTGAAAATTGACTTGACTTTTCAAGTTTGTGAAAATTGACTTGATTTTTCAAGTTTGTGAAAATTGACTTGACTTTTCAAGTTTGTGAAAATTGACTTGACTTTTCAAGTTCTTATCTTATAAGTTTACAGACGTTCCTTCTAGGTAGAAGATTATTACGTCCACTTGGCCCAAAACTCCTGCAGGGCGACAGGGATCCGCCGGTGGCAGGGCTAGAACCCACGACCTGTCAGTTGGTTTTTGGTTGACAGTCCGGTAATCTAACCGCTGGACCAGCCGGCTTCACATAAGTTTGTGAAAATTAACTTGATTTTTAATGTTTGAACAAATTAACCGTGATTTTTTCAAGTTTGTAAAAATTAACTTGATTTTTCAAGTTTTTGAAGATTGATGCAGGTTTGGAAAAAAGGTGTTAGCTATGCTCTAATGGGCAAAGTGGTATGAAAATATTATAATTAATAATTTGATAATTTATATAGGCCTAGCCAGCGCTTCTACCCACGCTATTACATCTAGCCTGCTCTTTGTGATCTTGGAATAAATTGCACTGGCAGTTGTATTATTGGTATGCAAGGCAGTCAGCCACCATCAAAAGAGAAAGGTCTTCAATTTTAAGTTATGTTTAGTTAATACTTAATTAGGGTCCTAAGGTTAGGAAAAAACATTACATTTTTTTACTTTAACTTTGCCTTTGTTATTCAGTTGCCATAAACTTCTTGAATCGGGTATTTGTTGTAACGTCTGCATATTGAAGGACTCTGAAGTATCTTACACTCGGATTTTCAGTATTTTTTGTTTTGTGGGTGCCCAAGGGCGGTAATACGGGAACAAAAATACACAGAAGTTAATTCATCAGTTATGTCTCTTGCATTACAGAAAACCACATTTACTTTTTTTTATGTAAGCAACTTAATGTCTGTTTTGTAAAAATTTCTTGCTCTCTCTATATCTATAGCCTATATCAGGGGTCGGAAACCTACGGCACGTGCGTACCAGACTTAACACGCAGAGCGATCTTCAATGGTACTTAAAGGCCCCCTACACCCCCTTCCCCCCCCCCCCCCAAAAAAAAAAAAAAGGCAATCTAAGTCTGTTTAACAAGAAATTGAATGCTGGAGCAGTATGACTTTTAGTCTGTTGGCACGCTGAATATATTAGAAATCCTACTTTGGCACACTGTTATCAAAACATTGCCGCCACATGTCCTATATAATAATATATTTACTGACACGATAAACAGGTATCCTTGGCGCGGATGAATGCTAGTAAACGGGGTTGTTTAATGATTTGCATTCAAGTATTGCAAGACGTACTAGTCCAGCGGTCGGCAATCTTTTTGATAACAGTGTGCCAAAGTAGGATTTCTAATTCAGCCAGCGTGCCAAAAGCCTAAATGTCATCCTGATTTAGCAGGCAACTTCTTGTAGAAGTACGTGAATTGCCTTTCTTTCTTTCTTTTTTTTTTGGGGGGGGGGGGGGGAGTCTTCCACGATCCATTGAAAATCACTCTGCGTGGCAAGTCTGGACCTCGTTCCGTAAGTTGCCGAAACAACTTACGGAACGAGGTCCAGACTTGCCGACACCTCGACTAGACTACTATAAAATACCATTAGTTTAGAGATCTACCCTCCCCCCCCCCCCCCCCCCCAAATAAAAAGGGGGGGGGGGGTACGGTGTAACTAGGCCAAATCGTAGATCCACTCATTCCTCTGGTGGCTTGATGAAGAATGTAGGCTATATCAATGTAAGGCTAACAGTCTGTTAGGACGCACGAGTGTTCTAGGGAAATATATTAGTATATATTTATGCTCATATGTTAGCACGGTGCTCGTTCGACTGGCGTCCCGAACGAAGTTTATGTGTTCGAATCCTGGTGGATGCTAGTTTTAATCCTCCCCTGCATGCAGTGTGGCCAGGTGAGAACCGAGATACTCCGGACATTAGGACTTGGTGAGTTTGAGAGTTTTAGAACTAGAAACAAATTTTTGTGTGGAATTCTTCAGACAAACAACAAACCAATAAGCTGTTGTATCATGGAGCTGTTCCATATTGATTCTACAAACAAACAACAAACCAATAAGCTGTTGTATCATGGAGCTGTTCCATATTGATTCTACAGACAAACAACAAACCAATAAGCTGTTGTATCATGGGGCTGTTCCATATTGATTCTCACCTGTGTTTGCCCTCTATTTTTCAACCTGTTTTCTATTCTTGCCTCTCTGCGTCTGTCTGGGGGAAAGTGCGTCATTCATTGATGACACTTGAGTCGGGAATACCGCCAGATAAGTTTGGAATCTCGCCTTGTTGTTATTGTTGTTGTTGTTATTGTTGTTGTTGTTTTGTTGTGTCTACTCGTATGCTTGCTCCTGGCAAACGTTGAAAGATTTGGATGAGTAGTTAGTAAAAAAAACAAAAACATGTTTTCTCACCGACACGAGAGAACGCCGACTCGAAAGCTGGTAAAAACTAAATCGCAAGACTGAGTCCTTGTGTGATATCTTGGCTTACAATGAAAAAAAAAAAGCTTGCTCATAAGAACGTACAATATTTATTTTTTTAATTAAGAGAAAAATAGTATACATTTGTGTTTACTTGTTTTTCAAAGCTTTTATTTGAAACAAACAAACAAACAAGCAAAACAGCCAATGCCAATGAATTTCAGCCAATGAATTGCATTGTATGTTGTTGTTTTGTTTTAAACCGTCCACATTCTTTACACAGAATGGTCAAAAGTTATCAACAGTTGAGCCTGGTTGTCATTGGTTACTTAGAACGCTCTCCTGATTGAATTGTAAACCCTGATTTAACAAATAACTGTGAAACACCTCCCAAGATATAAACTCACGATTCGGGTCACCTGCAGTTCCCCAATATTCTTTTTTTGCGTATCCTGGGAAGTTGGAATCGGAACCCCATCCAAAAGTTACGTCTGGAATTCTTTTTATTTTTTGTACGTTCGTCTCTTCGGTCCAGGTGATGTCAGAGCAGACGTGTGTTTCCCTCCCCCACACCCCTGCCCCCACTTGCTACTTCGCAGTCGGCGTGAGAATGAATAAACAGACTGTCTGGGCAGTATTTAGCTTCGAGGCTATTTTTGGCTCTTGTGTTTTCATTTCATTGCCGTATGATTTGTGTGTGTCTGCGCGCGCACTTTTGTTTTGTGAGCGCGCGTGTGTGTGTGTAAGAAGATAAAACAGTCTACACGGAACTCTCCAACCCTGTGATTATCTTTTCTTGTATGGCCAGCTTATGGCGGGCGGTCTACCCAGCTATTGGACAGCAGATTGTGGATGTAACAATAACCGCGTGAATCAATAGTAAAAGGGCGATAATTAATCTTATTTTATCAAGCGTGCAGCGTATGCACTTATAGTCTCCCCTGTTTTAGCGCGCTGCGGTGAATAATTCCCCCTTGGTCTAATTCTGTTCCACTGTTTCTTTGTTATAGTTAGCGCTAAATCTATAGTCTAAAGTCTAAAACTATTATTTCTAGTTTTTGTTATTTGCTGATATTGTTCTAGACTCGATATGCGTATAGGTAATAGTGTATAGGTCTATAGGTGACTGTAGGCTACTGTAGATGTGTGTGAATGTGTAGGTGGGTGTCAGTGTGTGTAGTGTGTCGGTGTGTGTGGGGGTGGGGGGGAGATGGAGGTGCATTGCTATCTTTTTGTTAGCATCAACGTCTTGAACATGTATCCAGATTTAAAACAAACAAACAAGTGTGCTGGGAGCAAAGAATAATTCGATCTTGATTGTATGTTATAGGTGGACTGATCCCTGCCCCCTCTCGTGATTGTATGTTATAGGTGGACCGATCCCTGCCCCCCTCGTGATTGTATGTTATAGGTGGACCGATCCCTGCCCCCCTCGTGATTGTATGTTATAGGTGGACTGATCCCTGCCCCCTCTCGTGATTGTATGTTATAGGTGGACCTATCCCTGCCCCCTCGTGATTGTATGTTATAGGTGGACTGATCCCTGCCCCCTCTCGTGATTGTATGTTATAGGTGGACCGATCCCTGCCCCCCTCGTGATTGTATGTTATAGGTGGACTGATCCCTGCCCCCTCTCGTGATTGTATGTTATAGGTGGACCGATCCCTGCCCCCCTCGTGATTGTATGTTATAGGTGGACCGATCCCTGCCCCCCTCGTGATTGTATGTTATAGGTGGACCGATCCCTGCCCCCCTCGTGATTGTATGTTATAGGTGGACCGATCCCTGCCCCCTCTTGATTGTATGTTATAGGTGGACCGATCCCTGCCCCCTCTCCAGGAGTTTTGAGTCTAGTGGACGTAATAATCTTCTATCTAGAAGGAACTTCTGTTAAACTTGTAAGGAGAAATAATGAAATAAATTGGAGAAGGGAAGGTTTTGTGGGCTGTGGGGTTTATATCTAGCGCAAGAGAATTACGTCATCAGCATCAGGTTTCTATCTTTCATTTAGAGATATAAATAATCTTTGTTTGTTAACAAAATGATGTTTACTGACAGTTTTTCTGAAGGTGTGCGGTATTTTATGAAGAACAAAACCCTAGACTGAATCAGCAACTGCTGGCCTGGAATCGTGCCGGCCACACAATCCCGCAATGGTATATATATATTATATTATATTATATTATATAAGTTGTAATTGTGTGTGTATTTCTCTCACCGGTCTTTTTAACGTAGGGGAAGGGGGTCCCGCGGCGAGGGGGCTGGAGGTGTTTTCTTATCTTTATATCACAGACGCTCCTTCTGTTAAGAAGACTATTGCGTCCTACGCTCATCGGTGGTCCGAGTCCAGTCTTGCATCCTTATTAATGTTTTAAATGATGTAAAGTTAATGTGTTTTCCTGGTTTGTTCAGGTAACTCATTCCACGTTCGAATGCTACTCGGGAAGAAAGTGTACTTATATGCATTTGTTCTCGCAGGTATTGGGGGGGGGGGGGCGAAATCTTTCACATCGCATTAGTCCCTTGGAGTAACTGATCCATAAAATTGTTCAAAGCGCGGGATTGTTATTTATCTGGGTCAGTGAGCTAGCTAGATGTTCATGTTGACAAACTCAATCCAGGATGTAAATTTTTTTTTGGCTGTAAATCTATGTTTAGGTTTATACAATACAAAATATTAAAGATGCATATTAGGTTAGATTAGGGGTCGGGAACCCATGGATCGCGAGCCAGATGTGGCTCTTTTGATGACTGCATCTGGCTCGCAGACAAATGTTCGATTATTAAAAAAATGTTTTTTTTTAGACTTTTTGATCTACATATTAATTGCATATCAATATTTCATTCTACAAATGAGCTCAAGTCTACTGCAGCTCAGCATCAGAAGAATTTAGAGACATACATTATTGTTATTGAAATTACACAAAATGCACACATTTACTTAAATTTTAGTTTTAAACATAATGTATGGCTCTCACAGAATTACTTTTTAAAATATGTTGTATGCAGGCTCTCTAAGACAAAAAGGTTCCCGACCCCTGTTTTTTGTTCCCGACCCCTGGGTTAGATGTAGGCCTACTTAAGGAATTAGCAAATATGAATAACACATTAGTACCTTTTTTTTTGTGGAGAGATTCTTATTACCATAGATGTACTTATTTAAGAGATGTATATTATTGGATTGTTATGTGTGTATATCATGTTATAATAGTTTTTATAAAGTATTAAAAATTTTCTCGATAGTTCATTTAGAATGATGTATTTTATATTTCACGTTGGCGTAGAGATTTTTTGCGTATAGTTGTATAGATAGTTGTTTATTATGACGTAATTACAACAATATATTTTATCGTAGTCTCTACCAATTTCTAATACCCATTTGTGTTTGCATTCTGCAATGCTTCGGGAGAAATCCATTCTAGTAGCCTGTCTATATAAGGCTAGCTTTGGTGTAGTAGGGGTTGTTTTTGCAATACTTCGGGAGAAATCCATTCTAGTAGCCTGTCTATATAAGGCTAGCTTTGGTGTAGTTCGGGTTGTTTTTGCTTAGCGATAAATAATATAGATCTACTTAGTATTGACCCGTGAAGTTGAATGTTATTATTGTACATAAGTTCAAGGATTTAATTCTTCTTTAAACATTCATCGAGTGGCTTGAGTTTGTTATTTCATGATGAAAAGGATCTCAGATAGAAGACACGTATTTGTAATGACTATAATTATCTATAACATTAGATGTTTTTATTTGAGAGATACATTCTACATTTGATAATAATAATAATAGTCTTTTTTTTTAGAGCGCTTCTATCCATGATATTAAATTTAGCATGCTCAGTGCGCTCTTGTTGTGAATTGCAGTGGTAGTTGTATTAGTATAAGATAAGATAAGATTTCTTTATTGATCCAAACAAATGGAAATTTGTCTTGATTACAGATGTTTTGTCCTTCAGCATATTTTAAACAAAATAAAATAATTATTTGTAATTTATAATTTATTTATAATTTATGTAAGGCACACAGCCACTAGCCCAAGAGAAAGGTCTTTAAGTTCTTTTTATAAAGACTCTCTTATCTCAGATACTCTCTGAGGCAAGCTGTTTCATAAAGAAGGCGCCACAGATTCAGATGAGCGCGTACTCCTAGGTACTTCTTATTGTGTCCAGCCACAGATGTATTTATTAGAGATGCGGAAGCTTACATATACGGGATGTCTACAAATTCGAGTTGTCTTTAGCTTACTTGCGTACACAGAGAGAAAAAGAGAGAGAGAGAAATGGTGTGTAGTGTGTACATGAGCAATGTTTGCTGTATGTGACACGCATACAGGATGTACACTTTTCTTTCACAGATCACCACGTGTGTGTGTGTGTGACCCCTGTGTGAGTTTTTAGGATGGTTGTTGAGGCGGGGGCTTTGTGGGGAGCCCTGCTGCGGACACGTATAATAAGGCGTGAGCGACGGGTGAAGAAAAAAGGGGGAGGGGCGGGCGTAGGTGTTGGGTGGGGAGGGGTTAATCTTTAAAAAAACAACACCACCAGTTCACGTGACTTCTGTAGGAAGAACCTGACATGAAACAAAAAACTGGGATTGTTTTATGTTTCTTTTTTTTTTTTGTTAGTGTTTTTGTTTTTGTTTTTCGTAATACTTTCTTCCTTTTGCTCACGTTCACACACACATGCATGCACCCCCCCCTCCTCTTCCCTCACTCGCCCACACATCCGCACACATCTTCTGTCAGACCCACATGTCGTCGTCGGCAAGTTTTGCAATTTCGCTTTGTAGTAGTTTCTGTTGCGCGTTCGCGCGCGTTCGCTTCAAGGCTGAGGGGGAGTCGGTTACGCATATCTATATATCTTTGACCTGGCAAACGCAATACCGCTGGCAGTAGCCGTGGCTGTACTCCTGGTGGACCTGTTGGTTCATAATTCTACGCATGCTTGCGTACGTTTCCGTTTTCTTTGTGTGTATTATAGGTATGTGCAGTTTGCGATTTGGTTTGTTCTTTGTTTTAGTATTACAAGCTTTTAGTATTTCGGGCGTGTTCTTTGTGTTTTATGGGCGTATTCTATGTGCTTTATGGGCGTGTTCTTTGTGCTTTATGGGCGTGTTCTTTGTGCTTTATGGGCGTATTCTATGTGCTTTATTGGCGTGTTCTTTGTGCTTTATGGGCGTGTTCTTTGTGTTTTATGGGCGTGATATTTCGTGAATAATGGACGAGTTCTTTGTGTTTTATGGGCGTGTTCTCTGTGTTTTATGGTCGTGATATTTGTGTATTTTGGGTGTGTTCATTTTATATTACTGGCACGTTCTTTGTATACCGTTTGCGTGTTTATTGTGTCTTATAGGCGTGCTCTGTGCTCACTATAAGCGTTTTATTTGTGTAATATGGGCACGCATTTTCGGTGGTTAGTAAACAGATATGTCAACTAGATGACCAATTCCTGCTCCTTAATAATATTCTGTCAGTCTTGAAGGAATGTCTGTAACTTAGAACACTAGATAGGCCTATATAGATAGATAGATAGATAGATAGATAGATAGATAGATAGATAGATAGATAGATAGATAGATAGATAGATAGATAGATAGATAGATAGATAGATAGATAGATAGATAGATAGATAGAGATAGTTATATATAGAAATTATTATTTTTTTTTATTTTTTTTTATAGGTGTATATATATATAATATATATTTTTATTTCTGATTGATTCTTATATATTTATGTAGGCCTATAGTAAACGCTGTCTCACGATGTAACCATTAGCTGGGGGTCATCTAAGCAATATATCGGTTAGCCTAAACCCTAGGTTAACTTAAGGGCAAGTTTAGTTAAACAAGATAAAAAGGAGTATGTAGACCCTATGGCTGGGATTCAACGCACCATTAAAACAAAAACTAACTCAAGTCTACATCAAACGGAATAAATCTAACGATCAAGATCTAACACACAATAAGCTAATCCAGGGATCGGCAACCTACGGCACGCGTGCCATACTTGGCACGTAAAGCGGTATTCAATGGCACGCCGAAGACGTTATAAAAAAAAAGACGATTCAAGTTTTTCAACAAGAAATTGAGTGCCAGCGCAGGGTGACTTTTATGATGTTGAATTAGAAAATATACTTTGGCACTCTATAATCAAAAGGTTGCCGACCCCGGAGCATATCTGTGAGATCTCAATGATGTTGAAAAATGTACTAAATTTCAATAATACTACATTATATTTCTGTACGACAACTGTACTACATTTTTTTTTTGCGTGGGACAAGATCGACAACTCTTGTATTTAGATTTACCTCCCCTGTAACTCTTTCTTCCATTTCTTGGCAGACGATGATAGAGCTGTCTGTGGTAATTAAGTCTTTTTAATCAAGACTATTATTTATTATCTGGCTGAATGTCCTGAATTCCTCTATGAACCAGTGTGTGTGTGTGTACGAGTGTGTCAATTGTCAATGTGTAGGCCTACGTAATGTGTATGTGTCAGCACAAATTTTGTAGCAGATTTAGCAAATTAATAAAAAATAAAAAAAAGAATTGTGCAAAAAAGTTGTTTTCTTTGATGTCAAGTCTTTATCAGCCCCCACCCCCACCCTAAGATTCGCCCTGTGTGGCGTAACTAGGGTAAATGGCGCCATACAGGGTTCTCACACAGTCTGGAAAGTCTGGAAAAGTCTGGAGTTTCAAAAAAACAAATCAAGGCCTGGACAACCTTGAATATTGGCATTTTAGCCTGGAAAAATAGCCTGTCAGCCTGGAAATTTATCAAAATCTATATTAATTGT
The DNA here is from genome assembly GCA_949126835.1 of Anisus vortex. Classification (NCBI taxonomy): domain Eukaryota; kingdom Metazoa; phylum Mollusca; class Gastropoda; family Planorbidae; genus Anisus; species Anisus vortex. The sequence continues at coordinate 9,118,467 of OX421500.1, forward strand.
TATACGCCATAAACGCCCACTGACCGAGCCTTAGATTAATACGTCATTCACGCAATATTTAGGTCACTTATGGGAGAAGGCGTGTGACCATTTTCCAAACAACGTGTTCCAGCAGCCTGTAATTTGGCTCTTATAGCCTTGAAATAGTCTGGAAACCGCCTTGAATTTTTTTTTCAGAAAAAATGTGAGAACCCTGGCCATATGTGGAGCACGAAAATGGCGCCTATTAAGAAAGTTCGTTGTAATTTATTAATGAGCGAATGTTAAGAAAGTTTCCGTTTTGCTTCTATCCAAACGTTGGCGCTTCGGCCCTGCCGCCATTTCCACCAGTAACACCATTGTGTGTCAGTGTGTTTGTGTGTTTATGTTTGTATACTTCTATGTGTACCTTTGACAGTGTGTGTAGGCCTAAATATGAGTGTGTCAATGTGCGAGTGTGTGTGTCCGCGTCTGTGCCAATGCCCCAGTCATATGTCTCAATACAAGTGTGTGTATCATAGTGTGCCCCGTCGTGTCTCAATGACCTCTTCTCGTCTGCCGTCATCTGTAAATTTTAATTCAAAGGTGACCTTTTCCGGCCGGTTTAATTTTAATTAACTTTTCACGAACACACACAAACCGATTGGACCGCCCCCTTACCGCCCCCTTTATTTCGCACCGCCCCTTCTCCCCGGTGCGGCATTCAGTACGGTATCTATCTTCGTTTTTTTTTGGGCGTCGGACCAAGTCGTAGAAAACCGGAGACCTTAAGCGATTCAGACATTCCCAAGGCTTAAAACTACGTTGAGGAAAAGGTGGCCTTGTGACAGCGCGTCAGGGTGGCTTACCGAAGGTACTGGGTTCGAATCCTGGTGAGGGCTAGAATTTTTTCCCCCGGGTCTGAAAGGAATCCCCTGAGTCTACCCACCTCTGATTGGGTACCTGACCTTAGTTGGGGTAAAGTAAAGGCGGCTGTGCATAGTGGTGGCCACACAAGCACCTAGTATGTCGTGGCCACAGAAACTGACGAACGCCGCTTTGCCGGCCCTATGGATCAATTTGGTCCGACGGATTACTTAAAACTACGTTGCATTAGATGGACATTAGCCCGCCGTAGGGAGCTTTTGTTAGAGGCTGAGATTCTGTAGGGGATTATAAAGCAGTTATTATTATAATAGCATCAATCAGTGGTTGTGTGTTTGCCTATTGATGTCAAATTTAGTTCGGGTAGAAATAGAATTTCGATTCGTTGCCCCTCATTGTACTTATGTACTACGTGGCAAATAAAATAATTGTTCATTGTTCAGTTTTACTTATGTAAACACAATTTTTTTTAATGTAAAATTGATTTTCTCTAAAAATTGAGCTTATGTACAACCAGGAAGCGTAGCAATGATTTGTGGGGTCGGAGAGAGGCTGAAATTTCGCTCGACAAACATTTACCAAAATGTTCGCAAATATAATGCATTTTTAAAGGGTTTAAAAAAAAGACGTTATTTTAAAAAATGTTAGGGGTTGGGGGATGTGGCCGGACACTTTGCTCTTGTATAAAAAACGATTTCCTATAAAATTAAGATTCTGTGACATTGAACTACAAATATACCGTATATACACGCGTATAAGTCGCACTTATTTTTACCAAAAATTTTCACTAAAGTCGATCTGGGAAAAAAAAGTATAATAATATGACTTCTTAAAACTTTCGAGTCAAGTATTAGGGGTGCGACTTATACGCGGGTTAATGACAACATATAAGAAAAAAAACACAAAATCTAAGGGTGCCACTTATACGCGAGTACATACGGTACCTGTCTAAAACTGTTTGTGTGTTTGTGGATCTACCACCGTCCATACAGACCCTACAAGATCAGAGTAAAGTCTTTCTATTGATTGTACGTAAACCGTACATACTCTACACATGGAACAATCACGGCTTGTGACGGTGAACAATTGTTGACAATACACATTTTGTTTCTTTGTTTCTTTAGTATCACACCGCCCACTGTACCTGCGTCTTTGTTAAACATTTGAATAGTGTTTGGATCGTTTAGCCAGGTTCTTTGTATCCACCCTAATAATAACGATAGTGTGCATGTTTGTGTGCGTATTGTGTATGTGTGTTTGTGTGTAGTAGTAGTAAACATTGTTTTTGTATTTTGTTTATTTGTTGTTGTTATTGCACCGTTGTATGTTTGTTGTCCGTGTCAACTTAAATTGAAAAAAAAAAATGTCATCGCCGTATCACCCTAGCCCCAACGGTTTCCAAAAATGTGCGAACTGGGAGAGCCGCGGCATGTCTTTCACGGATGCCGTGGAATATTTTTTGCAATGGCTTTCGCAATAATATATTTTTAAAAAATCCTTTTTGGGTTAATGTATTGTCTTATCTTATACAATACACAGTAGCTCCTTATATAAAGAAGATTATTGCGTCTAGCGCTCATCCGTCGTCAGAGTCTAGTCTTGCATTTTTTATTTGTGTTTTAAACGATATTAACTTACTGGTTTTCCTGGTTTGTTCAGGCAACCCATTCCATTTTCCCGGATGCCTCCTGAGAAGAGTATAATTTTGTGACTTCTATTGCTTTTAACTATATGAAAGGGCGCCATGATAATTTAACAATACAAAAATCTTCTTCAAAAGAGGGTGCCACTAATGCTAAAAGTTGGGGAACCGCCGCGCTAGCTACTCAATACACATTCGTGATATCAAGAGAAACAGCAATACTAATTTTATCTGTTGTTGATACAAGGCTATCGATTAAGCTGACAGGTGGTTTTCATTAAAAACATTTTTGGCAATCACCTTACATCTAGTAATCTAGTAGCTTGATTTTGGCAAGATTACCTTGAATACTTTGGTGTAGGAAATCAAGCGAAGTCTGTGCGACACCCACACACACATAAAACAAGTAAAGCCACTCGACACCGGTCTCGCGTCTTGTCTCTCTCTTGTTGTTTATTTGGACTCGGGCAATTTATTGTGCGGTCGAAGCCTTTTTGTCTTGTTAGTTGCGGAGCCGACGACGACAGATTGTAAACTGCGCGCGAATTGGCTTAAAACATTTGTGTGTGTGTGAGTTTTTTTTGTTTTTTTGTAACCACCCCCGCTCCTGGAGTCATTTTGTACTGTTCGCGTCTTAGATCTGGGTAGAATACGTGTTCGTCTGCTGATTGGTGGAAATAAAGTTTGGACCAACGGGTCGTCTTATTTGTACTTGAATAGCAGATATTATTAGGAGTAACAAATTGTTTCTTTGAACTTACTTTGGAGATTGGGAGCAAGAATATTTTACTCTGTTTGTTAATTTGAGATATTTGGACCAACAATTATTACTTTGTTCTTGAAATTTTGGAGATTTGGACCAACAATTATTACTTTGTTCTTGAATTTTTGGAGATTTGGACCAAAACGTGTTTCTTTAAATTTGAACATTGGATTGATTTAGCAGTGAAAGGTAAGGCGATTATTTCATACGAGTTTTCTTACACTACATTTACTTTTCATAGAACATTCTATACCAGGGTTGTGCAACATGTTTCGTCATTGGGACGTATAAAGAACTTGTTACAAGATAGGCCACAAAGTCGAACAAAAAAAGTTTTATTTTTAATACTATCATTTTAAACCGATCGACGTTAGAAGCTCTGTTGGGAGGGGGGGGGGGCGGCACACTAGAAAGGCTTGGCTGGTCGTTATGTAGCCCGCGGGCCGCCTGTGGCACACCCCTGATCTAGACTCCCGACTAATACCTTTCAGTGCTGTAGTGTTTTTTTTAGTATGTTTAAAATATTGTACATTTTGTGTTATATGCATATTTCTTTTGTTATATTTTAATTTACTATATTATATTAAATCTACTTAGTTTTTGCGCCATGGATTAAAAAATATAACAGTATTATAATCGAAATGTAAAACTAGAAGGACAAGCAAACATTGGTTATCTCGGGACTCCCGAATGTCAAGATTTACTGCTATTTCTGCTACTACCACCTTTAGTTTACAAATTAGTTTGAAGACATTATTCTATTGCTTTCATCAGTTCAGTGCTGACAATCCAGGCAGTAAAACCTTAGTTGGGGGTAAAATAAAGGCGGCTGTGCATAGTTCTGGCCACACAATCACCTAGTGTGTCGTAGCCAAAGAAACTGGTGAGCGCTGCTTCACCGGACCAATGGATCAATTTGGTCCGACGGGATACTTTACTTTAATAAAGTTTTCTCCAAGTCCAGGTCACTGTTTACGTACTTAGTGCAGGCGACCTCGTTAGACTGCATACAATCTATATATATAAAGTCAAAGGCAAATCATACGGTGTACAAGCTGACTTTAATGTCGCCCCCCCCTCCCCCCCCCCCCCCATCCTCTCCTCCAATGTTTCTATTGAAAACTACCTGTCTGTTTCCCCCCCTTCAAGTCGATAACACATTTTGGCTGTAGCTTGTGATGTTATGTTCATTGTTCATTGGCGACATCTTGCATCATGGCCCCTCTCTCCTAACCCAGCCCTGTTGTATATTAATCATTCGCAAAACCTTGGGGTTTTTTGTTGTTGTTTTTTGTTTCCTCAACGGCCTCTTGTTCGTAAATCTTGCTGAGTGAGCGTGCTATAGCATTGGAGTAATGAGTTCTAGAGGTTAGAATTATTAGCCAGAGTCCCAGTGTCAGGATGCTTTGAACGGCGCATACTTTAAGGTATGCACTAATAGGACGCGATGGTCCCACGTTCATCCAACGCACGTATTTTCCATATCCGGATCCACGTCACACGATTTATTATAAATAATTAAGGGCAGCTGCCATAAGAAATAAAGTACATTGACCTCTGCATAGTGCTGGCCACACAATCACCTAGTATGCCGTGGTCACAGAAACCGGTGAACGCTGCTTCACCGGAACCTATGGATCAATTTTGGTCCGACGGGATACTTTACTTTAAAATAATATTTAAAAAATGGTTGGATCATCTAGTGTTCTACGTGTTTAATTAAAACCGTATTTGGTTTTGGGTTTTATAATATTTTTGTTTTGTTTACAACATGCCAACACTCGAAGTGTAGATGTATCGAGGTTCTAACGGTATAGACTCTATATTATAACATACATAACATACATGGGATCTAGTGGGTGGAATGGGGGGAGCGAATCTAAAATAGATATTTTGACACCTGCTGTGGTGTTTTCATTACCATCAACCTGACATTCACTGTTCATTTATAGGACATCATTTACACCTTTGTGTGTGTGCGTGTGTGTGTGTGTGCACATCTACTATCACAGTGGTTTTCAAAAGTCGGTACAGGGTCACAAAAGCAAAATTGACAGTTCGTATAATGTTATGGCTGGCGTAGGGAAGGTTCTGGGTTCGAATCCTTTGTGAAGGCTAGGATTTTATTTCCCCCGGGACTCGAGGGTGTCCCTGAGTCTACCCAGCTCTGATGGGGTACCTGACACTAGGGCGGCACAAAGTTAAGGCGGCTAGACATTGTGGTGGTCACATAAACCAATTCACCAGGTTTCGAACCCAGGACATTCCGTACGCCAGCCGAACGCGTGCCCCCTCCCATAAGACAGCGTTTGTCAAATAATTCGCCTTTTTTTTTGGCCATTCTTTTTCCAGATCAGTGGCCACGAACTATATATAGACTCTCCGTATAAAAATGCTGATTTAGAGAAAGTGATGGTGTTTGTATTAACGTGTGCAGAGATAGATGTGTGAGGAAATAAGGATGAGCAGTTGTTCGTTTTTTGGCGTTTCAGAGAAAGAGTAGCGACTAGTCTTTTCCTTGTTGTATGTTGTCACGCTTCGGCTAAGCGTAGATTTGGCGCGTTCCGTCACGGGGCACTCGTAGATTTGGCGCGTTCCGTCACGGGGCACTGTTGACCGAGACGTGCCGCAGACGTTCCTTCTGAAAGGAAGGTGGGGGGTCAGCAATCTAGAACTATAACGACCCCCCCCCCCCACATCATCGTCAGCCTGTGAGCGGTTTTACTGTGCCATTCATAAAGAACGATTCTGTAATCACGTGACCAATGGTATTTGTTTCTTCTAATTGTATCACTTCGTCATCATTATAGTTATAGTCTAATTTTTGGTTTAACAACCCTAACAGCACACTTATATTTGGCCTCTTTATTTGCCCAACATTTAAAAATGGGCAGACTATTGACAAATATTGGGTCAGTATAGTGTGATGTTATAGTGGCTGCGCGTTCGGTTGGCCTACCGAAGGTCCTGGGTTCGAATCCTGGTGACGGCTAGGTTTTTTTTTTTCCCGGGACTCGGAGGGGCGTCCCTGAGTCTGACCCAGCTCTGATGGGGTACATGACTTAAGTTGAAGTAAACGGGTAAAGCATTGTGCTGGCCACGCGTCCCTTAGAATGCCGTGGTCACTGAAACTGGCGAGTACCGCTTCACCGGCCCTATGATCAATTTGGCCCGACGTACACTCTACTACTTACTAGTGCTCCGTTAAGGATAGAGAAAAAGGTGCTCATGCATGCCATTCCTGGCCCATTGTTGTACAAGTCCAGGGCTGCGTACTTTATAGTACTTGTCAATAGTTGTTAAGAATAGTAGGAAAAAAATCCGATTTCATGACATATTATGATATTTGTTTAGCTCTGTATTATTGTCCTAGCTCTGTCCTAGCTCTGTGTTATTGTCCTAGCTCTGTCCTAGCTCTGTGTTATTGTCCTAATATTTTATTTTCATATTTTGGTTTTTAAATGTTTTTAATGGTCGGTGTCGTTTATCCAGTAATATAAAAAAAAAGGTAGACAATGGTCTCGATCGGGTAACAGTACACTGCGCCCCAAATCGCTGGAAGCCGTAGTCCCCTCTGTACCGATGTACCTTTGGTAGGCGTATACCTGATCTGGCCTCAAGACTTATCTCAGTATTAAAAACGTGCGTGAGGGCGATTTGATCCGCGGTGTAGCGTTGCAGTGGGTGAACGTGCGTGAGGGCGATTTGATCCACGGTGTAGCGTTGCAGTGGGTGAACGTGCGTGAGGGCGATTTGATCCGCGGTGTAGCGTTGCAGTGGGTGAACGTGCGTGAGGGCGATTTGATCCACGGTGTAGCGTTGCAGTGGGTGAACGTGCGTGAGGGCGATTTGATCCACGGTGTAGCGTTGCAGTGGGTGAACGTGCGTGAGGGCGATTTGATCCACGGTGTAGCGTTGCAGTGGGTGAACGTGCGTCAGGGCGATTTGATCCACGGTGTAGCGTTGCAGTGGGTGAACGTGCGTCAGGGCGATTTGATCCGCGGTGTAGCGTTGCAGTGGGTGAACGTGCGTCAGGGCGATTTGATCCGCGGTGTAGCGTTGCAGTGGGTGAACGTGCGTTAGGGCGATTTGATCCACGGTGTAGCGTTGCAGTGGGTGAACGTGCGTCAGGGCGATTTGATCCACGGTGTAGCGTTGCAGTGGGTGAACGTGCGTCAGGGCGATTTGATCCGCGGTGTAGCGTTGCAGTGGGTGAACGTGCGTCAGGGCGATTTGATCCGCGGTGTAGCGTTGCAGTGGGTGAACGTGCGTTAGGGCGATTTGATCCACGGTGTAGCGTTGCAGTGGGTGAACGTGCGTCAGGGCGATTTGATCCACGGTGTAGCGTTGCAGTGGGTGAACGTGCGTCAGGGCGATTTGATCCACGGTGTAGCGTTGCAGTGGGTGAACGTGCGTCAGGGCGATTTGATCCACGGTGTAGCGTTGCAGTGGGTGAACGTGCGTCAGGGCGATTTGATCCGCGGTGTAGCGTTGCAGTGGGTGAACGTGCGTCAGGGCGATTTGATCCGCGGTGTAGCGTTGCAGTGGGTGAACGTGCGTCAGGGCGATTTGATCCGCGGTGTAGCGTTGCAGTGGGTGAACGTGCGTCAGGGCGATTTGATCCGCGGTGTAGCGTTGCAGTGGGTGAACGTGCGTCAGGGCGATTTGATCCGCGGTGTAGCGTTGCAGTGGGTGAACGTGCGTCAGGGCGATTTGATCCGCGGTGTAGCGTTGCAGTGGGTGAACGTGCGTCAGGGCGATTTGATCCGCGGTGTAGCGTTGCAGTGGGTGAACGTGCGTCAGGGCGATTTGATCCACGGTGTAGCGTTGCAGTGGGTGAACGTGCGTCAGGGCGATTTGATCCGCGGTGTAGCGTTGCAGTGGGTGAACGTGCGTCAGGGCGATTTGATCCGCGGTGTAGCGTTGCAGTGGGTGAACGTGCGTCAGGGCGATTTGATCCGCGGTGTAGCGTTGCAGTGGGTGAACGTGCGTTAGGGCGATTTGATCCACGGTGTAGCGTTGCAGTGGGTGAACGTGCGTCAGGGCGATTTGATCCGCGGTGTAGCGTTGCAGTGGGCGGCTCACCGTGGACGTACGTACGTCACTGTGCGTCACACCTTACGTTAAGCCCTAAGGTAATCTCATATATCCCCTTAAATCCTTGTGTTGGGCATACCACACATTCCATTGAGCCCCCCCCGTAGCCTTTAGTTAAAAACACTCATATTCTCACCTCCATGTATGTGTCTTTGTATATATATAATATATATTGTGCTAGTTGGTCCGGGCTTGTTCTATTTCAGACTTCTGTGTGCATTGCAGCATTCTCAGCATTGTTTGGCACACATATCTCGTTGAAAGTTTTGGGTGGTTTGTTCACATCTGTATATGACATGGGACTACCAAGACAGACAAAAATAACACCAACTGTCTTACAATAGAACACCTACTGTCTTACAATAAAACACCTACTGTCTTACAATAGAACACCTACTGTCTTACAATAGAACACCAACTGTCTTACAGTCTTACAATAGAACACCTACTGTCTTACAGTCTTACAATAGAACACCTACTGTCTTACTGTCTTACAATAGAACACGTACTGTCTTACAGTCTTACAATAGAACACCTACTGTCTTACAATAGAACACCTACAGTCTTACAATAGAACACCTACTGTCTTACTGTCTTACAATAGAACATCTACTGTCTTACAATAGAACACCTACTGTCTTACAATAGAACACCTACAGTCTTACAATAGAACACCTACTGTCTTACTGTCTTACAATAGAACACCTACTGTCTTACAAAAGAACACCAACTGTCTTACAATAGTTTTTTACCATGGATTTGAAGACGATACCTTCAAAATGGCAAGACCAATGAGTCACTGGTAAGAAAACATAAAATCTGGGGAGAGAGGGGGCGGGCGTATTTTATGAATGATTCTACGACCTAATAAGTTTGAGATTGAATGTGTTTGTGTGCCGGTAACCCTCGGGCAGTGGGGTGTGGAATGTGAAACAGCTAAATCTTAAGAGGACATTTTTCGTTTGCTTGTAAATAATTGCAGCCCCCCCCCCCCCCCACACACACACACACATTAAACAAGAGATCGTTTGAATTTGACGCTAAATTTATTGCATGTGTCATGCAGTATACGACGTATTTCAATTACTGCCCCTGGTTCGCTCATAATAATGATTACCCCCCCCCTCTCCTTTGTCTTTGGTGACGTCATCTTTGCAGTGTCAGAGTCAGTGTCACAGTTGGTAGTGTGTCTGAACAAGCAATGGCGTCTGGCCCCCTTAGTGTGCAGCCTGGCAAACATCACTCAGCGTTATTTTTTTCGTTTTTGCGTTTTTACAGACCTGGGCGTCCTCGCTATTTTATCCAATGGGAAATTTAAAAAAAAGGGAGAAACGCACACCAAATGTTCCGGCAGTTTTCTCTGCATTCGACTTTTATTGCGCCTAATCTGGAACCCACAAAGACTATACAAAGATAGCGAAGCAACTTTTTGTTTGGAAGACTTTATCTGAGTGATATCCTCTGCAACGGTCCTCAAATGTTTGTTGTGGGTTTATTTTTTACAAAAATGGGGTCCCCAGTACATCTTAAACGCTAACAGTGATTTGAGCACTGAATATAGTTAGAAAAAGTATTTGTGAAGGAATTCTTATGCTTACTTTACGTGTATCGGTTAGTGGCAGGATTGGGGACAGTTGTGGGAAACTAACTTGATTTCTCAAGTTCGTAAAAAAAACAACTGCGATAACTAATAAATGTTTGGAAAAGTTTGTGAATTTCAATAAAAATATGCAACAAAAAAAAAGCACTAAATTGGTTGTTTTCAATTTTTTTTTTAAGTGTAAAAACCACTTAATTAAGATGAGAAATTCATAGTAAAGCTCCTATCATTTTTTCTTTCTTGCATATGTAGGCTACTTAGAAAACAGCTGCACACTTTTTATACGAATTTTTTCGATACTCTGCCAGTAATTATTAATAGGCCTAAATTTTACACAGGCCAAGTGTATGATTTATGTTTGTATGCAGAGCTATACACATATTAATAATAATATTATTATTTTTTGGTATAGTTTGAGAAAGTTTGTGAATTCTTAGAGACGGACTCCTGTAGTGTGCATTAACTGGCTGTATCATTAAGGTCTTGTATAAGAGCTCCCGGGGCTGCCAATTTGGGGACCCTCTGCTCAGGGACGAAGATCCTACTACGCTTTTTGTGTAAACACTGTACCCTCGGGGGTCAGTGCCACAGTGCCAAGGGGTCGAAATGTTGGAAGGTTTTAAATGGCGAAAATTTTTTGGGAAGGTTCGCAGATGTTCTAATCTTCCAAGCCAACGCCCCTAGAACCAGTGTTTTACCGCTCCTCCCCACACACAGGCACGCACATCTTGTCATCGTGTGATGGGCCAGGCCAGCGGTTATGTTGAACAGTTGTTTGTTCAGTTTGGGGGATGATGGTCATTCCATCACCATGCTCATTAACGTGTTGTTTTAACTCTGCAGTCAATTATAATAAGTCGCGTCGGTGTAGGCCTACTGTGGGAATCATAAGACCACCGGGATTCGAACCAGGGACTTTTCGGTAGGCTACCCGAGCGCGCTGCCGCTATATGACCGTGTCTAGCTTTAAAACACTCCCAATTGAAATGCATCTAACTTTTTAACTCATTTATAATTTATAGTAGCCCTAACCATTATATTTCAATGTATAACAATGTATGCCGGCTGCTATTCTTGGGTCGATCAATATTGTCTGTCCACGGTTTGAAACCCTGTTAAGATTGACTAAAGACTTAAACATGTCTATATCGTATTTAAACAAAAATGTGTATAGTCGATGTTCAAAACAAACACATTAACGTAAGAACACACACACACACACACTTACCGTTTTATTAGGGTGTGTGTTAATCTTATCCTAAAGTAAAAAAAAACAACATGCGTTATTTTGCAGATAAGCTCATGTGTATATGTCAAGGGGAGTAACTGATGAAATACATGTTTATCTCTTTAGTTCGAGCAGAGTTATCTGTCGTAATCGCGTAAAAACCAGCCCGTGTTGTTTTTTTGGTGGGAGAAAAAAAAAGAGGGTTTGGGGGGGGGGGGGAGGGGTCATTCCTTGAATGTTAACGAACACGCGTCCAAGCCCTCTCGCCCTTTCTTTGTTTGAACGCCCTCTCCCCGCCCCACCCTGTACTTCATTACTTCAAAGGCGCTACAGGGCTTAATTCTAGTTAGGGAATTGCACAAAGGGGGCGCTAAAGCTAAAAACTATGCCCCCCCTTTTTTTTTCCGTGTGTGGGGGAGTCAAATGAAGGGGGAGGGGGGCGCGTGTTTGGTTAGCGCGCGACTTGTCCTATACTAATTAGCATAGCTGGAAATTTTTTGTCTTCTCCCCCCCTGTCTTGCCCCGACCCCCCCCCCCCCCCCCCCGCCACTTTGAAAGGAGAACAGAGCTTGACATTGTTTTCAAGATGAATCTTGCGTCCACCGCGAGGCCAAGCGAGTGTTGAAAAGATGGGGGGGGGGGGGGGCATTCGCAAAAGTCTTTTGATGTTAGTGTCGCGCGTTTTTAACTGGCCCCTGGTCATCTAGGGCTGACGTTGAGTTTTTTTGGCTCTTCAATTTGTAGTGATCTGTGTTAGGGGGGCGGGGGTGTGTGTGGTGGAGTGACCTTTCATCTATTCCTTAATTTCCTTCATTCCAACGGGATCGTGCACTCAAACCAAAAGCCAAACATACGTTCTATTTATTTCCTTTGTCGTTCTATTTATTTCCTTTGTCGTATGTTTGTCAAAGTTTTCAGATTATTAATTAGCTCTAGAGAATTATATCCGTGGTTTATTTTATATTGTATGTTGCTCAATGTTAAATGCACTCTGAGCTTACATTCATATTTGTTGGCAGCGCTTTACAAATAAAATTATTATTTGAAATATATTAAATAAATGAAAGAACAGAAATCACACCCGCCCCGGCAGGGATCGGTGGACGGCAGGGATAGAAACCCGCGACGTTTCGGTTGACAGTCCGGTGAACTAACCGCTGGACCAGCCAAGAGCAAGATCACTTTTGTTAAGAAAACACAAAAAAAAGCCCTGACAAACGAGGGCCAGAAAGACTAGTTAAACACACGCCAATGTATATGTATGTAGTAGGCCTACACCTGAACACACGAACACGCCTACACCTGAACACACGAACACGTCGTCGTCATGTTCACATAGTTTCTTTCCTCCATTTCATCTGGAATGAATTAACGTGACAGTGTTATCTTTTCAACCATTCTTTTCTTCTTCATCATTCTCCATTCCACTTAGATATAGACATATATATATATACATAGCGTCGACGTCCATGTAAGACGTTCCCAAAAATATTCTTCTCACAACGCCATAGATGGATATTTAGCTGGTTTACTGTTATGAACGTCCACTGTGGACAACCCCGTATCTATTGACATCAAAAATGGGTTCATAATAAAAAGACTTGTGTTTACTTTTTTTTTTTTAATTTTAAATTCGTATATTTCCCCATTCATTGTTAATGCACAGTTCATTCACACAATACACATTTTGTTTTGGTGCTATTCTTGTAAGGCTAACGTAGTATAACGTAAACCGAAGCGGTTATTTGCTTTCGCCTTACATAGTTCACCCTTACATTGTTTTTTCTGCTCCCACATTTCCCCTGCGCGGCTACGCATATTTCATTCTTCCCTGCCCTACATTTTAGCGGCGGCATAGCTTTGGCCTTAACGGCGAGGAATTTCATTTATTGTTTAATGTATTTATCACATAGACGTCGGGAAAGTGTTGAATTTATGTATGTCAGTGAAGCGGGGGTGTATAGTGTACGGCCTTGTTCATTTCATTCATTGGATTTAGTGGAAAGTGGTTGTCTGATCCATTTATGCATATCTGTATGTAATATCTTTACATTATAATATACTTGTTAGTGAGTGCTAATAATAAATAGATAAGATAAAATGTTGCATCAATGTTGTATGAATTCAGTAGGCCTATAGGGGGCCTACTATTGTAATATGTGTAAACCTATTTGGAAACGTGCTATTTCTCTGTTTCTCATTCATGATAATGGTAGGCCTACTTATATACTTCAAATGATATTATTATTTACAGTAGGTAGGCCCCTACTTAGGCTACTTACTTACACCATTACAGACGCTCCTTACCGCTCCTTCTATAAAGAAGATTATTGCGCCCTACGCTCATCCGTGGTCCGATTCTAGTCCTGCATTTTTTTTATTAGTGTTTTAAATGATGTTTTTTTCTGGTTTGTTCAGGCAACCCATTCCATTGCCCGGATGCCACACTGCTTCACCGGCCCTATGGATCTTTTTGGTCCGATTGAATACTTTACTTTTCTTCCTCCCTCTCTCTCTCCCTCTCTCTCTCCTTCTTATACTCGCACGCACACATTCTGCTTCTGTCCTACATAATAGAATATTTTAATATTCTGTGCTCCATTCCTCTCCATACTCACATGTGCGTGTCTGAGAGTACGATGCGCACGTGGACATTCCGAGAGAGAGAGAGAGAGAGAGAAAGAGTGAATGAAGTAACACACTACTGCCATGTTCTAGGTCAATCCAGGCCATGTATCCAACCTGCCCAGGTGGCGTTTATTGCCGTCTATACGTCGTAGTGGGACTTTAATATATATATGCAAGTGACACGGTTTCGAAACATATAAATATATTATATAGATCTATATATATATATATATATATATATATATATATATATATATATATATTTTTTTTTTAAATTAAAGAAGGGGAGGGGGAGGAAGAAAACCTCATGGCATCAGCATATATATCAATATATTTCGAGACCGTGAGTTTGTTTATATATTATTAGACCTCTATATATATTTGTTCTCTAAAGACTTCTAGGCCGTTTCAACAATCGGCACAAAAGTTAAATGTATAAATTGGAAACGTCCTCCAAAAAGAAAGTTTTATTATATAAACAATATTGCTTAATTCTTTAATTTTTTTTTGTATATAAAAGTAGGCCTATTACCGTACTAATTATGTTAAGGTTATAATCAGAGCGCCATTTCAGAATCAACTCCCTTTACGGGCGACCGTAAATAAAAAAAAAGAATTTAAACTAAATACCGAAAGAAACGTTCTCACTTCTTATTGTAATAGTGTTGTTTATTTTTTTCTTTCTCTTTTAGCAAAACCAATTGTAATCATTCGTCTCTCCGTCATTTTGACGGGCATAACTCCTAGTATATATACAATATTTATATATATTATTACTAGGCAATTTATTCACCATAAAAAATTATGGATGAGACCTTCTATTTAGATCACACAAGTATAATTATGATTTATAATGTTATTACGGCTAGAGCCCCCATTCAATTTATGAAAATAATAGTTATAGTATTGTTATTATTAGTGTGAGTATCCTTGTATTAGTGAAGATCTTATTATATTATTCTGAAGTTTATTTGTAGTTGTCTAGAGTATTCCTGGTTCTTATAATCCCCTGGCAATTCACATAGCGTAGTTTTAGAGTTTTCAGTTGATTTACTTCATGTATAATTATTTATGTGGCTCATATTATACAGCAAGAACCTCGATGTCGAGTGGTAGTGTAGATTATTAATATAGTTGAATAAATATTACACATACACACATGTATATAACTTTGAAATATTGACGCTAACCAAGTTGTGTAGAAAGCAACGATAAATTTGGTTTAATTTACAACATCAATCCAGTAGGAATCCAAATAATATTATATACACAATCAAGAACTACACATATTCCAATTAGTAATGAATATCCTCAATGAACATATAGCATTGTAGTTAATAGTAGAATAATAAATTTTCCATAATACAACTCAAATAGAAACGATACTCAGAGACTCAGAATCTTAGATGTTATCTGATCGAATGTACGCCAAGAACTGACCAAAAGTGTCGAATCGCGTAGAAATATATTACGGGTCAATCGTTGGAAAAACCAGACAGCCTAGTGACACGAATATTTAAATCAAGCCTGCATGTTGACTGCGTGATCAGAATGTCAAGCAATAATGCTCTAACAAAATAAGGAGAGACCGGACGACCTTGACACGCTGTGTTTACGTGAACAGTTCATGTTTTTATCGAGGTTAATAAAAAAACAATAATGCTCTCATTAGGTTAGGAAAAACCCGGGGGGAAACCTTGAGCTGAGAAATATTTTATATCGTTTAAACGCAATTCGCTTAAATGATTTAGTTGGTTTATTAACATTACAATGTAGGGAATTTACGTTTCGTAACAGTCGCCCGTACCAAAAGGAAAAGAACATTGCATACTAAACAATAGAAGTGTGCAATTTCTTTTAGAACCGCCTGCACTTAACTTTAGTTCTAAACAATATACAAAAAAAAAACTGACTCCACCTGGGTAGTCCGTTAAATAAGACAAGTAAGGGAAATAATTTATTCTATTAAACCCTCATCATATAGGATCTCAAGTTATCCTTAGACCATAACACATGTTCGCGTTATTCTAAAAAATTATACTCTCTGAGATATCATTCCTTATAAACATCATCATCTTATTTATAAGGTAAAAATCAACATAACTAATGTTATCATATTAAACAATTCAATCATTAATTAATTCAACTTAAATGAAATTAATATTTAAATAAATTTTAAAGTAAGAGTTTAATCTTAAGTGTGTAAGCATGTGAAGTGTATGCACATTACTCTATCTTGGTTTTTACATAATCACAACTATAGTTTGATTGTTTCAAAATAAGGATGTACATTTCTGTTCATTCATTATCTTACTAATAAAGAAAATTATGTCCATAAATCAATAATACTTAAAAGTAACTTAGTAGGTTTTTTTTCTTTTTTCCTACAACAATAATAATATTTGTTTTAGCAAATGGAAATATTCATGGCATAAAATAAGGCATAAGATATTGCATAAAATAATCACAACATATTCATATATTCATGCATTTATATTTTAAATGATCCAATTCTCTTAGTTAGGATTATCAGAATATATACATGAAGTTATCTATTTCCTTATACATTTGTTACATGCGCGATAGGGTGTCCGCGACGATGTTATCTTTTCCAGATAAGTGAGTTATTTTTAAGTTGTAAGCTTGAATAAACAAACTCCATCTTAGAATGCGCTGATTTTGTTTGATGCGGGAAAGAAATACTAGGGGATTGTGATCAGTGAATATCTCGATTGGGAACTGAGAACCATTTACATAGTAATTGAAATGTTTCAATGCTTGGATAAGTCCTAGTAATTCCTGCTCTATTGTGCTATAATTTACCTCATGTGGGTTAAATTTTTTTGAACAAAAGCTAATGGGATGTTCAAGTGAATCATCTCCTATTTGTGAGATTATCGCGCCCATTCCTGTATTACACGAGTCTACCGTTATTCTGAAAGGTTTAGTATAATCAGGTGAGACTAATACTGGTGCCTTGGTCAGTATGTCTTTTATATCGTTAAAGGCTTGGTCACATTCCTGAGTCCACTTAAATTGATTTTTCTTTCTCAAGAGATTTGTCAAAGGGCAAGTGATAATAGAAAAGTTTTTACAAAACTTCCTGTAGTACCCGGCCATACCCAGAAATCCTCGAAGTTGTTTCTGCGTTTTAGGGACAGGGAATTCCTGTATAGCTTTGACTTTGGCATTCACTGGTTTTACTTTGCCATTACCCACTACATGACCTAAATATTCAATTTCTGCATGGCAAAATTGACTTTTAACTAGGTTTATAGTAAGATTAGCCTGTTTTAGTTTTTGGAATAATAGTTTTAACTGATGTAGATGATCATTAAAGTTATTACTGAACACTACGATATCGTCCAGATATGCATGGCATTGTGGGATATCATGGATAATAGTGTTTATTAGTCTTTGAAAACTAGCTGGAGCATTGACCATTCCGAATGGCATTACTTTAAACTTATATAATCCATCAGGAGTAACAAAAGTTGATACCTCCTGAGCCCTATCTGTTAATGGGATTTGGAAATAAGCTGTTAGTAAGTCAATCTTAGTTACATAGTTTGCAGTGCTTACTCTATCGATTAAATCATCTATCCGTGGTATGGGATACGAATCTGTTTTTGTCACTTGGTTTAATTTCCTATAGTCTACACAAAAGCGTAGTGAACCATCAGATTTGGGAACCAACACACATGGGGATGACCAATCACTGTTACTGTGAGTAATTATATCATTGCTCAGCATATAATCAATTTCTTTACGGATGTGTTCAAGTTGTATGGGATTAACCCTATACGGATGTTGTTTGACAGGTTTAACATTATCATCTTTTAAAACTACATCATGGGTAACCAAAGTTGTTTTGTTAGGAACATCACTAAACAAATTTACATGATCATAGATTAAACCCTTGATAGAAGTCTGTTCACCTGAGTCTAGATGTGCCAGTTTATCATTGAGGTTTTTAAGTGCTTCAGTGTTTTGAAGTTTACTTTCTATGATTGTCTTTTTAAATTTAGGCGGGGGTGTTTCAACAGTTTTGATAGCACTCACTGGCCTAATGTCAGTTTGTTCTTCCCTAACAACATAAGGTTTTAGCATGTTTATATGGCACAGTCTCTGTGTTTTCCTTCTATCAGGGGTTTTTACAAGGTATGTTACATCACTGATTTTATCTAAAACCTGATATGGTCCTGTATATTTTGCACTCAGGGGTTGTCCAGACAATTGGGTCAACATGAGGACTTTATCACCAGGATGGAAACATCGGGATCTGGCCTTGACATCATAGTACCCTTTCATTCTTTTCTGAGCCTGCAAAAGATTATCTTTAACATGATTAAAAGCATGATAGATTCTATTGCTAAATTGTTCCACATAAGCTACTAGTCCAGTCTCTTCATCAGAATTTAACAAGGTTTCCTGCAACAGTTTTAGAGGTCCTCGAACTGAATGTCCAAACACTAACTCGAACGGACTGAATCCAAGAGATTCCTGCACAGTTTCTCTAGTCGCGAAAAGAGCGAATGGAATACCGCGATCCCAGTCTTCAGTGTTCTCAAAACAGTATGTGCGGAGCATGGTTTTCAGAGTCTGATGATATCTTTCTAGGGCACCTTGGCTTTGCGGATGGTACGCAGTTGAAGTTGCATGTTGGATGCCTAGTTTCTTTAAGACCTGGTTAAACAGCTTTGATGTAAAGTTAGATCCTTGGTCTGACTGTATAGTCTTTGGAAGACCGTATCTTGAACAAAATGCAATCAGTGCGTCAGATATCTTATCTGCGTTAATGGTGCGTAGCGGAATAGCTTCAGGATATCTCGTGGCAGTGCACATTATAGTGAATAAGTACTGGTGTCCTGTCTTTGTTTTAGGCAAAGGACCTACACAGTCTATTAGCAAGTGGCTAAATGGTTCTGCAAAGGCGGGTATTGGCTTTAGAGGTGCTACCGGTATAGTCTGGTTAGGTTTACCAACTATCTGGCATGTATTGCATGACTTGCAGTATTTTGTGACGTCACGATGTAGTCCAGGCCAATAGAAGTACGGAAGAATTCGACGGTAAGTCTTGTTCACTCCTAGATGACCAGCATATGGCGTGTCATGAGCCATGTGTAAGATGTCATTACGATATATGGCTGGTACCACAATCTGACTTCCTTCTCTGCAATTGTCATTATCACATTTCACATCTCTCCATTTTTGCATTAATATTCCCTCCTTCAGAAAAAATCCATTTCCGTTCATTTCTGCCTCCTGTTCAGTTATCACCTTTTTCTTCAGGTGTTTAATTCCTGAATCTCTATTCTGTTCTAATAGGAGTAATTGTCGAGGTGACAAATTACTTTCAGTAGTCTTGACTGAGGGACCACTCAAGATGTCAGCCAGGAAAGTTGCCTGTAGGTCAATTTCTGGTTCTATTTTTGACTTTGACATGGTTTCGACAGACTTTTGTTGTTGGGCCATACCTCTCGTGACGATGCATATAGGTTTGATAAAGCTCTCACTTTTATTGAGGTATTGTTTTTTCTTGGATATGGAATGCACCACATCTCCAGCAATATCATTTCCCAGTATTAAAGAAACGCCTTTAAACGGAAGTGATTTGTACACACCCACAACTACATTTCCACTGAAGTACGCACTCTTCAGCTGTATTTGATGCAAAGGAACTTGTACATTTTTCCTTGATACACCTTGAATAGTAAGATCCTGTCCTGTATATGTCGATTGTGACGTAGGAACAGTATTCTCTAAAAGTAGTGAAACCTCAGCCCCTGTATCACGGAGTATTCTGATGTTCTTTTCACTAGTGACACCATTTATTATGGATGACACGGTACCTTCTTCAATGAATGGTAAACAATTGCTTGGTATCTCAGTATCGATGAGATCTGTATCCAAGTTATTTTTGTAAGAGGTATGTTTAGTACTCATGGTGGTTCTATCTGATATAGACTCCTTGGAGCTCAGATTAGAATTAGAATTATTGAAAACCATTGTCTCTATTTCAGGAACTATTTCTGGTTTCAAGTTTCCTAGATACGTGTGTTTTGTCAGGTTATCTGCATTAGCACTAGGTATCTCTGTTTGAGTTCTAATATCCTTCTTTACATTTTCATGAGTTCTTTGTTTTGGCATTGCTACATACGATAAGACAACATTCTTTTTATTCGGGTTCCCATTCAATATCCAGCACTTTTCCTTAGTATGTCCAATTCGTTTACAATGGCTACAGGTTGGCTTGGAATTTGTTGGACCTTGATTGCTCTGCTGATGTCTCTTTGATTGATAGGATTCATTTGGATTCATGGTTTTCTTTTCTACCTTCATATCTCGATTCTGGAATTTAGATTTATCAACTGTTGTAAATTTATTGCTGGAATGGATAATAACATATTCGTCTGCCATCACTGCTGCTGTTTCTACTTGTTCTACACCTTTGTCTGCTAAATGTATTCTTACATCACCTCTGATGTTATTGTTAAAGTCTTCCATTAGCATAAGATTAGCTAATTTATCAAAGTCTTTGTTTACACCTGTAGCGTGGCGGGCACTCTACGTGGTTGTTTGGCTCGTGTAGAGGCTGATTATTGGGATGTCACAGTGAAGTTTGGGCCTTAGAATTATTTATATTTTAGTCCGTTATCCCGCTTGGCTGGCGGGTGCTGTAAGACTACTGAATAGGGTAATTTTTACTACTATATGACACGAGTGCTAATATGTGAGCAGACACAAGAACAATGATTGATTCAATGCTGGGATGAGTTTCAAATACTGTTTATTTAGGCATAAACGATAGATAGCAGAAGTTAATCCACAACACAAATTTACAGTGTAAACAGTATATATTTGGATCGACCGAAGACAGGACTGTTTCGTTCCTTGTCTAAGGCCCCAATACCCGTTTCTTATTTCTATCTTAAACCAAGAAGTGCCCTCTGTGGGGGTAGGGGCAATGGGGAGGGGGAGAAGAGGGCGGTCGGGGGAGGGATACAAAATCTCTTTGATACCATACATACCGACGAGGGCTGTTGCGTATGTGTCAGTTTACGGGGGAAAGAGTTAGGGGGAGGGGTTTCCCTGGCCACCTGGGCCGACTGTAATAGATTTCGCGTGTAGACGCAAGTTGTTTATCTTGACCAGTGGTCAGTAGCCGGGAGGGGGATCAAAGGGAGGGCTTGGCGAGAGTGGGGGTTTAGACTGTACATACAAGGGGAGTGTAAACATGTTAAATATATACAAGGGCGGATAACTAAGCTTGTATAATAATAATATAAGGAATATATGTATTGATGCATGTACAACAGTTATGGAAGAGAGTAAGTACATTCATACATACAAAATAAAGATACAAGATACAAATACAGTCACACATTCTTCATTCATTGGTGAGCACCGCAATGAGCCAGGATTAATTGTAGTTTATAGGTTGGAGCCATAGTGAATAAGTGCCATGGCACCAGGCTGAGCGCTGGCGCTTCTAGTGAGTTTACCACACCATCCCCCCTTTTACGAGACAATTAGTCAGGCGTGCAATTGTCTGTTTTACTATAAACTTACGGTACTAGTCCTAAGCTAGGCGAACCCAACGAGAGAAAAGTATGTCTATTGTCTATTTGCTACCAGTCCTGTTATTTCTGTTACATGTCCTTTTGAAGGGTCCCCCCGAGGTCTATGGGGACCCCTTGAAATGGAGTTCCCCCCTCCGCCTGCCGTGATAACGGTACGGGTGGGGTGTAGTAGTTCCGTGACGTGAGTTTGCACAGGTGGCGGTTTACTCCCACATGCATGCCTGGCCAGAAGTAATAATGTTTTATCTTACTGAGAGTGGCATTCTGGCCCCGACGACTCCGCCCGACGGAGTCATAAGCGGCCTCTATCACTTGCTTACGGTAGGGGGAGGGGACTACTAATTGATTTCTTATTGTCCCATCTGGTAGGGGCACCTGGCGGTATAACAGCTGTCCCTTGAGTGAGTAGTGGCCTGCTGACATTGGTTTCCCTTGATAGGTCTTTGCTTCGTTTAGCAGCCTTTTTAGGGTAGGGTCCTCCTGTTGTGCCTTCAGGAATTCTTGATGGGACGGGTTTAAGGTCGGCTGGGTGGCGCTAGGTTCGGGGTGTGTCCGGGCGACCACCGACGCGTGGGGAGGTGGGGATCCATAGTGACATGGGGTAAAGTACTTCTTGCCTAGAATGACATCATACGGCAGGTCTTCTCGCACTGCTAATGTCGCTAACCCGGTAAATTGGGCTGATTCAATGTGCACTAATGCCGTGGGGAGCGTTTCCACGTGGCCCCATATGCTCTGAATTTGGACAGTGTCCCCGGTGAAGTCGGAGTCGCGGATATATGCCCGTTTGGCTATGCCTTCTGACTCACAGCCTGTGTCGAACAAATATGAGGCGAGTTTATTATTGATTTTTAGTTTCTCCGTAGAGTTGCTATGGGTCCGGTTCAAGGGCCCGGAGCCTGGGGCGCCACCTGGGTAAATCGCGGCGGCGAAACCCAGTAGGGCGGGCTGACGGGTGTTGGGTTCTCTTCGCGGCCGCTCTTGGCTTACCGTTTGAGGGGGTGTAGGGTGGCGCCCGTCTTCGTACGTAACGGGGCGCCTTAAGTGCTCGGCGTACTCAGGTGTAACGTACCGGGGGTAGGGCGTTTCCGCCTCTTGCTCCGACAGACCGTTAGTAGAGTCTTGTCCCGAATGCATGGTAGGTGTCAGAGCACAGAACGCTCCTGCGGGGAAGAAAGGGGTGGGGCCGCCTCTGTGTTTCTCGTGAGCTGACGGATTTGTGGGCCCAATGGGGCGGGGTTCTCCACGTGGATTCTGGGGCCGATGTTGACCGAAGTTGGACGTGCGCTGCTGGGGAGTGGGGGGGCCTTTTGGAGTTTTGTGCCTGTACGCCTCCTCTTTGTTTTTCTCCTGCCTATGGTGATGTGGGTGAGAGGGGGGGTTGGCAAACTCATCCTTGTGGGCCAACATATATCGATCGGCGGCCACGATAACCTCGTTTAGTCCCTCTAAACCCCATTCGGCTAAGAACGTTTTAACGGTTCTGGGCATGAGGGACTGTAACTGCTCTGAAAGAATCAGATCAATTAAGCCTTCATATGTCCTATCCTGATTTGCTAATTCAATCCATTTGTTAAGGTATTTCCTTAGCCTGTCTACCAGCTCTCTGATTGACTCCCCCTCTTCTAGTCTGGCTGACCTGAACATACTCTGAAACGCCCGTGCGTTTAACTCAAATTTGTTAAGCAGGGCATTTTTGAGTTGTATATATGGGTCCTGATCGGAGGGGCTTAGTTTAGCGTAGACCTCGTAGGTGTCTCCCCTGAGGGTGTGTACTAGGTTCCTGCACCAGGACTCGCGAGGCACGTCGTGGTACGCCATAGCCTCCTCAAAACGTGTGAGGTAGGTATCGAATTGTTCTTGATTTGGTAAGAAGGTGTCAGTCCAGACGGGCACATGGCGCCCGTTAGCAAAACCGCTATGAAGGGAGCCGGGTGGGGAAAGGGGTGGGTCGTCTAATTGCCTGTTTCTACCAGCAATTTCTGCTAGTCTAATCTCTTTGTCTGTCTCTAGTTTTTTTATTTCTAGCTCTGCCTGTCTAGTTTCTCTCTCCCTCTCTAGCTCTGCCTGTCTAATTTCTCTCTCTTTCTCTGCCTGTCTAGTTTTCTCTCTATCTTCTAGTTCTAATTCTAGTTTCTTCAAGTCGTCCTGTCGACGTTTTTCCTCTATCTCTAATTCTCTATCCCTTCTCTCTAACTGCTCTTGGACGTATTTATACACCTCGTCCCCTTGGAGATTCAGTGCTATCGCTTCTTCCCTAATGGCCTTACGAAAGTTAACCAGCTCTGCCATGGTATGCTGTGGCGCTAAATGGCTCCTAACCTAAACTGTCCCTTAATCCAGACAAAAAGCGGTACTCACCAGGTTTATTTCTCAGTCTTCCACACACTCGCACTCTTGTCCCTCGTTGCGTTGTCGACTGGGGTGACGACACTGGTCTCGTTGATTGGTGTTGATGGTAAAGCGGCCTATAGCGCACTGGTTAATCCGAGTGAATAGAAGTTCGAGTGCTAATGAATGTTATTGTTTATTTTTGCGCTAGGCACTAACGACACAGGGGCGTGTCTGGTACACTGGTAATCTGGAACGCTGGAACAAGGCGTCTTGAAGCGGCTAAGGGCGAGCGTTGCCCCGTCGCTAGCTTTTGCTAGCGATGTACGGTAGCCAGGCACTGGAACACTGGAACAGGTAGCAAAATAGTCTACTGGAGCAGGCGACACCGAGTGTCGGAGCTGTGATGGCCCAGGAGCAGGTGACGGAAACGTCGGAGTGGTGGTAGCGCAGGAGCAGGTGACGGAACGTCAGAGCGGTGATGGCGCAGGAGCGGGTGACCGATTGTCAGGTCTATGGTTGCGCAGGAGCAGGTGACCAAGTGTCAGAGCTGTAATGGCGAAAGAGCAGATAATATCGAGTGTCGAATTCTGTACTGTGGTAGCGGTGTCCTGTTGGAATTTCAGCAAACGGAGTGAGCCCCCATCTAAGGGTGCCAAGTTCAATGTGATGACAATAGGCCCAGGCCTGCAGGGTGTTTGCAGAGTTTCTGATCCCGGCGAGGTCCTCAGGTGTAGCGTGGCGGGCACTCTACGTGGTTGTTTGGCTCGTGTAGAGGCTGATTATTGGGATGTCACAGTGAAGTTTGGGCCTTAGAATTATTTATATTTTAGTCCGTTATCCCGCTTGGCTGGCGGGTGCTGTAAGACTACTGAATAGGGTAATTTTTACTACTATATGACACGAGTGCTAATATGTGAGCAGACACAAGAACAATGATTGATTCAATGCTGGGATGAGTTTCAAATACTGTTTATTTAGGCATAAACGATAGATAGCAGAAGTTAATCCACAACACAAATTTACAGTGTAAACAGTATATATTTGGATCGACCGAAGACAGGACTGTTTCGTTCCTTGTCTAAGGCCCCAATACCCGTTTCTTATTTCTATCTTAAACCAAGAAGTGCCCTCTGTGGGGGTAGGGGCAATGGGGAGGGGGAGAAGAGGGCGGTCGGGGGAGGGATACAAAATCTCTTTGATACCATACATACCGACGAGGGCTGTTGCGTATGTGTCAGTTTACGGGGGAAAGAGTTAGGGGGAGGGGTTTCCCTGGCCACCTGGGCCGACTGTAATAGATTTCGCGTGTAGACGCAAGTTGTTTATCTTGACCAGTGGTCAGTAGCCGGGAGGGGGATCAAAGGGAGGGCTTGGCGAGAGTGGGGGTTTAGACTGTACATACAAGGGGAGTGTAAACATGTTAAATATATACAAGGGCGGATAACTAAGCTTGTATAATAATAATATAAGGAATATATGTATTGATGCATGTACAACAGTTATGGAAGAGAGTAAGTACATTCATACATACAAAATAAAGATACAAGATACAAATACAGTCACACATTCTTCATTCATTGGTGAGCACCGCAATGAGCCAGGATTAATTGTAGTTTATAGGTTGGAGCCATAGTGAATAAGTGCCATGGCACCAGGCTGAGCGCTGGCGCTTCTAGTGAGTTTACCACAACACCTTTGGATCGAATCCATCTTTCAAAATATTTCTTTTTCTGTCTTAGAAAATCAACATGGGATTGTTCCTGTTCTTTCTTAGACTCACGAAACACTTTTCTATATTTTTCAGGTGTTAATGCATAACTTAGCAGTACTCTATTCTTGATCAGTTCATAATCATACAATTCTTCTTCAGTAAGACTTAATACAACATCAAGTGCCTTTCCTTTATTCAGAGCTGAGCGTAGAAGTATAGCTTTCTTGCCCTCGGGAAATTGATAGTCTCTAGCGTTTCTCTCGAAAATCATGAAGAACTCTTCCACCGAATTATCTTCAAAAACTGGAATATGTTTCTTAAACTTATACAGTTCTGCATCTGCTTCAGAGCTTGCATTCGAATGATTTGACGTACGAGACCTTGCTATCTCAATTCTTTCTTGGCTTGCTATTTTCTCTCTTGCTATTTCTCTTTCCATCTCAATTCTCTGGCTTTCTCTTTCTCTTTCCATCTCTAATTCCATCTTTCTTAACTCAAGTTTAAATTTCAATTCTTCACTTAAGTCACCAGTTGTATGCTTTACTCTTTGTTTTATAGGAAAAGGTAATTCATCATCTGATTCATCATTAATGTTATCATTAGCAGTAGTTTCTTCAATAATTAGTGTACCTTGTTTTCTTAAACACTCAGTTACCTCTTGAAGTAATTTAGTTTTTGATGGCCTAGTTTCTGTGATAGAAATGCCCAATGATTTAGCCAATTCTTTTAATTGTATCATTGACATTTTATTAAGCTGTTCTGAGGTTAGATCAAATATCTCTGGATCCAATGTAAGATTATTTGTGGCCTCCATTTTATATTATTAAAAGTTACTGTAAATCTTGTTAATAATACAATAAAAGTGTCCAACTTACTTTCTGTCCTTTGAATAATTCACTACACCACACAGTTCAGATTTTTCACAACAAGGTCATAAAAATAATACTTTCTTAGAGTTACTTTGTTCGATAAGGTAATACACCAGATAATTTTCCAGGCTGAATAGTTAAGTTTTCCGATTCTCAATAGCAATGTTCAATTCAATCACAATCTTTAGTATATTGTATATTGTTCATATTTTCCAACACAATCCATCCAAGTTACGAGTATGTATTACGGCAGTTGTAAATAGTTTGTGTAAATAGTATAACGATTCTTGAAGTTGAAGTAAATCCTCTAAACGTTTGTTAGTAAATCACTGACGAGCAAAACCCATTTTATTACAAGGCAATTTATTCACCATAATAAATTATGGATGAGACCTTCTATTTAGATCACACAAGTATAATTATGATTTATAATGTTATTACGGCTAGAGCCCCCATTCAATTTATGAAAATAATAGTTATAGTATTGTTATTATTAGTGTGAGTATCCTTGTATTAGTGAAGATCTTATTATATTATTCTGAAGTTTATTTGTAGTTGTCTAGAGTATTCCTGGTTCTTATAATCCCCTGGCAATTCACATAGCGTAGTTTTAGAGTTTTCAGTTGATTTACTTCATGTATAATTATTTATGTGGCTCATATTATACAGCAAGAACCTCGATGTCGAGTGGTAGTGTAGATTATTAATATAGTTGAATAAATATTACACATACACACATGTATATAACTTTGAAATATTGACGCTAACCAAGTTGTGTAGAAAGCAACGATAAATTTGGTTTAATTTACAACATCAATCCAGTAGGAATCCAAATAATATTATATACACAATCAAGAACTACACATATTCCAATTAGTAATGAATATCCTCAATGAACATATAGCATTGTAGTTAATAGTAGAATAATAAATTTTCCATAATACAACTCAAATAGAAACGATACTCAGAGACTCAGAATCTTAGATGTTATCTGATCGAATGTACGCCAAGAACTGACCAAAAGTGTCGAATCGCGTAGAAATATATTACGGGTCAATCGTTGGAAAAACCAGACAGCCTAGTGACACGAATATTTAAATCAAGCCTGCATGTTGACTGCGTGATCAGAATGTCAAGCAATAATGCTCTAACAAAATAAGGAGAGACCGGACGACCTTGACACGCTGTGTTTACGTGAACAGTTCATGTTTTTATCGAGGTTAATAAAAAAACAATAATGCTCTCATTAGGTTAGGAAAAACCCGGGGGGAAACCTTGAGCTGAGAAATATTTTATATCGTTTAAACGCAATTCGCTTAAATGATTTAGTTGGTTTATTAACATTACAATGTAGGGAATTTACGTTTCGTAACAATATATATATATATAAATCCACTTGAACAATGCGCCTTCCACAACTCGGATCTAATCTAATGCTAGTCTGCGGTAATATAGATTTCTCTCGAGGGCTAAATGTATACATACATAGATATGTGTTATAGGTCAAGAAGTGTGTAGCTTGCATTAACTGAAACACAGCCCCTCTGTTAAGCCTTCCTTTTTTTATCTACTCGGTTTTTAATTCCCTGTCCCAAGCGAAGTGCTGCAACCCTATTGTTTTAATTTCTTCATAGATATAATATAAAGCAGGGGTGTTCAACAGTTGACCCGCGGGCCAAGGTTCGGCCCGACAACAAGCATTTCGATGTTGAGAGCTTCAAAAGCAATGGTTTTATTTAATTCATTAAATTGTATTAATCCTTTAATGAAATTTTCAGAATGTTTGGCGCATCTTGTTGTATCTGTATGGAATACCTTATACCCGCCCAGTGTCGAAAACGATTGCACTCTTGATTTAGATAAGAAACATCGACATATTAAAATGCACATATAAATCATCATCATCATTGCCCGTCACCCAGCTCGGGGTATGGGCCGCCAACCACAGATTTCCAGAGTCTTCTTTCCTGAGCCATTCTCTCTAATTGGTTCCAGCTGTACTCCATCTTTTCGGTGTCTGCTTCAAGGTCGCGTCGCCAGGTATTTCTTGGGCGGCCTCTTTTTCCACTTGCTTGGGGGGGGGGGGTCCAATCTAGTGCTTGTCTGGTGACGTTGGTTGGCGGCTTGCGTAGGGTGTGCACTATCCAACCCCCATCTTCTCCTTCTGATAATGCACAGTTGGAGATACATAATATAGCACTTAGGCATCTTATAAAATGTATTTAAGCAGGCACGTTTCAATCAATAGCTAGCATTGGTACAAGTGCTGGTTAAGACAGAATAGTTTTTTAGTAATTTATTTGAAAGCATATATTACCCGGCAGGCACACCATGTCGTATCGACGGGGAATAAACGTGGAAACCACGAAAAAAAAACACGTGGAAACAACGTGTTTTTCCCGTCGATACGACGTGGAATGACCGCTGCGTAGTTGGTGGTTGGTGGGGGTATCATAAAGAGGGTTTTAAATAATAGCGAGATAACCAAGATATTGAAATTATGAAGGAAAAACAACCTCATAGATCTTTGTGAAAAACCTTAGAAATGTCAGCCCTGTCGTAGACAATGGACATTCCTGTCAAGAAACATGGGCGGGGTTGGTGCATGACTTATGCCGGATGTGTATTCTAATTGGTCTGCTGGTGATTCACGTGACCTTGTCCACCGCGTGACATCCCGTCTCTACTAGATATACTATAACCACTGTTGTCATTTAAACAATCCGCACTTTTGTAGTGCCATCAAGTTAGCCTACATTTAATGTTCCTCAAATTAGTGTGTGCGCGTGTTGAGCAATCGTTATGTTCTCCTAAACACTCATCATTATTAGATTATATAGAATTAATACTGCTGTAAAGTACTTACAGTGAGTGAGTTTTTTTTCTCTTGTTTTTTTTTAACTATCATTTTTTAATGTATAAAACCAGTGAGTCTAAACAATGAGGCGAATCGACACATATATTATGTATAATCTCTTTGCTAAAAGAGAGAGATAGAAAGAGAGAGAGAGAGAAGACGTTCGTGATTATTTCCCAATCAGAACTTGTATCAGCTGCAACCACTTCAGCCTACTCCAGCATTAGATGTGTGATGGACACTGGAGTAAACGTAGATTGTACAATGCTCTCTTCTTTTCACTTCTCCCCAAGTGTCGTGGATTTTTAAACCCAGGCTTTTGGCTGTGTGCTGTGTAGATGAGTAGCTGGCTGTAAGGTTTCAAGCACACACACACACACACACAGTGTTTCTTGATTAGACTTTAGATCAAGGAGTCTCAAACTCAGATGAAGGCGTGTGCTATTTTATCACTTGATGTGTCAATGGCAGCACCAGCCCCACCCCCAACAACCCGACCCTAATAGCCTTAACAAAAAAAAAACTTCATACATCTTAACTCATTTTACAACTTGTCACCATAATATGCCAATGTACAATTTAGACACAAAGAATTTTACCAAAGTGAACAACTATCATTGTTATTATTAAGTATGTTAACCCTTCCCGTACCGACCTACTTCTATCTATGCTGCCCTCAGTTCCGCTATATACGCGCCCGGGACTGTAAGGGTTAAGCATATAAAATTAACAATAAAATCTGATGTGTATCAGTACTAGCTGTTTGAATTTCATGAATAGTACATTTTTTGTAAGCTTACTTGCGGGCCATACAAATCCTCTTTGTGGGCCGCATGCGGACCGCGTATTTGAGACCCTGCTTTAGATTGTAGATAAAAATGTTAGATATCTTCATTTTTGTGTTGTTTCTTCTACTTTCTTTCTTTTTTTTTTCTTTCTTTCTTTCAATCTTACGAAATCTAAACAAGTTGGGTTTTATGTGAATGGTTGTATTTACCGGATGTGTTGATGATGGAGGAGGAAAAAGACCATCTGGCGTTGTTTAGTCTTGTAGCAAGCAAACATCTCACACGCATTCTTTGTGAGCACAGTTATCTGTAGAGGCGGCGGTACAGTTTGTAGAGGCGGCGGTACAGTTTGTAGAGGCGGCGGTACAGTTTGTAGAGGCGGCGGTACAGTTTGTAGAGGCGGCGGTACAGTTTGTAGAGGCGGCGGTACACTCTTTCTGCTGTGTGCTAGACGTATTGGTGCTCCTCGGATCCATTTTGGTATACGACTTGAGCGGTTAGGACGCAATGATCTCCTGTATAGAAGGGGGCGTCTGTAACATATAAGAATGTTCATTAAGCAATGCCAGGCATTGAAATAACGAAATATAAATAAAAATAGCTAAGCATACATACTTTATTTTTAAAATCGCATTTGGATTGAAAGGTTCCACCTCAGCACACCCCCCCCCCCCTTTTTGTTTTAATCTGAACCCTTCCCGTACCGATCTACTTTCCCGTGCATACCTTCAGTCCCGCTATATACGCGCCCGGGACTGTAAGGGTTAAAAAGTGTACTTATATTATAATTTCTTTTTTGTGTGTGTGTGTGTGTCAATAAGCCTGTTAATCTAATTAATTAATTTTTTTATTTTATTTTTTTTGCGGTTCATTTAATCAGATCCTTGAGACTTTGACCCGGACCGTACTTTAAGTTAAC